>JAKSZU010000008.1:45365680-45803180 GCA_026018925.1 Tupaia tana
GAGTTAAGTCCCAAGCCCCAAGCCCCAAGATATCTCATTATGCATGTGCAAAAATTGCAAAACCAAAGCCACCATAACATAAATCTGAAATCTAAAGCACTTGCTCTTCAGCATTTTGGTTAAGAGATATTCAACCCATAGTGGAATTCCCCTTGCATGCATTCACTAAGTCAACTCTGTACACAAAGCCCTGTCTCAGATCCCAGACTCCTATTACACAGCTTCATATCTCCCTAAGCTTTCCAACTCGGTGGGGAGGGGGGGACGAGGAAGCAAGCACATCTTATCTGTGAATTATCTTTAGAATTTAGTATATAATGAGTGGCAACAATTCTGAAGTAAAAAAATAAGTTGCCTATGTTCAATATTTTTAGAAACATTTTTTTATTTTAAAAATTTATTTAACTTTACTTACTCATTCATTCATTTTTAATTTGACCAAAGTCACACACAGAAAGAGAGAGAGAGAAAAGGTGAGAAAGCAAGCCACCAGGTCCAGGATTTGAACCGTGGTCAGCCACGTGGGAGCATCCAGTGCTTTAACCACCGCACCACCCGCTGGTCCTTAGAAACAAACTTTACAAATTAATTTATGGCCAAAACGCCACCAACAGCCCTCAAGTCACATTATTGAAGGGTGGCAGAATAAGCCACCCAAAATGTGCTACTTTGACACGTGATTTTTTTTTTTTTTTTTGAAGAGGTTTTTGCTATAGGGTGCGTGTGCTCGCCAGGAAGACAGAGAGAGACAGAGAGACAGAAAGTGAGAAATCAGCCCCCATAGGGGCTGGCCACGCCGCAATCCCTTCTCCTCCATTCTCCTCTCGGGATCTTGGGCATGCACGCACACGCGCCCGGCATGAGTTTAAACCACCAGATCTCCTCTCGGGATCTCGGGCACGCACGCACATGCGCCCAGCATGAATTAAGCCACAGGGTCTGAGACGCAAACCACAGTCGACTACATGGGAGTTCAGCAACATAGCCATTACGCTAACTGCTGGTCCCGACATGTGAATTATTTTGAGCTAAATGTACTAAAACAACAAACAAACAAAACAACATATGCAAAATCAGATGCATTCTAATCTTCCTCGTTTCTTCCTAAAAAGAGGAGACAAAAAAACTCCCATGTGAAAGATGTCCTCCCTCTACTAGGAGAAAAGAAACATTCTTCTCTGGGGAATAGCTGAGATGATTCTATACAAGCAGACCTTGTTAAATAATTCTTATCTTCCTTTAGTCTCCCTCACGTAATTTAGTTACATTTCTGTAATTGCCTCTTTGTTTAACTTAGTACAAAAGCATGTATGTTTTGCCATTTTGAAGGTCTTCATTTCCTAATGAGGGCTCCTGTGTCATATAAAACATATTTAATTTGTATGCTTTGCAAAAATAAATTTGTATGCTTTTCTCCTGCTACTCTATTTTATGTCAATTTACTGTCAGGCCCAGCTGGAAATGTACTAGTGTACAGGTAGAATTTTATTTTCCCTACACTTGCTCACTCCCAACACACACACACACACACACACACACACACACACACACACACAACTCTCTTTTCCTATTCTCTGTCAATAAAATACTCATCCCCTCAGACTCAAAAGTTCCCACATTAGGCAGAAATGTTCACTCTCCCTCAATTCCCAGGTTTATGGTCATTGTCTCATATTGTTAGTTATTGTTTTGTGGAAAATACATAGCTCCTCAATCTCCCCCTGGAAATCTGGCACAAATTTCCAGCCACCTGCTAATGCTCCCATCTTTGTGACCTGCAGCGTTGCACCCCATGGTGTTACAGGAGGTCGGGTTTGCAAAGTCCCACATGCTCCTTCCTCAGACCCATACCTTTCTCCTTGCAGGTATTCTACTGAACTCTGACACAGACTTAGCACCTCCCTGGTCCAAATGGGAGAAAACAGTTCACGCAGCAAGCATTTTTTTCTGACCTTCGAAGTATTGACCACAGTGGAGATTAAAATATTCCTGTACTAAGACTGCTGCAGAATCAATGATACATGACACTTTATCAGAGAAATTGAATGTGTCTTCCAGTGTATAATTCATTCATTCAAGCATGTTTACTGAGCACCTAAAATGTTCCAGCCGTGAGTAAAGCAAACAAAATCTCTATGCAGTGAGAACCCCAGAAAGTGCTGGTTGTGTATACATTTACCTGTTATCATTCTAAGGCAGCTGATGAACAAATTATAAACCTTAAGGTAGTAAAACATGCTTTGGGGGAAATTAACTGAGAAGAACACAGGGATTACTGGGGTAAAGGAGAGTGGTGCTTTAAAACACAGTGCTTAGGATTGGTCTTACTGGAGTAGGACGGTTGGGTAAGAACCTGAAGGTCGTGAATGATGATATCTCAGGGGAAAGTATTCCTGGCAGAAAACCCAGGAAGTACAAAGGCCCTGAGGCAGGAAAGAGTCTTGTGGCTTTAAGAATGGCAGGAAGGATGATATGGTGGCAACGAACTATCTGAGGCAAAGAGCATCAGGACACAAGGACAGAGAAATAAAAGGAGTCAGCTCAGGTAAGTGCTAAGGGCTTTTGCTTTTTCTTGGAAATGGGAAGCCAATGGAAATTTCTGAGAAGAGAACTGACAGGCCATGATTTAAGTGCTAAAAGCACCATTCTGGCTGGTGTGTTGAAAATAGAGTGAAAGGACCTAAGGCAGAACCAAGGAGCTCAGTTAGCAGGTTACTGAAGTAATTTAAGTGAGAGCTGATAGTGTCCCGAAGCAGGATTCTAACAGTGCAAGGTGCTAACAGCAGTTGCTGATGGGTGGGTATGGAATGTGAAATAAAGGTCAAGGGGCAAAGTATCTGAAGGGCCACTGAGAAGGGAAATAAAATAGACAAGGTGAAAGAAAAACACAGTTGTGCTTTTGTTCTTCTGTCTCTCCTTTCCTCAGATCCTTCACTCCATCTCCAAGGAAAAATGACTCTAAAGCAGGTTGGTCACCGCCAGGTATTATAGAAATACCTTGAAATGTAAATGATCAATTGATTTTTATTTCCTAGAGAACATTTGGATTTTTACTAGTGAAACCTGTCTTCTTGGATGTTCTAGTGTAGAGAAGTGCCTGGGAGAGAGGTTTTTTTTTTTTTTTTTTTTTGAGAGGTTTTTGCTACAGGGCGCGTGCGCTCACCAGACAGACAGAGAGAGACAGAGAGACAAAGCGAGAAATCACCCCCCAAGGGGAATGGCCATGCCGCAATCCCTTCTCCTCCGTTCTCCTCTCGGGATCTTGGGCACGCAAGCACACGCGTCCAGTGTGAGTTTAAGCCACCGGGTCTGGGACGCGAACCGCGGTCGACTACGTGGGAGTCCAGCAACATAGCCATTACGCTAACTGCTGGTCCCCCTGGGAGAGAGTTTTGAAAGGAGTTGGTGGAGTAGGAGATGGGGCATGAGGATGGCCATGCTCTCCAGTTCTTAGAAGT
Source organism: Tupaia tana (assembly GCA_026018925.1). NCBI lineage: Eukaryota > Metazoa > Chordata > Mammalia > Scandentia > Tupaiidae > Tupaia > Tupaia tana. The sequence goes on from JAKSZU010000008.1 coordinate 45,369,139, forward strand.
AAAGTGAACCAGTCTCATTCTGAACTACCTGGTCACAAACTACTTATTGAGCAAATATTGGGGGGGGGGGCATTTATTACATTCCAGGTATTGTACTAGGCACCAGAAATATAATGGTGAACCAAATAGATACAGTGTTGGCCTCATAGAGCTTACAATTAAGTAAGGGAGACAGACTGCACAGATAAATATGTTATTTCATAGAATAAGTGGCTAAGGAGATAACTGCCAGGTATCTAAGACTATACTACAGGTAGACACCTTCACTTCTCCATTTCTGTAAAGTAGTTCTTGTACTCAAACACAACCTAAGAAATAATCAAATCTATACAGAAAGATTTGAGAAATAAAAGGCTTTTAATATTTTCAAAGCATTGCAAATGAGGTGTAACATTGGTCATGTGACTAAAGTAAAAGCACAAAATTTACTCCATAATTCACAATCAAAGGTAGTAATAATGAGAGAAAAACACATTTTAAAAAGTAATGTCTTAAAAATTACATATAAATTTTTTCAGAAGTCAGTTTCCCCTGTTAGATACCATCTTGTTTTTATAATGAATAGATAAGTGAAAAATACATTATTTTTGGTAATATAAAGACACATTACCAGGAAACTTCAGACGCACTATATATCCTTCTAATAGTCAATGCATAGAATACATACATGATGCTATCAAATGATATATTTACTTTGCATAGATATTTACATAAATATAAGGGATGTGAACTAAATGTTAAACTATAAAATCTGTTTATTTTGGCAGGACTTCATTAATTCAAATTAATGTAATGAGCTTCTTTTTTTTTTTTTTTTTTGGTCTTTGCTTGGTACCTTTGAGAACTAAGAACTAAGAGAAAATTATAAATGTGGTAGTATATTTCTTTACCTAAGGGCCTAAAAATGAAAAATTAGACTCATATTAGTTGGTTTGTGTATATATGTGTCTTTCAGAGGGAAAAATGATTATTTAAATTGTTTAAAAAAATGAACATTTATTTAAAGAAGGCCAAAGGAAGTAATCAAATTCAAAATAAAACTTTAAAATATCTTTCTAGAAGGCCAGCTTGGGGTGCAATGGTAACGTGTTGTTCAAGCAATGCCGGATCCACATGAAAGGTGGTAAGTTTGTTTCCCCAGTTAACTGTACACTCTGGGACGCAGGTTCCCATGACGTAGCTGGGAAGGCTGGTGAGGGGACTGTGGCATGAAACCCTGTTGAGGACCTTGTCTCTCTATATTCATCTCAGTTTCATGAAAGAAATAATCACACACATGTACATATACACAAACAGACACATTTTGGAAAAATTCAATGACAAAAACTGTCTTAAGGGGCCAGCATGTGGCATGGAGCTTAAGGTGTTGGATCCCACATAGCCACCTGGGCAGTTTTAGTCCTGGTCGAAAAATGCTGGTACTCTAGCCCCAATGTAGAAGAGCCACAAAGACGGATCTACACATATTGCTAGTTTTATCCAGGATTGTCTAAAGTTCTATGCAAATTTACATTTATTTAAGTTTTTTTTAATGCTGCTCTTTGGAAGTCCCAGTTGAGATACTTTTTTCTGAAACCCAAATATCTTGTTTCCTGGTTTTTCAATCAATTCAGTGACATGCAATGAATTGTATGATTTCAGTTACCTTTCAGAAATGAAAGTAGTGCAAATTCTCACTCTTCTAAAATTTAAGGTCAACAGACAGATTTATTGTTTCTTCTAACTGACCTGAGGAATAGAGATATATCCCCCTAATTAATGAACATAAAAATTGTTTAAAGATGGCCAGTTTTTAGAATTCTAGGATGGGTCCACTTATTCCAGAAATGTATAAAAGGCTTATAAAAATCATTAGTTTTGTTAGAACTAATATGAATGTATTCCTACCAAACACTTAATTGGCATTAAATTTATATTTTTTTAGTCCTTGTAAATAAACCAATATTTATGTATGTATATGTGTATGTTTGTGTGTACATATATATACATATACACATACATATGTAAGCACTTCCTTAAGGAAAAAAACTTTCAAAGATAAAGCAAGGTTTAGTGAAACACTGAATAAAAAGTGTTAGCATCCTGCCATCCTGTGGCTAAGAACAGTACTACAGTATTATCTTAATTAGAATTTCCAACCTATTATCCCAAACCTCTGAAATGCAGTTAGAATCAAGAATGAAGTAGTTTTTAGAAGAACTCAGAACATCGGGGCGCCTTCCAAAGAACCCAAAAAGTTATCCCATCCTAAAACAAAAATTTCCTTTACAGATTGGTCTTTGAAAGGACAATGTTGCTGTAACACATATACCGTTTTAATTTTTTGGACAGATACTTTTGCAGACAATAGATTCCCAAGAGTAACAAGCAAAAAATTCCTAGTAGGCTCAGCATTTTATATTTTAATAAAAAGAAACACCTTGTCAGATCAAGCAGAACCAAATTCTGATTTTAATATTCTAAGTAGAACACTGACATTGAACTAAAAAGTGATTTTGATACTTAAACCACAAAGGTAAACAAGAATTTGGAAGACCTAAGGAATAACTCACGGACTTGAAGAGGAATAGAGTCTCTTGTCACCTGTCTTTCACCCTCCGCCTCAGCCTAACTTAGTCTAGAGGGTGAAAATGGGTTTTTATTTCAGACTTTGAGCTAGAATCCCAAATTTCATTAGATCCAGAAAATAGAGCATTTGTATAAAGACTGCAGAATATGAGGGTTATTCTAAATTTTACTTACTGCTGTTTCGCTCCCATCCTTTCCCAATCTAGTGATAAACTTCCTTCACTGCCAAGCAATCAGAACAGCACACTGAGAACCGGCAATACATACTGAGCACAGAACCCTGGGCCACGGTCTATAACTGTCTTTCACTCCCACCTGCATGCTACCAAAGTAATGACTCAGTTAAACTCCCTGGCATTTCATCCCAATAATCATCACACATCTGATATTTGGAAATACCTTAAGAGCTTGTGGTAGTTTGCACTTAGCTAATGTTTCAGGAAGCCACAGCCTGCCAACATATGCACACTTATAAGTCTAACTGGTGAACTTAGTTGACAAAGTTACTTAAAGGTTATATCCAATTATTTTGCACTTCAACTTTGAATCAAGGTTAGGCTGTTACTTCATTATGCCCATTTGTCTTTGCTATTATATTCTTTTTCTTCTTCTTTCCACCTTCTCTAGCTTTGTTTTCTGCTTTTGGTTGGAGCTTTTCTGCCCTTTTAAGTCATCTCTTTCATCACTATCTGAATTATGTCTTCCATAACACAGTAAATAAAATAGAAAGTCCCCGTGTGAGGCATACATAAATTTGCCACAGGTTAGCTTGGATCAGATCAGATCTTTAATAATTTTTCCCCTTAATGTTTGTTTTGTGATAGGATCAGGCTGGTTGAAGAGCTTGATCTGATCTTTCAAAGCTAACTTGCCCAACTGGTTTATAGAGGACAGGGGCCTTGGAAAAAATTGTGTGCAGAGATTAGAAGTAACATTGGCAAAGCCTGATTTTTAAAGTAGTTAGCTCAGAAAGTCTAAAAACATAGACTTAAGAGTTAGAAAAACTAAAGTTCCTTTTTTAAAAAAGCACCAAAGAAAGAAACATTTAAACCTCAGTGTAGAATTGGTGGCATTATAGCTCATCAGGGAGGATTAGATACTAGTATAACACCTAGTGTGTACATACATATACACACACACATACACATGTAAGCACTCCCTTTAGAAAAACAACTTTCAAGATCAGGAGTTGGTGTAATGGCTATGTCGCTGGACTCCCATGTAGGTGACTGAGGTTTGAGTCCCGGACCCGGTGGCTTAAACTCACGCCGGGCACGTGTGCGTGCATGCCCAAGTTCCCGAGAGGAGAATGGAGGAGAAGGGATTGTGGCGTGGCCAACCCCCATGGAGGGTGATTTCTGCTTTCTGTCTCTCTGTCTTTCTCTATCTTTCTGGCGAGCTCACGCGTCCTATAGCAAAAACCTCTCCAAAAACAAACAAACAAACAAACAAACAAAACAGAAAGAAAGAAAAACAGCTTTCAAAGATAAAGCAAGGTTTAGTTTAACACTGAATCAAAAGTGTTAGCACCTAGTGATGTACCTCGTATCTAATCCTCCCTGCGGTGCCCAACCCCTGCCATTTCTCAGGCTAACATGAATCATTACAGTGCACACAACATGTGTGATCTGGGCATTTTAATCTTTATAATGACCCTCTGAGGTAAGGACAGTACTAATTTTATCCCCACTTTGCAAATGAAAAGAACTGAGTTACCAAGAAAAGTGAAGAAGTTTGCTAGAAGCCAAGGTTTGCAACTAGGTAGATGATCTCCCATGAGGAAACAAATCCAAGAGATTAAATACTATGCCACAAGTCAACACTCATCAGAAGAGGGCCAGGATCTGACCCAGACCTCTGTTGTTCTAGCAGCACCCTGTGCTATATGCACACTTCCCAAAGTCCTGTGGTCTCCTTTTCCCTTTCTGTCCTCACTTTCCTCCTCTTGTTCTTCTTTAACCTTTTTTCTCAATCCATCCTTCTTCCTTTCACATCTTGACTTTCTTTTTTTCTGTTTCTAGATACTTTTTTCTATATTTGTTACACTAATATCCCTCCTGGGCCAGCTGGTGGCCTAATGGTTAAGACAGCTGGACGCCTGGCTGTGTGGGTTTGAGTCCCAGACCCAGAGGTTGTGAAACCCATCAGGCACCTATATATGTGCCTAAAATCCCAAATGGAGGGAGAGCGGGAGGAGAAGGGATTGAAGCATAACCTCTCTCCTCCCCACCATTGAACTCTGTGAGTGTACATACCTTCTGGCAAATAGAAAAAGAAAAGTAATATCACTTCCCCTTCCCTTTAATTGATGACAAGTAGAAATAAATAATTAAATGTAGTGGTTAGGTGCATGTAGGCCTTTGACCCTTGTTCCACTGCTTCTCAGCTGTAGGACTTTGGGAAAGATACTTACTCCTATACCCCCCTCTGTATGGTAAAACAATACAACAAACCTCATGATGTTAATCCGAAGATTAAAAGACATGATCCCTGGGCCAGCTGAGGTAGCACAGAGTAGAATGCTGCTCCAATGGTGCTTAATCTCTGCGAGACAGCAGGTTCAGTTCCCAGGTTGACCTGAACATGCCTGGCAAGCGCACAAGTCCCTGCCTAGCTAGGAAGGCTTGGAGGAGAAGCACAGTGGGACCTGTCTCTCTATCATATAAAGTTTATTCATAAATAAATGAATAAATTTTTAAAAAGGCATAACCCCTATAGGTAGTCTTTTACAATATCTAGTTTGTAGAAGAATGCCAGGAACATTAATACTTCCTTCCTCCTCCTCCCTTCTTATTGGCAACATCGTCATCATCAGATGCTATTCATTTAACAATCTTTCTTGAATATAAATGTTGTAATAAGTGTCTTTTCCACTTAAAATTCTCTTTTTTTATAGGTGACAAATTGCTCAAGGGAGGTGACCTCTCTTTCTGAATGCCAGAGATGAACAAAAGTTAAATAGTTGCTATTATAACCCAATCTCTGGTCTCCAGTGTAAAGTTGGCAAAGTCTAAATTTAGAACAAATTGTTACATTAAAGGTCAGTTCCTCAGTGGGGACAAGGGCTATATTGCTTTTTGCTCTAAAGTGGGGCATGAGCTGAAGAAGGGTGGTTTCAAGAGGCGCCCTGTGGCCATAGTTCTCGGAGCCTATTTTTGACACCAAGGCATCAGGACACAGGGAGGGAAGGCAGACCTGGAGGAGCTGTGTGTTGTGTCCCCACTGCTGACTTTCAATCAACTGTTGCTTTCCTTAAAACTGTCTACCCCTTGGAAAAGAGAAAGGAAAAGAGAAAATTGAGGGTCACATGACTTCACCTTCTGAAAAAGCATTTTCTTCTCAGCCAAGTTGAATGTGAAGAGTTTGAGGATAAAGGCAGGTAACTAATTGCTCTAAATAATGCTCCCTGAATTATTGAAGATAATTCTCATTTTTAAAAATAATATATTTAGAGAGAGATTCTTGATTTGACTTAAAAAATAGGCACTTGAGTTTAAATATTAAGTTCAGTTTATATCTGTGCTAACAGACTTAAAACAAACTTTGATTTCTAATTTATCAACCACATTATACTTGTGATTTCTGAATTTCCTGTCTATAGCAATGAAATTTGAATTTGCCTAAGTGTTTGGGAGCTCTTTGGGTATTTCCCTTACGTTCCTAGCATATTCCTCTTAGTGTTATTTTCACACTGTCTCACTATCTCCATTCCCCCTTTCCATTTAATGATTGAAACATAGAATAAGTAGATTTTCATAGTGAATCTAATGCTTAGAACATAGATTACACACAGAATGCTTAATAAATACTATATCCTCCTGTAGAGGACATTGAACCTCACTAACTACACTTAGAGCATGCATTGTGTCGCCTGTCTTATCCATGAGGGAGTCATTCTGATAAAATCCTCAAAGTGCCTATAAAAACAACCCCAAACTTGCATGTAATTTCTGATGGAAAGGCTGGGCGGCTCCTGAGGCTTTACCACTGCTGCTGTCTATATCACGCTGCTATCATCCCCCGGAACGGATGTTGAATGAAACTTTACAAAGTGAACACTTTTGTTCCTCATGACATTTCTGCATTACTACTTTTAATGACAATTTTCCAGGTTTTACCAATTTGGCATTCAAAATATGATCACAACTCATTCATGTATCATACCTTACTTATACTTTTAATATTTTCTATTAAAAGCTAGTCTACAAGGACCAGCAGGTGATGTGGTGGTTAAGGTGCTGGACGCTCCCACATGGCCAGCAACGATTCGAGTTCGGGACCTGGTGGCTTGCTTTCTCACTTTCCCTCTCTCTCTCTCTTTCTCTCTCTCTCTCCCTCTCTCTCTCTCTGTGTGTGTGTGTCTCTCTCTAGTCATTTTTTTAAAAAAAAGAATAAAATTAAATAATTCTTAAGAAAAGAGGAAAACTAGTCTACATTGTCTCTAGCAAATGATATGATCTCAAAAATTCTTTTGATCAGAAAACTGACTTGCCCGAATGAAGGCCACCTGATCAGTTCAGACATACCCTTAGGTTATTCATTTCTGTATTAAGTTCATAATTAACTTGTCTAATTGGAAATCAGGCACATTTCTCCAATCAGCCTTCACCATTTGGAAAACATATATCAAAGGAATCTGGAAATATTGGTTCCAACACAAAGCACCAAGATTGTCCTTTGTTCCTAATGAAGAAACCAACTGAGTTCATCAAAGAAAACATGTTTTAAACAACATTCATCTCAAAGGGTTTTTGTTTGTTTTTTTGTTTTTGTTTTCACAAAATCACTCAGCACATAAACACAGTAACCTCTCTGGGGTAGAGAGTATAAGGTTAGCAGACACAGAGCTACTATGTCTGTTTTTGTTGTTTTTTAATGCCAGACAGACAGAGAGAGAGAGAGCATCAGTCCCCTCCTCCCCTCCAATAGGGCGTAGTCACGCCTCAATCCTTTTTTCTCCATTTCTCCATCCCATCACAATCTTGGACACATGTGTGCACATATATGGCATGATTTTTCAAAACACTGGGCCAGGACTCAAACCCTGGTTGTCATGTGAGATCCAGTTTACTCTTTGCAGCACTTAGCCACTGTGCTACAGGGCCAACTCTGCCATGTCTTTTTATTTTTGGAGATGTTTTTGTTATAGAACACGTGCATTCGCCAGAATGACAGAGAGAGACAGAGAGACAGAAAGTGAGAAATCACCCTCCAGGGGGGATGGCCATGCCGCAATCCCTTCTCCTCCATTCTCCCCTCGGGATCTTGGGCACGCACGCACACGTACCCAGCGTGAGTTTAAGCCATCGGGTCCGGGATGCGAACCGCGGTCGGCTACATAGGAGTCCAGCAACATAGTCATTATGCTAATTGCTGGTCCCACCGTGTCTGTTTTTAATCTGTAGCTACTTCTGTAGGTGAGCTGAACTGAGGAGGGGAATACTGGGCAAGGAACAAGCTGCCCTGGCTGATTCCCACCTGCTTGAATGCATTTTATAGCACACCTACTCCATCTTTGAGCTCCCTAATTTATGAGAACGTTGCTATGACATTTTGGCTCTACTACAAACAATAATTTAGCTCACAACTAGTGCCACAAGTCTTCAGTCTGACTCCTACACTCTCCTAGATCCTGTTTCTCTGTAAATACCAGGTTCTAAACTGGACAAAGCAGGCATACTAAAAACTCCCTCCTATATTTGGATTTACTAATTTGGAATTTCCAACTATCGGAAAGCAAATAGATTCAGAACTGATTTGTAGATAAGATAGCAACTAAAGATGATCCTTAATTCTGGTTAAGTCTCTTGGTGCTTTTCCAAAAGATAAAAATGATGCAGAATGTTGAAAATGTGACTTGTACACAAGAAATACATATTAGGTGCACAAATAACAATAATAATTCAAAATCCCCAAGAAAACGAATAGGTCCTTAGGCACATAGGGCACATAAGTTTACTGGAGACAAAGAGAGAGAGAGACAGAGAGGTAAAGTGAGAAATAACCCCTCAGAGGGATGGTCACACCACAATCTCTTCTCCTCCAATCTCCTCTCAGGATTTTGGACATGTATGCACACATGCTCTGTGGATTTTTCAAGCAACTGGAGCCTGTACTTGAATTGTGCAGTCAGCCATGTGGGATCTAGTGCCTTCACCACCATGTCATCTACTGGCCTCTGAAAAAGTCCCTTTCAATGGTAACAAGGAAAGCATATATTTTTTTTTGAGAGGTTTTTGCTACAGGGCGCGTGCGCTCGCCAGACAGACAGAGAGAGACAGAGAGACAGAAAGCGAGAAATCACCCCCCAGGGGGGATGGCCACACCACAATCCCTTCTCCTCCATTCTCCTCTCGGGATCTTGGGCACGCACGCACATGTGCCGGCTTGAGTTTTAAGCCACTGGGTCCAGGACTCGAACCGTGGTCGACTACATGAGAGTCCAGCGACATAGCCATTACACTAATTGCTGGTCCCCAGGAAAGCATCTTTTAAAGTAGAGGGTGAGCTCAGACCATAAAGAACAACAGTAGCTGGGATGAACAGAAACTCTCATAGGCTTCCATATATCTGCATAATATCTGTACTTTTGGGGGGAGAAGCAGAAAGGCACAGTTTCCTAGAGTTCATTGAGTTTTCAAATAGATGATGTGAAGAAAAACCAAATTACCTAGAACTAACCCAATGTATTGGGCCGTTGGAGTCATGATGTATTTTTCTGGTATTTTTGTTTGTTTGTTTTGTCTTTTGTTTGTTTGTTTGTTTGTGTTTTATGCCAAAGTGCATTATCTCTTTTCCAACAACCCAATAGTTTACTTCAGTTTCTTGGAGCCTGTGAAATTTGTAACAGAAGAAGGAAACCTTAGTATTATCAGCTTTTCTATAGGCTGGGAAAGAGGAATGGGTAGCCAGAGTAACAACCACTCTGAACAGCTGAATGGAGGCTAAGGCTGTTTTGCAGTTTCTGAATGGGGCTTACAGAATTTTGTTAATTCTAAGCCATAATTTTGGTATCAAGCAACCCATAAATAACAGTGCCTTTGCTATTTTTCTAATTGCCTACTCCTTGCCTCCTGCTTTCTCTGCCTTCAACAAGACTTGTAATTGCCCCACTGATTGCTGGTCTTGTCAGCCATTAGTCTCTTCAGTCCTACTCAGTTCCCTTATTGCCACTCAACTCTGTGACTTAGGCAAATTGTTCACCATTTTCAGGTTCAGCTTCCAAATCTCCAAAACAGGTCTCATGTAACATCTAAACGAGAAGAATTGTGAGAATCACTTTCTTCCATGTAGTGCCTTGCAAAAGTACCTTAAAGTCAATCTTTCATTTCTTTGGCCTATGCCACTTCCAATTCCAGGGAGAAACACATCCTCTCTTTTCTCTTTCCCTGCTCACATTGTCTACACTCTTCTCAAACATGTCCACATACATTTCTTCAAAGGCAGAAGAGATTCAACAGACACCCATAGCAGTCTAAGGGAGTGTTGGAATTATAATCAAAATCAGCTTCCCAAGGTATTTATTTGATGTTTCACACTTACCTTAAAAAAAAGTGCCATGATTTTCATTCTGTCCTTCTATTCTAAAATAATTTTTAAGATATCCAGTAATTAAAATTATATTCCAAATATTTCAAGTAAAGTTGATTCTAGAAGATGTGCTATGTTCTTATGGCTTCGTGTACCCTTGGAACAATGCAATAGATGGAGGGTGTAGATACCTGATTGGAAACCATTGCCTCCCTGATTGTCCTCAGGCAGACTTACAATATGCACTCACCCATCTTTGTTCTGATAAACAATTTATCATTCATCTCATTCTGACTTTATTTCACAGTATTCACAAATAATATACTGGATGTTTCTCCTCTTCTAACTTCAGTTTCCCTTGTATTTTTGTCACTGAAACTATTGATGCCAACTGACATCCCTTAACTTCCATCTCAAAATTTAGCCAATCAGTACTTATTCCCACCTCTTTCCCATTTTCTCTTCTAATTCCATGAGCATAAGCCTCTTCTGTTACAAACTTAACCTCCCTGATCCCTCTTGCCTCTTCTGTATTTGTGCCTCTAACTAGCTTCCTCCTTTTTGTGTTTTGTTTCTCCTCTGAATCGAGCTCTTCCTTTAGTCTCCTGTAACTAAGCTTGCCCAAACACTCTGCCCACTAGTTAAAGCCTTTGCCTTCCTTCTACTGTATAGTATTTCTAGATTTCCACTGAGATGTGAAGTGTGTACCCAATGAAGCATAAAATGAACAAGTCGTCATCCACACAGAGCATGGAACTTCAGCTCCAAAGTCAATAACTGCATTTCAGTTTTCACAATGGCAACATCCAAGTGTTTGAGAACTATAAAACTTTAACAGCTAGCAGGTTCAAATAGGGTCAAAATTCCATTTGACCCAGAAGTCTGAGTTAGGATATTTGAGATAACAGCAAATCTTCACATAATCAGTTTTGAGGAAAACACTTTAAAATATTTTCAGTCATTAATTTTAATTAATTACAATAAGTAGCTCTTAGTCAAAATTGGACTACTTGGAGTTCTGTGTTTTTAAACAACATTTATTTGCCACGAAGAACAAAGTGGTGTCTTGCACTACATCATTTAGAAAGTACCTTTGGGCTTCTTTTCCAGAGCACATTTATCAGAAAGATATTAGCCTTACTCAAGTGAACTCATATGGGGGCCTGAAACAGTAGTGGAAGGTAGTGTTGAGGGGATTTGTGCCAAGTTCCAGATACAGTTCAGAAATCTGAGCAGCAGCAGCAGATGGGGCAGGGGGAGTTGGGGTGGCAAGAACCTCTCTAAAATACTGACCACATGGACCTGCTATCATGCACTCTACTCCCTTGTGAATGAAATTTAAAAAGGAAAGTAGCTGAATCCGAAGGTATTTTGTAAAGTCTAATTGGATTAGAGATTTTGAATACAAATTCCTATAAGCCACAGGAAGCTACAAGGAAAGAGCAATAATATTCTAATGGTTTACATGATAAATACAAAATGAACTGTAATTAGTATGCACATACTAATTAATTTGGGATGCCAAATAAATGTGCATACTAATTACAATAACCTTTCATCTGCTTCACCTTTGTATAGGGCTATTTGGCATTTTTCCAGACCTACAACTTGACCCAGATGCCAGAAATAATCAGCTAATACAAATCTGGTGTACAGAAGAAAGTAATAAACGAATACACAATAAATACATTTGTGGAGTACACCCCAATTCTCAGTACTAAAGAGTCACTAGAGACACTTTACTGTCATTGAGTATATCTTGCAAACATAGGACACCCAGCTATATATTACAAAAAGAAAAAGATATTAAAAGGCAAAGTTTGTGACCCACATTAACTCACACATTCCTTAAAAAGAGGGTTACATTTTTTTATTAATATATTTTAGTTTAGTTTAGCTTCTCTTATACATTCAATTACTACACATCACTTAACTTGTAAAGTGAATTTTCCCAACATGGATACACTTCACACCAGTGCAGTTAAGGATACTATATACACTATCATCCACAAATAATAATCCATTTCTGTGTCCCATAAATGTCTTACCTCTCTATTTTTCTCCTTAATGTCTTTCCTCATACTCTCCTCCTTTTCCCACCCTCTTCCCACACTGTATCCAGTATCTATAACTATTTTTCATGATTCTATATCCTCTAATCTTTCAGTTCCAGCCATAGAGTGCAGATAGTTCATATATATTAAGTGGATACATATAATGTCTCTCCTTTATACCCTGGCTTGCGTCACTCAGCAGTAAATCTTCCATATTCATCCACTTTCTATCAAAAGCCAGGGTCTTGTTTTTTTTATGGCTGAATAGTATTCCATAGATTATATGTGTGCCACACTTTAGACTTCTAGTAATAATCATTCAGCTCCCTATTAGCAAAACTAGAGTAGAATGCTCTGAAGGAGTGATATTTTCTTGAAATACTCTTGATAAAGATATAAAAATTTTCCAGATATTTTGGGATCATTTTACTTAAAGTTGAAAATGTGAATGCATTGATTTCCTAAGACTGGTCTGATAAATTACCAAAACTTGGTGCCTAAGACAACACACATTTATTTTCTTATAATCCTGGATGTCAGAAGTCTGGAATTTGTTTCACTGGCTAAAGTCAAGGGGATGAGAGGGCTGCTCTCTTTCTGGAGGCTCTCGATGAGAATCCCCTTTCTTGCCTTTCTAGTTTCCAAAACTCCACCTTCCATCCCTTGGTTCATGGCCCCTTCTTTCCTCTCCTAATCCAGTAACATAGCCTCTTCACATCTCTGCTTCCATCACATCACATTCGTTTCTGCAGGTAAATCAACTCCTTTTACAAGGACACTTGTAATTCTATTGGGGACCACCTAGATAAACGGAATCACTTCTCCCACCCCAAACCCTTAATCACACCTATAAAGTCCTTTTGGCCATATAGGGTAACATTCACAGATTCCAGAGATTAAATATGGACATAATTGGCCATTATTTAAGCCACCACGGTCAGTGCCAATATAGTTGTTTGACTTAAATATACTAATATAACCCAAGAGAAAAAAGGAACAGTGGGGCCGCTAAATCCCTATGCCCACTGATGCCAAGACCCATCTTGTCATTATCCATTGCATGAGCCTACAGCTATTGAAGTTCCTACATAAAATAAGTTCAAACCTAAATAAATCTGATAACAGGGCCCCAGCTTTGCAAAGGGGCAAGCTACCTGGGCCACACAGGGGACAAAACCAACCATCCTGAGATAGTAGGTAGCCATCAGGAGGCATACTTACAGATGACTCCAAACAGGCTTAAGTATCTGCCTTCTGAAAGCCATGGAGTCCAGAACCAACTCACCGTCAATAGTACTATGGAGACAAAGACTAAGCAGCCATCAATAAAATGACAAGGATAGCTGGAAAGAGTTGGAAGACATCATGTGAAAAGCGGAAAATACTCTCCTAAAAGAGAAAAATATGTTAGACAATATTTAATCTGGATATTTCTGTATGGGGCAGTGACTGTGATTGAGTTAGCATTATAGTTAGCAATTATTATTTCTTGAAAAGGCTGAGTAAGACCTATTTAAATTTTAACAGACCCAGGCCAGCCAGTGATGGTGGTTAAGGTGACTGGATTCCCACATGGTCGACTATGCAATCTGAGTCCCAGACCAGTGGCTTGAAAACACACCAGGCAGTGTGCATGTATGCCCAAAAATCCCAAAATGAGGGCAAGATGGAGGAAAAGGGATTGCAGTATGATCATCCATCATGGGGAGTGTTTTCTTACTTTCCTTTCCCCCATCCCCCTCTGTTTCTCTCCAGTGAGTATATGCACCTTCTGGCAAATTAAAAAAAAATTCTAACATACCTAAGCTTAACCTAAGTTCTGCCACTCATCCACTAGGTTATTTGGGACAAGTTATTTAACTCTTCTGACCAGGTCTGATCAGTTTCCTTACTTTTAAGTAATATTAAATAAAATATATTTCAGGGTTATTGTGATGGTTACAGAGGTTCATGTATTATCTGAGTGCCTGAGATGCATGGCTATTCATGTAGCTCCTAGCTGCAGGGGCAGCAGTAGCTGAGGGAGTAGGAGTATGATATGGAACTAGTGACACAGCTTATGGACATTCAGCTATAGACAGTGATTATAAACCTCCACTTCCATTGCCACACTGCTGGGGTATATTGGTTGATGTGCCCTGATTTGTTTCTGTGTGTGGTACAATGATCACTTGGAGAGTTACCAAGGGTCAGGTAAGCCTTGAATCCCATGTTTTCTTCCCTGCACACATGGGTTTGTGGCATTACTTCCAAAGCTCTCTATTTCTGGACATCTGTGTCTCTGGCTTAGTGGGTTTTGGTGTATTGGGGCGAGCTGCAGTTTTAACACCAGATTGAAGACCTCATTGGTATTCAGTATTGACTCATTGGCTTATTTCATACTGGCATTAAGATACCTGCTAATGTTTCAGCTTGCTGCCACAATTACCACTGAGCTTCCTGCTTAGGCTTTTGCTACCATTCACTCCATCTTCTGAGCTGGTTTCTTGTTCTTCCTTGAGACTCTGAGCATGTATCATCTTTACTGATTTCAAAGTTTACACAAAAATTGTAAATTTTATAGATTGTAAATTTTATGGATCATGAATCCATAGTAGAAAGTAATACTATTATTGATGAACTGACTAAACATCATATGGGAAAATTCTCTGAGTATTTTCTGATCACACAAGACTTTTCCTGTATCCAAAAGGCATGTTTTCCTGTTCTTTATTTTTTTTTCTTTGCGAATCAGTAGCTATTCAGCACTCAGGACTAATCAAACTTGTTCTCCAACTAATTATTTTAATTTCCATGGGAATATTGCATATTGCTAGTATATGTTCCATATGGAACATAAACTATAATTTATTTGTCTGAAAACTGAAATTGCTTTTTCTTTGATTTCAGAAGGGCTTTAAAACTGTTTATGAATGAAATTGAGATAAGTCAAGTAAGGCTACAACAAGAGAGGATATAGGAAGTAACCAGAATAGATATTTTCAGGTATGTGAATTCAGAGAATTATAACTTTGGAGCAATATACTTGGCTCTAAGCTTTCTGAATGCTAGAGTGAAAAGAGCACATTAAGGGGGGACCAGCAGTTGGCGTAATGGCTATGTCGCTGGATTCCCATGTAGTCAAACACGGTTCGCGTCCTGGACCCGGTGGCTTAAAACTCACACCAGGCGTGTGTGCGTGCGTGCCCAAGATCTAGAGAGGAGAATGGAGGAGAAAGGATTGCGGCGTGGCCATGCCCCCTGGGGGGTGATTTCTCACTTTCTGTCTCTCTGTCTCTCTCTGTCTGCCTGGCGAGCGCACGTGCCCTATAGCAAAAACCTCTCCAAAAAAAAAAAAAGAGCACATTAAGGCACATACGTTTAAAAAGGAAAGCACATATGTGAGTGTACAAAACTGTTCTTAAAATGAAGCTCAAGTAAAAATTATAATAGTTTTTATTGTAGCAGCTGTTATAGTATCAATAGCTTTATAAAATATAATGCCCTATTTAAACAGAACATTTTCATCTCAATATCATGGAGGCTTAGGAAAATATATTAATTCTAAATCAATTAAGAGCTTTCTGTGAGGGACCATGAATTAGTTTATTAGGGGTTCCATAACAAAGTATGATAAACCAGTTGTTTAAACAAAAAAAATGCATTGTAAGAAGTCTAAGATCAAGGTGTCGCAGGTTTGGTTCTTTCTGAAGGTTGTAAGAAAGAATCTACTCCACACTGCTCTCCTCGCTTTTGCTGGTTTGTTGGCAATCTGGGGTCCGTGGCTTGTAGATGCACTGCCCTAAACTGTCTGTATGATCATATAGCATTTTCCCTGTATGTGTGTCTCTATGTCCAAATTTACCTTTTTTGTAAGGACACCAGCCATATTGGATTAAGAGGCCTTCTTACTCCAGTATAACCTCATCTTTACTTAACTAATTACATTTGCAACAACCCTATTTCCAAGTAAGGGCACATTCTGAGATACTGGAGATTAAAACTTCCACATATGAATTTTAGGGGAGCACTATTCAAGCTCTAACAAACCAAGGTGATATAGAATATTTTAGTGACATAGACCAGGAGCATTTATTTGAATAGATTAGCATTGTCTAATCTCTCAATCAAGTTATTGACAAATTCTAGATCATGTTTAATTCCTGACCAAGCTCTCTATCACCTACTTGGGTGCAGAAAGTCTTTTCTCTTGGAAGCCTTATGAGTGATATTCTAAGTATGAGGGACATGCAGAATTATTTTTTTTTCAGTAGTGATGATTGGATAGATTCATCCCTAGTCATTCCACTTAAACTGAACCTCAAAACTCCAAGATCATTTGTAAGCTTCTCTAACCCCCTGGATTTTATCAGATGTCCTGAAAAATTATGTCACTAGGGTGAATGAAAGAATAAGACTACATCATTGTGCACTCACCACTTCTAGTAGGATAAGTAACTGCATTTCATAATCTATTGACATGATCTTCATAAAGAAGACAGGATTGGGCCAGCCTATAGAGTGGTAGTTAAGGCAACTGGATCCTACATGGCCAGCTGCACAGTTTGCGTCCTGAACTGAGTCCCAGACCAACTCCCAGACTGAGTCCCAGATCTGACAGCTTGAGAAACATGCTGAGCACATGTGTGTGCATGTCCAAAATCCTGAAAGAAGGGAGAAACGTAAGAGAAAGGATTGTGGTGTGACCATTCTCCATGGGTGTGGAGGGGTGCTGTCTCACTCTCTCCATCCCCAGTTTCTCTTCATCAAGTACCTGTGGCCTCACGTAAAAGGAAAAAAGAATGAAAACAGAAAAAGAAGACAGGCTCATTACTGTAGGGGAATAAAGATAACCAATTCCTCTAGAGATCCTAAGATTTCCTCGCCAAATGTGAAAAGTTGAAAAAAGAAAAAAGTGATTTCTGATCTGAGACTCTTCTAGGTACCACGTAATAAATAAAAACCAGAAAAATCAATCAATAAGTAACTAGATCACTAAGAGAAAAAAATCCTAATGATGGAGTACTCAATGTGCTTGGAAGTACTATGGTGTAATGATGAAAAGCAAGGTCGTTGTCAACTCTTACCATTACTATTTTCACACTATTGCCTCTACTATAGATATAACAACAATTACATCAATATAACATTCACTTTTTTATTTAAAAGAAACCTGTCTTGAAGAATATAGAGGAAGCCAAACATTCCCTCTGCTCCTCTGTAGTTACATGTCTGTTTAAACTTTCAGTCTCTAAATTGAAATAGACCTAGACTGAATCCTGTCCCCTCCATCTTCTAATTGGTACTTTGCATAATATTAGGTGTCTTAGCTGTAAAATTGGTAGAAATAAGGTGCCTATCCCATGAGATGTTTAGCATAGTGCTGTCACATAGCAAATGCCAACATATTTCTGGAATTGTTATTTTTACCAAGCTCACATGTTCTAAAATAAAGAAAGATACATACTAATTGATGAACAGACTATTTGTCATATTTTATTGGTGAAGAAATATAGGGGGTAAGATGTTCATATCAAAATTAACGTTTAGAGGCTGGGCCTGTGACCTGGAGATTCAGGAGCAGGATCTCACATGGCTCTGACTGTACAAAGCCCTGGCCCTAGTAGCTTGGAAAACAAACTGGGCATATGTGTGTGCATTCTCCAAATCCTAGCAGGATAGAGATAAAGAGGAGAAGGGATCATGGCATGACCACACCCCACTGAGTGCTTTCTCTCTCCAAGGGGTGGGGGTGCTTTCTCTTTCTGCCTTTTTCTCTCTCCATTTCTGGTGAGTGTGGGCACACTTTGGCAATGTTTTTTGAAATAAAAAATATTTAAAATATACTCAAAAATTACTGTTCAATTAAAACCCTTTGTGGCACACTTATAACATCACACACACTTAAGGCACCTGAAACATTCTTGTTAACAATAACCAAGCATAAATGGATGCTAAGAAACTAAATCTTTGGAGAGTTCTTCATTGGTAACAAGGGAATATGCTATTCAAATTCATTATAGTACTATATTACTCTTATAAACAGTAAACAATTCATAGAAATAAGAAAAGTACACAAATGTTAGTATGTTATATAGAAAGACATGTCGATGTTTTACATATTTCTAAACATAAAATTGATTACATTAAGATGGCATTTTTTTTTTTCCCTGAGGTACTAGATGTGTAATGCCTGAACAATGTATCCCTACTTTATAAGGACATGAAATGGAAGCCTGAAACAAAAGTAGTTTGGTTAAGGAGACTCTAGTGCACATGGGTCTTTTGTTTAAAAGAAAGCATTTTTGTTTTTTAGTTTTTTGGGTTTTGTTTTGGTTTGGTTTGTTTTGGTTTGGTTTTTTTGAGAGAGGAATTTTGGCTATAGGGTACGTGTGCTCGTGGGAGAGACAGAAAGCGAGAAATCACCCCCCAAGGGAGATGGCCAATGCCACAATACTCTCTTCTCCATTCTCCTCTCAGTATTTTGGGCACGTATGCACACGCACCCAACGTGAGTTTGAACCCACTGGGACTACGTGGGAATCCAGCGACACAACCATTACGCTATCTGCTGATCCCATTTAACTTACATTTAGTCGTGGTACATCTTTACAGTGTACAACATGATTTTTCCCAGTGTGAAAATGGTGCTTGTTAGTCAAGTCAAAGACATAACATATACATTATCATCAGCAGATAGCTTTTCCATTTTTGTGTCTATTAAACGTGCTGTTTTTCCCTGATCCCCTTCCTCCCATCCCTATTACCCACCCCTTACTATCCCTCACACTATCTCTGGTATCTGCAGTTGCTCTCCTTGCTTTATATCTTCCAGTCTTTCAGTTTCTGCTATAGAGAACAGACAAAAAGAAAGCACTTTAATGTGATACCCATTCTCTGTCTTACTGCCCCCGCTCGTCTAGACAGAGGTTTTACCCCCAGCCTTAATTTGGAGTGACAGCTTGCAGTGTTCAGCCCTGAACTGCAGTCTGAAAAATTGATGAACACAGGATGGTACACTGACTTCCTTATTTGAGTGAAATCTTCTATGAGTTTCACAGAAAGAGTATTTTTAAACTATTTTTTTTACTGCACTTTGATTACTAATCTTTAAGTCATTTGTTCTTTTATTCAGAGTTCAAATAGTGAAGCTTGATAGAAGCCAACATAAGAGAACCATAAAATTAATCCTTAATGAAATAGTCCTTTATCATCTAAAATTTTCAAACTTGAAATATTTGAAACACAATTTTTTTTCAGTGTATAGAGATAGCTTCGAATAAAAGTTAGTTCTATGGTCTTGTAAAGAATTTGGAGAAAAGGGGTATAACAAGGTCAGGGTAGAATAAGAATGGACAAGAAGAGAGGAAACAAAGACTTTGAGAAGGATCATAGCCAGATCTTAAACAACTTTGGAAAGGTTCAGGATATAATTAACTCAATACATAAAAGCATATTGGAGAAGACTGCACTATTCTACTAAGAAGGCCTATATTTTAAGAACTTTGAAGACTAATTTCTTTTGGCCCAGTTTATTTCAAAGCATGTTCCCCAGCCACCAATAATATCTATTAGAGCTCCTTGAGAAAAGAAAAAGGTACAAATCACTTTAGATAAGCTTAATCCATTAATAGTCCATCCTCTTTCATACTCTTTCCACTAGCAAAGAGAGTATAGGAAAAATAATATTCAAGGAATACTACAATCTCACAATTAAAAAAAATAAAACACTGTGATGGAAAGAAAGTCCAGAAGTACTTTTTAAAATATTCTAAAGGCTGTAGATAGTGTAATGGTTACATCACTGGACTCCCATGCAGTCGACTGCTGTTCTAGTCCTGGACCCAATTGCTTAAAAAACTCATACTAGGTGTGTGGGTGTATGTGCTCAAGATCCTGAGAGGAGAATGGAGGACAAGGGCTTATGGCATGACTAGCCCAAGGGAAAATGATTTCTTGCTTTCTGTCTCTCTGTCTCTGTCTCTCTGGTGAATGCACATGCTCTATAGCAAAAATCTCTATCAAAAAAATATTGTAACGGCTAATATACAATAAAAAATGTCAAATCCTAGGTTATTCCCATAGAGCAGTGGTTAAGGGAGCTGGGTCCCATATGGCCAACTGTGGCTCTAATTCCAGCCCTAGCAGCTTGAAAAACATACTAGGCATATGAGCATATATGTCCAAAATCCTGATTGGATGCAGAAAAAGAGGAAAAAGGATTTCAATATGACCACATCCCATGGCAGGGGTGTGTGTGGGGGTTGCTTTTCTTTCTCTTCCTCTGTCTAGCAAGCATGCATATCTTCTGGTAATATAAACAATTATATAGCAAATACTTATCAGCCTCAGCTAGTCATAGCAATGGCAGAATAGAGATCTCATTAAACTCACATTGTAAAAACTGATTTTTTAAATAATTATATTGCAATTGATTTAATATAGGACATAACTGCTTAGCATAAAACCAATAGAGAGCAAAAATAAAAAATACATTGGAGGAATTTATGAACTCTCTCAATGGCCATTGCAGTAAGACAATCGTCAGACTTGGCTGGTGAAGCATTTTAGTATACCGATGCAAAGTTAACATCAGTAACAGACACACAGTCATGCAGTCAATTTGACCAAGGGCAAAACAGGGTATTTCACACCTCATTTTAAAATATTTGGGTCTTATGGGATGCAGCAGTGTGGACTGCAATGCACATTAGCCCAGTTTCAGGGCATCTGCACTTACACCCTGACTTTGCCACTTAAAAGTTATACAAATTTAGACAGTTTATTTAAACTCATTAAAATACAGATCCTTCACTGAAGGACAACATTGGAGCCTTTTTTTTATAAATCAAATATATAAAAGAGCAATGAAGGTAGAAAGTTCTGTAAAAAAAATAGTGGTTATTTTTGTGAGGGGGGTCTTCAAAGAGTTCATGAAATGTGTGTTATGAAAAAACTATGCATGATTTTCAAGATTTTCTTTTGCACCAAAATAAACTCATTATTTTATTTCCATTTTCCATTAACTTTTTCGAGTCTCTTCCTACTTATTTGAAATCACTTATAAAAGAGCTTGATATTTCACCTTTCAGTATAATCTTGTTGCTGTGTATAACATCATACATTTAATTGGTTCAATATGGTGGTCAATTAACTTTTTGAAATTCCAGCTCAATAAAATGCTGAATCATTGTGCAAACATTTCAAACTAGCACCTCTCAATACAATTATTTCTAGCAGACTAGTTTGGTTTTCTTCAGAACTTTAAATTGAGTACTGCTGTCCCTTTGAGAATGCAATGCCTAAATCCTAATTTATTTTCAATTAGTGGTTAATTTGCTTTTAAATGTATGTTATCAACACTTCTTAGTCCTGAGAGTTTTCCAGACCTGCCAAGAGTATTGGGAACCCACCTCATTTCCCTTTTGAGGAGCATTAATAGGTCACATAAAATCATAGCCTACTCTAAGCAAACTTGCAGAGACACACAAGGTTGTCAAAACCATAGCACCCATCTGCAGCAGCTCACATGCTAATAATTTTCTCCTCAACATCCTATAGAATAGGAAACTGAAACTAATAGCTTAGAAACAATTACATTAGATAAGACAGTTCCCCAAAAGATATTATAAATAAGAATTTTCCTGTATGCTAACCATATCTAAGTAATAAGATAAATTATAAAAAAGATTTTACTACCAGCCAGGTGGCATGGTAGTTAAGATGGCTGGTCCTCACATGGTAGACTGTGGGGTTCAAGTCCTGTATACCACGGCTTGAAAAACATATCAGGCTTATGTGACTGCATGCCTAAAATCCCAAAAGGAGAGTGCAGAAGGGATTGTGGCATGGTCATTCCCCTGGGAATGCTCTCTCACTTTCTCTTTCCCTTTCTGTAGCTCTGTGGCATGTGCACGAGAAAGAAAAAAAGCAAAGAAAAATTCACTCACCAACCATCCTGTTATAAAATATCTAGAAATAAAATCTAAAACTTTTTAAAGTAATATTATAAAAAAACCCTCAGATTAGTGGTGACAGACAGTATAGTCCTTTATCAGAAAACTCACTATAGTAAGGTGTCAAATTGATTCAAAAGTTTAACAGAAGAGTAAATATGGCAATATAATCAAGAGATATTCATTCATTCATTCATTCATTCAGTCATTCTGAAGGGCACATATGTTCACCAAAGAGAGAGAGAGAGAGAGAGAGAGAGAGAAATAAAGCACTTCCCCAGAGGACATGGTCATGCTGCAATCCTTTTTCTTCTCTTTCCCCATCCCATCAAGATTTGGGACAGACACACACACACAGCTGTTTCTCAAGCCACCAAAGGTGAAATGTGAACTATGGTTGGCCATATGGGATCTATGGTTGCTTAACCATTGCGCCGTGGGGCCATCAGGAATAGTTTAAAATAATAATAATAATGGAGTTGTCTACTGAATTTAAAAGTGTAGAAAAATGCTTCAGACATTTTAATATCTGACACTGGTATTAGAATAAATATCAATGGAACTGAATAGAGAAGCCCAAAATAAACTCAGATATATATGGAGAAAAGCATAAAACAAAGGGGGCATTTTAAAACAGTGCTTGGAGAACTGGGCCATTGGAAGGAAAGCAGGTAGAGCTCTACCCCAATCATTTAGAAAAATAAATTTTATGTATGTGAAATTTCTAAATTTAATATAGTAATACATAATATATATGTACATATAGACACACATGCATGAATTTGAAGAAAAAATGGCCTTGCCAAGTATCACCTAGAACTCAGATGTCACAAGGGAAACAATTGCTTTGCTGATTTGATTACATTAAAAAGTTAAATTTTCATATAGTAAAAGACAGCACAGCTCTTTCTGCCATCTTTCTGTGGTGCCATAACAGTCCACATGAATGTCCAGGTTGAAGGGCTCAAGAGCATCAACAATGCCCAAAAGACAGGCAAATGCCAGGTTCCTATTAAGCTGTGTTCTAAAATCATTGTCCCAGTTTCTAATATGATGATGAAGCCTGGTTACATGAGCAAATCTGAAATCATCTATGACCACAAAGCTGGAAAAAATTACTGTGAACTTCACAGGCAGTTTAAACAAATGTGGAGTGATCAACCCCAGATTTGATGTGCAACTCAAAGATCTACAGAAATGGCAGAATAATCTGCTCCCATGCCCTCAGTTTGGTTTCATTGTACTGACAACCTGAACTGGCATCGTGGACCATGAAGGAGCAAGACAGACACCAGAGGTAAAACCTAGCAATTCCTTTTGTAGGGATGTAGTATACACACACACACACACACACACACACACACACAAACATACACACACAAAGACAGCATAAAGGTAAACCACATGAACCATACCCAAAGTTAACAGGATGGCAAAAACAACTAAGCTCCTCTGACAAATCAATAGTCAAGGCAACAGCCTAGAAGACAAATGGAGCACAAGCAAATGATTTATTGAAGCATACAAATGGTCAATAACATTGCTTTGTTAAAAATTGGATATTAAGTTTTGAGTATGTAAATGTATTTTGCTCTATAAAAACTGACAAAAGACATGTTGAATATATATACATATGGAAAGCTTCAGTATAAAAAACTGGGAAGTGTTCTATCAAAAACTGATAAGTGTTTGTATATATTGTTTTCCTCTCATTTTTCACAAAAAGGAATTCTATATACATCATTTGTACATGATTTCTTTTTTCACTTAATTTTACACACATACACACACATGCATAATTTTAGCTGAAGAGAAAAATGACAAGAAGGATTTATATTAGAATGGATTACAAGTGGTTATGTTCTCTTTGTTTACCTGTATTTTATATATTCTTTACACTTTTCACAAGGCAAAAAGATTTTAAGGGTATAGTATTTTTAAAAACAGGATTAGTTCCACTGTTGTTTAAAAGCACTTACGAGGCTTCACTCTTCAAATAATCCAGATAATTAAGTTCCTATATTTGTGAAAAGATGAAATCAGCAGATGTAAATCTTATTCTTAGTCAATGGTCCTACATATACATGATCTCCTAATTAATCATTTATACCTTTAATTGTAATAAATTATTGACAATTATTGTGATAATCATTTTTATATATGTCAGAGTGTGTGTATGTGTACATGAGAGAGAGAGAGATAAAGCACCCTCAGTGGGGCCTGGTAATGCTGCAATCTTGTTTCTTCAGTTCCCCATGCTGTCAGGATTCTGGTCACGTGCACACACACTCAAAATGCTTTTCAAGTCGCCTAGGCTGGAACTCAAACCCTAGTTGACCTTGTGGGATCCAGCTTCCTCTGTACTGTGCTTAACCACTATGCTCCAGGGACAGGCCAATTACTGTGATAATTCTAATACTAGGAGCCTTAGGATGTTTACCTCCACACATTATAAAAATTATTAAAAGGCAAAGATCTTTCAATAAGAAGTTTACATCTTAATATTCAGCTAGTTAAAAGTGATTTGTTTATTAAAGATGTACAACAAAATCTGAGGCACTAAGAAATGACAAATGTAATGTACCATGCTTTATAAAACACAATCATGAGAAGACATTAAAGCAACACTAGCATTAAAGGCAAAGGAAAAGTATTGTTAAAAATAAATTTTGAAGGTGGTGCCTATTTTGAGACCATCTGTCTATTTTGTTTAAGTTAGTACTGGAGAGAGAGGAGAAGAGCAAATCTGCAATTTAGATCCACAAGAGAAATATTCAACACAATTTTAACTTAAATAATATACTGTTTGAATCAACTAACAGGATAAAACATAAACCTGAATTTATGATCTAGAAAAACATCTGAGGAATGGTTATTACACACTAGCGAGTTAGTGCAATTAAACAAAGTCAAGGTCATATTTAAATTGGGCACAAACAAAATAGAATTTCAAGTAATTCAGTTATTTTTTGCTTTCATAAGCAAACACAGTTCTGCTGACAGTATAATTTCTAGCATCCTTGTCTTGGATTCAAGTGAATAGAAAGAAAAAATGCTTTTTTTTAAATTTTGAAAAACAGAAACTATATAGGCACTGAGAAAGAAAAAATAGATCAGAAACTTGAGAATGAAAAACTTTGAATTAGAAAAATTTGCATTAAAAGATTGGTTGTGATTCAAAGGTCATCCTACTAAATCTTATCTCATCTAAAATCATCTTTGCCTGTCCCCTCTTGCTCTGTGCTCAGCAGCATTTCTGAGCTGGCCACTGTCTCAATCAACTCTTATATTTGCTAACACTGTCTAGAGGACCAAGCTTAATTTCCTATAGTGCATAAGTATTTGGAGGAAAATCAGGACTTGTTGGGCCAAACTATTAGTCTAACAGAAAAGAAAGCAGGGTGGGATGGGGGCAGACAGAGGAAGAAAAGAATAAGTGAGGAAATCATTGATTTAAGTGAGACTATCAAGGCATCTAATAAACAATTTGCAAAGATCAAACCAGTTGACAAAGGTGAATGTAGGCAGCATGTAAAGGCTGGAGAAGCTTCTCTACTATACTAGAAGGAAGGGTTCTCTCATGTCCAGTATTTTTCTTCTTAAACATAGGACCAGAAACTTGAAACTACAGAGTCCAGTCTGTCAAAATGTGAGGCGATTATTACAAATTTGGACTGGAATTTAAACATCTAAACATGCAACATGATTAATGTTAAAGGAGAGGAGGGGACCGGACGAAGCACACAGGAGAGGCTCCTAGTTAGAAATGATAGGGAAGAAAAAATACTTTAGCTAAGACTGAAAGGGTAGGGAGGAGTTGAACAACAAACATCAAGGAAAGGGAGTTTCCCTAAGAGGAGACAGATTCTGTAAAAGCCCAAAGGAAAGAGAAGTGTTAAAGAGGAAGTGAAAGTAGCACAGACTTTGGGGAGTGCAGAGCAATAGAAGTTTAACTCTCAAACTCATGAGAATTCCTAATACTTTACAATTTCAAAAGATCTCTAAACCAGGGGCCAGCCAGTGGCATGGTGGTTAAGGCTGTTAAATCCTATATGGCTGACTACATGGTTCGAGTCCAAACCTGGTAGCTTGAAAAATATGCCAGGTTGAGACCAGCAGTTGGCGTAATGGCTGTGTCATTGAACTCCCATGTAGTCAACCACGGTTTGAGTCCCAGACCCAGTAACTCAAACTCATGCCGGGCGCCTGTGCGTGCGTACTCAAGATTCCGAGAAGAGACTGGAGTAGAGGGGATTGTGGTGTGGCCACCCCCCTGGGGGGTGATTTCTCGCTTTCTGTCTCTCTGTTTCTCTCTCTCTGACTTTCTGGAGAGCACATGCACCCTATAGCAAAAATCTCTCCAAAAGAAGAAAAAAGTAAAACATGCCAGGCTGTGTGTGTGTGTGTGTGTGTGTGCGCACAAAAATCCTGAAAGTAGAATGGAGATGGGATTATGGGTAGTTTCTCACTCCCCTTTCCCGATCTCTCTCTGAAGAGCACATGTGGCTCTATATCAAACTTAAAAAAAAAAAAAAAAAAAAAAAAAACCTCTAAACTAAACCAACACACTCCATTTCATCAGTGTAAGGTATTTTTGACATACCTTGTATGTCATATTAGTAGCACAGTTTCAAATATAAATGATATATTACTCTATGCTATAAAACCTACATATATTGTTAAAGTTTTTTTTTTTATAAAAGGAAATTTTTAAAAAATGAGCTCAACAACAAAAGGAAATCAAAGTTCTAATAGAAGAAATAAAAACTTTCCAAGGGACATTCTCATGAACCTGCTCTGGTGACCACAGTGATAATCCACATGAAACCTTCTAATAAGTGACTCTTGCTTATTTCTTTCATATAGACAATAAATTCTACACATGAGACTAATTTTTTTTAAAGGATTTAATGCCATGATCCCCCCTTTCAGGGCATCAAACTCATGATCTTCCAAGTAAATCCAGCATTACTAGTAGCGTATTACTGCCGGGCCACTGAATTGACCTGGGACATTTTATTTTTGATTTAAAGGCAACATATTCAAATACCATGTACAGAATATTCCTGCTTCTTGCTCTATAGGCACTCCTTTACAGGGAATTAAGCAAATGTTCTTACAATTTTGATTATGAAAGAAAAATTCCAACCACAAGAATCACTGAGGTCACCATTTACTCTTGAATGGATTCAACATGTTATCGCCACTTCCTTGACAAGAATTTCAAACATGTACAGTTGTGTGGCTCTCTCGAAGCCTTATGTTTCTTACTGCAAGGAACAGAGAAGAACAGATGGGTTTAGTATTCAAAAAGCAATTATAAGGGCTCTCAAAAGAAAAATAGAGGAGGGAAGAAGAAGGAGAAGGAGGAGGAGGAGGAGGAGAAGAAGAAAATACAGTAAAAAGGACCTACCTTTAAAAAAAAGAATTATTTGTTTTATTTATTATTGTTGTTGAGAGAAAGTGAGAAAGCAAGCCACCAGGTCCAGGACTCGAATCTCCATACAGAAGCCCAGTGCCCTAACTACCATGCCATCTGCTGGCCCAGGACAAGCATTTATAGCTTTCCAGACACCTCCCAATTTGAAGTAAAAATTCAGTATGCTCTATATCACTGCATCCCCTGGTGTGGTGGCCAGACAATGAGTGTTCAAGTCGGCCTGGGTTTGATCTGGCTCTACTATTTACTATGTAATGTTAGGCAAACTATGTAACCTAAGTCTTTGGTTATTTATCTATAAAACAGATAGATTTATAAATAAATAGATTTATTTATAGATAAATAGATTTGAAGACTGATTAATAAACTAATATATGTAAGGTGCTTAGCACAATGCCTGTGTTGTTGTAAGCAGTATTTAATATCATAACTGCTCAAAGAAACAAATATACATGGTACATGCTATCACCTTTTTTGACAGAGCCTAGTGTTATGTAAATTATAAATACTTTTTTTGCTCTTGTTTTCACGGAATTTTGTCTCCCTCAGTGATCAATGTCCTTTCCAATGTCTGTCTGAATTAGTGCCATTGCATTTTGATTTAAAAGGTAGAGAAAGGAGGCTATCAAACACGCTCTGCAAAGCAGCAGGCAGAGTCCTGAGGGCCAAGGGTATGGATGAGATAAAAGTAATTAAATCACAAGGGCAGTGGTTCCAGCAACAGTCTTAGCTCATGCCAGGCAGAGAGCCTACGGTTGGACAGGCCTGGTGAGTGAATAGGCAAGAGAGGTAGAGGTTTCATTTCCCAAATATGAGAGTGAGGCTGTGAGATGGTTGTTGGGAGAGAACAGAAAAAGTCTCACAGAGGAAGAAGCCTATAAAAGTACAAAAGGTAAAGGGTCTTCAAAAAGTTCACAGAAAATGCATATGATAGACAAATTATGCATAGATGTCAAACATTTTTTTGCACCAACGTAAACTTGCACTTTAATTCCATTATTTCCACAGACTTTTTGAAGTCTCCTGGCACACATATTTTTTCCTAAATCTAATATTTAACTGTATACCTTACAACAAGCTACATACAATGCTAGGTGCTTTCACATGTTGTCTTTATCCTGTTTAACAGATGAAACAACCAAGGTTCAGAGACAATAAACTGCTTGCCCAAGATTATATAAAGAAAGCAGAAATCACAGTCATAGGTGGCACTTGTTGACTGTAGTGACAGTTAAAATCTGGGGACATCTGAAGGACCAGGTGCAAGAGAACAAAGCTAAGGAAAAATGACCTGCCCCCCAGGTTTTTAAGAGACAGGATTAGGATGTCCCACTTGACTGATACAACAATATTTGCATTTAAAAGTCATTGGAGGCCACTGCTGGCAAGGTGGTTAAGGCACTGGATGGATCCCACATAGCTGACTCCATGGTTTGAGTCCCAGACCAAGCAGCTTGAAAAATACACCCGGTACACGTGTATGTGCCCAAAATCCCAAGAAGAAAATGAAGGAGAACAGATTGCGGCATGGCTATCCCCTGGGTGTGTGTGTGGGGGGTGACTTCTCACTCTCCCTTTCTTTGTCTTTCTCTGTTGAGTGCACATGCCCTGTGGCAAAAACCTAAAAAAAAAAGCTTAGTAAGTCAGATGCAAATTCTTAGTAAGCCAGACACAAAAGAACAAATATTTTACAATTCCACTTACATGCTGTACCTAGAATGAGCAAACTTATAGAGACAAAAAGCAGAATGGTGATGACCAGGGTTGGGGGGAGAGTGTCTGTTTAGTGAGTATAGGATTTCAGTTTGGGATGTGCGCATGTCTTGGAGATGCATGACAGTGATGGCTGCACAACAGTGTGAATGTACTTGCTGCCACAGAACTCTACACTAAAATATGGTCGAATGGTATCTTACCACCACCACAGTAACACTTTTAAACCACAGTGTCAATGATACCGACCAGTACTGACTGTCATAATGCCGATAGGCTAAATGCTTTTCATGTACTCTGCTATTTAATGCCCAGGTAAGTACTAAAGAGAATGAAATAACCCTCAAGTTCCTTACCTAGTCTTTATACATAGTGAGCAGAGAGCAAATGGTAGAGTAGGACTTGGACTTGAGTCTATTCCAATGCTTAACATTATCTTTATCATCACATGCTTAGGACTTCATAGAACTTTTTAAAGTTTACCTACATCTGTCATCTTTGTTTTTGTATTAGACCAAGGGCAAAGTTTAAATAAATTAAAAAAAAAAACACCATGACTCCATATGTTAATGCTGACAAGGGGCTTTATTGTCAGCTGATGTTTTTTCTCTATTGAAACTTTCCTTCATGTGCAGAACCTCAAATACACAGCAAAGGGAATTCTGGGTGTAACATCTCTGGTAATAGATTATAAGTTAGACAGCAAGATGGTGGAGAAAGTGAATTTACTCCCTCTCCCTTGCTGTCTCCACTGTCAGTTTCAGATCAAGAACCACTATGAACATTTGATGGCCTCTTTTATGATTTTGAGAACAGGCTTTTCTTCCTCTACTTGATTTTTGTCCTCATATGGTATCCTCTCTCCTGGGTAGGCCCATCAGTGACTCTACATCCTTGGTAAGCAAGTGACCTGGACAAGGACAGAACTGTTTTGGAGGATTGAATGTTAATGTTACCACATACTGCCTGAAAATGAGGCCAGTACTCAGGAGAGCAGTCAATAGATGGACAGAGTCCTGCTGAAGTTGGTTAAAAATGCTTGCCCTTTGTTCCAGGAATGTCCGCCACACAATGGGCATCCAATTATATTTTCTCTGAAATAACATGTTGTCAAGCCAATTTATCAGAACTCTAAAATCTTGATTTCTGTAATGAGGCCCTAAGCATAATCTCTTCTCATTGCATTTTCCCCTTCCTTTCTTTGTTCCTTCCTTCAATAAATACATGTTGCAAAGCAGGCAACACAGAACCTACAAGAAAAGTATCACACACTGCTGAATGCAGGGTCAGAAATATTTTCTGGTAGCACAAAGGAAGCGCCTCTGCCCCTGTGAGAAGAGCATTCCAGGCTGAGGATGGTTGGTGCAGCTTAAGGGGCCTGGCCCAGAGTTTGGGAAGATCAAGGCGGCCAGCTGACTGATCTCCGTTGCTGCCTGAGTTTCTCCTGTGAAGATGGTGATCTGGCTAATACCGTGAGGTCCTCTAGCATATCTTTACCCTTTCTTCTAAGGAGATCTCTTTTGCCCTTGGGGTATAAGTACCTGTGAGTACAGTACCATAACTCTAAGCCTTCAGTACTAATCTCTCCATCCCAACCCAGGCAAGAATATGTATTTTTTTAAATTGCTTTCCTGAACTCTCCTCTTAGATCTCTTCCCATTTCCTCCAGATCTACATGCCCACCCCCCTACACACCCACCCATCTCCTCTTCCTGGTAATACCTTCCTTCATAATGGCCTTTTAAGCTCAAGAGGCTTACAACCTCAGAGTAACCTTTGTTCTCTTTTCCCTGGTATTTCATGTGTAATCAGGTATCCAGACCAGACACCAACAGCCAAAACTCCATAGATGGCCCCCCACCAAGCTACTGGAATGATTAGACAGGTGGGCATTGTCTGCCTATTGTAATCAAGACGAAAATTTACTTTTCCTTTTCAACTCATCTGCAGCACGTTTTATCTCTATGTGGAAATGTCTACTGAGATAGTCTGGAGAACTGCAAACCACACTTCCAGATAAGCTTTCAGGATTCATGCATTATGAACAAATCATTTTAAACACAATGAAAATGTTCTAGGGCAAGTGTTTATGCATCACTACCCTTTTATTTAAGCCAGTTAAGGTTAGCAGTCGGGTTCCCCTAAGCTGTTCCTACGGTGCCTATGAATTCTAAACTATTTTGACTTTCTTTCATGCTAGCTACTAAAGTGATGTGACGACTCCCACAGCAGTCCAGTGCTATGCAAGGGTTCTTAAACAATCTAAGTCGTGTCTTTATAGAAGCAGCATGCCTATTCTCTGCATCATCTTTTTTTTTTTTTTTTAACTCATAAGTATCCTTTTTTTTTTTTTTTAAAAAAAAAGCATTTCCTTATTAACTTCATGCACCCTCTGTGCTTCGGCATTCAAACCTAAATATTTGACAATTTTGATTACC
Organism: Tupaia tana; assembly: GCA_026018925.1. Classification (NCBI taxonomy): domain Eukaryota; kingdom Metazoa; phylum Chordata; class Mammalia; order Scandentia; family Tupaiidae; genus Tupaia; species Tupaia tana. Next base: position 45,400,817 of record JAKSZU010000008.1, read on the forward strand.
TGAGAAATAAGCAGTCTGTAGGAACAATAAAACATGACTTATCAAAACGAATTAAATTCACTATTAATGACGTGGAGATTTCATTTTAACTCTAGCTAGGAATATATGTAGTCTTACTAATGGTTAAGAACAATACACAGCATAAAAATGCTAATAGAAGAAGTTATTATGACTAATACTAAGACAAAAATACAAAGTAAAATGATATAAGGTATACAATCCCTGTCAGACAATGACTAATTCTCAAAATTTACTTTAATGTCACTTACGAATTAGAAACATATTTAATATATTTATCTATAAATGCTTTCTTTGCTCTACAGCGAACTTTTTCACATTATGGCACACAGGAAACAATACTCTTTGTGTTAACACTGAAGTAAGTGGATGAGGTTGCTTGCAAGCCTACCAGACCTGGGATATAGAGCTCCAGGTCTTGCCCAGCTTCACAGGCAGAGGGGATTGACATCTGCATACTCTCATACACATTCGTGGATGAGAAGTTTTAGTCTAGAAAACAGGAAGGTGATACAGCATACTGGTCCTAAGCCCAGCTCTAGAATCAAACTATAGTATGTTCTGAAGCACTTCTTAACCATGAGAGCTTACTGCTTTTAGCATCCTCATCTGTAACCAGGGCTAATAAATCCCATCTCATGGGGTTAGGCCACCCCTGTAAAGGGCCTAACCTAAGGTAGGAATTCAAAAAATGATAGCTGTTATGTTGTATTCAAATTCTGGGACTATTTGAATATCAGACTGTGAGTAAACCAGATCAACTGTAGTGGAATAGAGAGGCACACAATTTCCCAGGAGATGAGTAGGAGGGTCACTAGAGAAAACGCTACACTGTTACTATGGAAATCTACATGCTCTACTCAAAAGAGTAGTGTTACCACTAAACTAGATTGTGGTTACATTTTTCCAAAGAATAATTCCAGACAAATAATAGAATTTAATGGGCAAACAGTATCTAATTTACAGGATTTACACCTCAGGTCTCTATTTCAGAAATGAGTCACCTTCCACATTAAAGAAAATAGTACTTATTTATTTCGACCAAACCAGTATTTACTCAGGAAGAAACTAAGGTAATATAGGCTTTGCAATACAGCAACACAATTTAATGAATTTGTGAATTTAATGAACTCAAGAGAAATTTAACCTATCTTAAAGGAGATACATGAATTAAACAGAGTACTTATTAACATAAAAGGAGTATTAATACTTAAATATTAGATAGATTTAATTCTCAAAATTTCTATCTCTACCTTATATTATTTAATTAGCCTCATACTATCAATTCATATATTGTGTGGCAGATGGTCAAATTTAATTAGTACTATATTTTCCAAAGATAAAATTAGAATATAATCAGTATCTGAAATCTGCTGAAAATTATTTTGAGATCTCTATATTTTCATCTATGGAGAAACTGCCACAAAGTAATTTCTTCACAAAATTGCAACATAATTCTATTCTGGGATAATCCAAATCTCAACAAGCATAAAATAGAATAAAACTTAAGGTAAACAAATTTTCAACATTAATTTATAAAGGGACCTGGGAAAAAATATTAGGACACTTTTATTGTCAGTATTCTCAGTGATGGGAATAATTTCATGCATATAAAGCAATTCTATGGCATCTAAAGTAATTCTACGAATTCTATGAATTCAATAGAATTCATCCAGCTACTGATTGTGTTGCTATTTCAATGACTTTTTTATTTTTTGCTTGTTTACATGGTTGAATTGTCAATATATTTTCTCAGTTATACATATAATAATGACAATATTTAACTCATATATACATTTTCCTCTAGAAACATAAATGTTCTGCTGCAATTTAAATTACAAGTTGAAGACAATAAATCATAGTAATTATAACTCAGTATTATAAAGCCAATCACATAATTTTCTTTATATATATATATATATATATATATATATATATATATATATATATTTAATAGAAAAAATAAGAACACTTTCATGGAGAAAAACTATAACAATAACATTTTCAGAGTAATATATTTTTCTTCTGATTTCTAAAAATCTGTGCCTATGCATCTAAAAGAAACTCTCTCCTTTTCATGAAATATAAAAATGATGAATATAAAAGATTTTAAAACTAAACCATGGCCTAGTGGTTAAGGGAGCCAATCCCACAGCTAACAATGCTATTCAAGTCTCAGCCCCACTGGTTGAAAAACACAGGGGGTGCTTGTGCATGAGTGCCCCGAATCCTGGCAGGATGGGAAGATGAAGGAGAAGGGATTATGACTAGATCATACACCATTTGGGGGAGTACTTTCTCCCCCACTCTCTGTCTTGGGCAAGAGCACATAACCTCTGACAAAAGTTTTTAAAAATTTAAATTACTGAAAGTATGAGAAGGAAAATTAATTTCTAAACTCTAATGATCGTGTTAATTACCCTGAGTGCCATAATATCACTTCATGAATTTATTAAATAATTCAGAAAGTTTCTGTCAAGTGTATGAGAAATTAAGTATTTTTGTTTGCAGTAACCCAGAAAAAGCAAGATTCTCTGGCATGGCATTATTGTATTTAATTGTACCTTCTACATTTACTTCACATATGAAAAATAACTTGGTGTGAACTTTTTTTAGTATTTATTAAATCCAGTAAACAAGTAGTATTCCACCTGCACAAGGTGGTATTAATTTTATCATTCAGTAAATCAACAAATACCTATAAGGTATCTACAAGGTGCCAGGCACTGTACTAGGTGTTAGCCAAAAAGCAATGAATATGACAGAGAACAAGACAAATGCTTCTGAGAAAGCCAGGGTGTCGAAGTACAGAATTGAGTATGCATTACTAGGCATGTCTAAGACGCCAGGAAACGTTTTATTTCCATATCTCTGCTTTATCTGAGTCCTTATCACTGTCCCTGGTCTACTCCAGGAAAGGGAAGAGCAATTATGCCCAGGCTAGGGACAAAAGAGATCTTTTTCCCAGTCACTTCCTCCTTTTACTTTGGATAATTGAGGTAGGAGACAGAGACCCTAAAAACATAGGATATGGGCCCAAAATGGAATCACAAAAAGGCCTAACAGCTATATCTACAAAATGTTAGCTACTTTTCATTTAATTTATATAACAAAGATAAATATACATATATATATATATATATATATATATATATATATATATATATATAAAACTAATCCATTGCATTTCATTATCTTTCAGAAACACATCAGTTAATAAATATTAAATAGAAATGTTTGTGAAGGAATACTTAAGTAGCTTCAAGCCTATTGTATTTTTTTAAGCCTATTGTATTTCTTAAGAAACCTATCATTTGCAACTCCCTCTGATGATTACATTGACAGTTAATTGAAAGTAAGAGTAGTTGACTCACTTTTACATATGTAATGAGGCAAATAGTTACCTGTTTGTTAACCCTGGGAAGTATCTAATGAGTCCCAGGAGAAAGGTAATTCACTAAGCTCTTTGAGGAGTAAGCTTATTGCTTGTGCAAATTTAAAACCAGATTTAAAGCCCAGTCACTACTGCAATGGATGATGCTGGACTAAGAAAGGAATGGTCAGCTCACTTAGCCTCAGGGAAAATTAAAATAGATACCAAGGCTGACAAACCTAGCCCATTGGAATGCCTTCCTCTTGGCTAAATATGCAGGTTCTGCCTTCATTCCATTTTAGAACTCTGAGATGAATGACTAGTTATTAACTGTTCTATCATAATGAGTCTCCTTAGATGTTCTTCCTCCTATAACTAATCTACAAACATTGAAGAGCATCAGGATTTAATTACAGTCTCTCTTTAATGTCTAGTCCCTTTCTCCAGGAGATATTACCACTTTCAATGGCTTTATATGCTAATGATTCCAAAATTTCTCTCTCTACCCCAGATTCCTACTCTAAATTCCAGACCAATAATAACCACCTGTTCAATAATTTCTCTACTTGGATGTCTGATAGGCTTCTCAACTATAACATGTCTAAAACAGAACTTTTAAAATTTCCTTCCAAACTTGTTTCCTCAGCCTTCCCCACTACACTAAGTGACTAACATTCACTCAATTGCTCAAGACAGAAACAAAAAAATTATCTTTAATGTTATCCCTCATTTCCAATTCATTAATAAATATGGATAACTCCATCACACAAATCTACTATGGAATCTACCTGTTCTTGCACAAACAGCTGGTCCAATGTTATCTGGACATCAAAAATAGCATCTAACTTGTCTCAACTTTCCCTATTGGCCCCTTCCAATTCATTCTCCATACACAGTCAGGTTTAATTCTAGAAAAATAAGGATTTCAAATTTACAGTGAAGTTCCAGGAATAGTGCAAAGAGCTTAATTTTTCTGAAGGCAGTTTAAAATACAGTAACTCATTCATTATCCCTGGATTCTTCAGTATTTCCTTTTCTGCCTCTTTCCTTCAAAACCAGGAAATAAATATTAGTCCATTATTAGCATCAAATACAAAGAACTAGTTTAAGCTAATTATTTTTACATCTTTTGTGATCAAAAGATTCGATCCAAGATCACACATTGCATTAGCTGTCATTGTCTCTTTCGGCTTCTTCCATCTGTAGCAGCTCCAGTCTTTCAGTGTCATAATCTTGACACTTTTGAAGACTGCTGGCCCATTATTTTATATATTCCTGCTCAGTTGGGTTTGTTTGGTGCTCCTCTTGAAGAAATGGAGGTTATGTATTTGGGGCAGAAATATCACAAAAGTGATGCTTTTTCTTTTCTTTGATTGCATCATATCTGATTGTGTCAGTTCCAGTCTTCCAAAAAGGAGATTTCAAGATGGGCTAAACATGTATTGGGAGAACAGCTGTGAAAGATACAGAGGAAGAAGCAGGAGTAGGCGGGGAGAACCTTTAGATCAAGACACGCATCAGGCTTCTATGAAAAGAGAGGAAGAGAGAACCTCAGCTTGTAGCACAGTTCTGTGAAAACTTCAGCAAAACTGACAGGGCATCTCCAAGCAAGAGTTGTCTGTTAGAGGAATCTCAGATGAGGCAGAATAGATGGGTACAAGAACCCACACCATGATCTGTGAATGCGAGGAACAGCCTAGAAATGTAACCTCAGCATTCACAGAATGCAGGTGGCAGTGGCAGCCATTCATGCTCTCCATAGCATGTTCTACCAATTAATAATTATCTATGTCTGTCTATCTGCCAGCAGATACATGTGCTTGCCTGCCAAAGAGAAAGAGAAAGAGAGAGAGAGAGAGAGAGAGAGAGAGAGAGAGACAGCATTCTCCAATGAGGCATGCTCATGCCATGATTCCTTCTCCTACATTTTTTGATCTGCCAGGATTTGGAGCACACAAACACATCCAGTGTGGTTTTCAAGCTTCTGGGGCCAGGATTTGAACCATGGTCAGCCATGTGGGCTATAGCTTACTATGCACAGGTCTTAACTGCTGTGCTATGAGGTCAGCTTTCACAGCATGTTCTCTTGAAGGCGGTCTCAGAAGATCACTGTCATGGCCATCGTGCAGATGTTCACAATTATGATACCATTCCTGATGTTGTTCACTTGGTTGAAGGTGGTATCAGTCACATTTCTCCACTGTAGGCATGGTAGTTGCTGAACGGTGTTTTACTATTATTGTCATTCCTTCCAGATTTATTTATTGGCATTTAGCTATAGAAGAGCTTTCTTTGTCCCTATTCACTTAACAAATGTATCTATGTTTATCTGTTTGGACTCATACATTACCATTTTATTGGTGGGTTATGAGTATCATCATTATTTACTTTGGTAATCAAATTGTCCCAGATGTAAACACTAGGAATCCCTTCAAGATGGCTTTTGTGTCTTTTTGAGGGCCCAATCATGCTTTGAGCTTTTCCTTACTTTAAGCTCACAAAAAGAGTTCCAGGCTTGTATTTTGATGTCAGTCCTAGAATTAGCTACTTCTCTGAGAAGCACTAGATTCTCTTACTAAAGAATACTAATAGTACCAGTATCTGGGTACTTCAAGTCTCATTATTGAAATATGTCTACCAGCTCCTTGCGAGAACAGAAAAAAAAAAAAATCTATGTGTATATACAGGTTGAATATCCCTTGTCCAAAATTCTTGAGACCAGAAGTGTTTCAGATTTTTTTTTCCAAATTTCTTGAATGTTTGCATATACATAAGGAGATAGCTCAGGGATGGGACCCAAGTTTAAACACAAAATCCATTTATGCTTCATATATACCTTATACATATTCTGAGAGTAATTTTATATAGTATTTTTGTATTACAGAGTTGTGACTCTAACCCATCACAGCTTAGGTGTGTGGCATGTTGATACTCAACAAATTTAGTAGTATGGAGTATTGTGGATTTTTATTTCTTTTGAGAGATTTTTGCTATGGGGTTGCATGCACTCTCCAGAGAGAGAGAGACAGACAGAAAGTAAGAAATCACCCCCAAGGGGGAGGGCCATGCTGTAATTCCTTCTCCATTCTCTCAGGGTTTTGGGCATGTACACACATGTGCCCAGTGTGAGTTTTAAGACACCGAGTCTAAGATTTGAACCACAGTCAATTACATGGGAGTCCAGCAACATAACCATTATGCCATCTGCTGGTCCCTTATTCTGGATTTAAAATGCTCAACATGTATATACAACATAAAAGGGGACTTTAAAAAAGTTTGGAGAAATGAAATTAAAATGAGTTTATTTTGGCATATAAATTTGAAATCTATCCATTTTTCACAATATGCATTTTCTATGAACTTTTAGATGACCTCCTTATATATACATACATACACTTATGTGTGTTTATTTCCATATCATTGTTGTCCATGTATCTCTATCTAGAAAATCATATTAAAATCCAAATCCAATGCCGAAAGCTTCATTTTAAGTTTTGTGCTTTCTATATTCATAACTCCTCTCTCTCACAGTGAAAAATATGGCTTCCATTTTACTCAATGTATTTATTTTTCAGTCCTCATGTATAAAAGCAATCTCAAGACCTCATTAGGCTAGCACCCCACTTTGTGCTGTCCTTGAACAACTCCTGACATTCTTCTAGGATACTATCGTGCTCCATCTCAAGAACCTTTAGAAACACCAAGGTCTTCTTTGTTCTTTTGTTTTTAGTTTGCTATAGGGCATGTGTGCTTGCCAGAGAGAGTGAGAGAAAGTGATTAAAAAAAAACCTTGGGGTGGGGGGTGGCCATGCCACAGTCTCTTTTCCTCTATTTTGCTCTGGGCACACATGCACACATACCTTGAGTTTTAAGCCAGTGGGTCCGGGACTCAAACCACACAGTAAGCCACACAGGATCTGGCTGCCTTAACCACCATGTCCTCATCTGGCCCACATCAAGATCTCTGTAATAATTCATATCATCATTGACATAAATAGTCCAATCCATACTACCAAAAATTGAATTTAACTGGAGGCAGCGTGGGAAGAAGGTGGAAGAAGGGGGAGAGGGTGAGGAAAGCAATCAAGGAGAAAAATAAAGAGGCAAGACATTTATGGGACACAGAAATGGATGACTATCTGTTGATGATAAAGTATACATTATCTTCAACTGGATGGGTGCGAAGTGAATATATGTTGGGTAAATTCACTTTACAAGCTATAGTAGTGATTTATAGTGATTGAATGTATAAAAGAAAACTGGGCCCACAGGTGGCGTGGTGGTTAAGAGCACTGGACTCCCACATGGCTGACTTCAGTTCAAGTGCTGGACCTGGTGGCTTGCTTTCTCACTTTCTTTTTCTTTCTGTCTCTATCCCTCTTTGGTCAAATTTAATAAATACATAAATAAATCTAAATAAAATAATTATTTAAAAATAAATTAAAATTAAAAAAAGAAAAAGATATAAACTGGGGCCAGCACATGGCATGCTGATTAAGGTGCAGGACTCCCACCTGGTTGACCGTGGTTTGAGCCCTGGACCCAGCTAGCACCTGTTATGTAGCCAAAAAATGACTGAATGAAAATTCAAAAAATTTAAATTATTTTCTCACAAATAAGAGAAGTACTGAGAAAAGAAAAAAATTGGCATCACAGACCATAAGAATGCAATAAACCGTTTATGAAAGAAGTTGGAGAACTCAAAAGATACAAAATAAGTCTTAGTTATATGTTAGATTAAAAAATTTTAAATTGCTACAAGAGGAGGTAGGAGTCAACCAGAAAAATAATTACTACACTAAAATTTTGTTTACAACAAAAATACAAAAACAAAATATTGCAAATATTGCTATCACACCCTATTAACCTTTTTTTTTTTTTTTTTTGGAGAGGGTTTAGCTATAGGGCACGTGCGCTCGCCAGACAGACAGAGAGAGACATAGAGACAGAAAGCGAAAAATCACCCCCCAGGGGGGATGGTCACGCCGTAATCCCTTCTCCTCCATTCTCCTCCTGGGATCTTGGGCATGCACGCACATGCACCCGGCGTGAGTTTTAAGCCACCGGGTCTAGGACGCGAACCGCGGTGGACTACGTGGGAGTCCAGCGACATAGCCATTACGCTAACTGCTGGTTCCCACCCTAATAACATTTTACTTCAATGTTTCTTAATCTTTTTTTGTCAGAGATCCCCTTGAATACCATGCATGTTATAGTCCCCACCTAAAAACAATAAAAACATGATGACAAATGTATGTTCTTTAGAAAACTTTCCGGACCTCCCTACAAATTCAATAATTTCTCCAAGCACTCCTTTCACTGTCACTTTGTGGAATAATAATTTTTACACTGACATTTTACCCTGTATTACTGGTTGTAAAGTTAAATTACTTTATGTAAATAAGTTTTTACAAATGCTACTTTGTGTAAAAAGTTAGGAGCCTGGTAAGAGTTGAAATAATATTCTCCTTTACTCTAACCCATAAATAACCAACTAAACACAGTCTGCAAAAAGCACATTCACATATTAAAAGTGCTTCTCTATTGCTAAGAACAAGCTGGTTTGGGGTAATAATAGCTAATGCTTCTTGTGTACTTAACACTTAACCCATATTAAACTGTTATATTGGTGAATTTTATACTTTTCATAATTACCCTGTACAATAGGCTGAGGGGTCTTCAGAAAGTTCACAGAAAATATGTATTATGAAAAAACTATGTATGGAACGCAAAACATTTTTGCACCAAAATAAACTCATCCTGCAATTCCGTTTTCCATGAACTTTTTGAAGACCCCCTTGTATTATGATCTGGGTGAGGAAAGTGAAGCATAGAGAAATTAAGTAACTTAACTTTCAAGTACCCAAACAGTGGCCTTTAGACTTGAACACTGATAGTTGGCCTTATGAATAAAGCTCTTCCTCATAGCATCATTCACAATAGCCAAGATATGGAAATGAACCAAAATGTCCAACAAATAACTGATAAAGAAAATGTGATACACACACACACACACACACAGAAATACTATGCAGCCATTTAAAAGGATGAAATTCAGTCATTAAAGGTGAAATAAGTGAGTGGGCCTAAAGGATATTGTGTTAAGTGAAGAGAGGTATAGAAAGTGAAATACTGTATGTTCTCTTCCATATGTAGAAACTGAAAAAAAAAAAAAAAAAAAAAAAAAACCCTCAAAGGAGGAGAGAGATGAAGAACGACTACTGGAAGCTGGAAAGGATGTGCCAGTGGGGGAAACAGAACAATGGTGATTAATGGAAACAAAAATTACAGAGAAAAGGAACAATGTCTACTGTTAGAAAATATAGTGGGAAGAATATGTTTACTTACTGTGTATCTTGAATAGCTAAAAAAGATTTTTAATATTCCCAACACAAAGTAATGACAAATGGTTGAGATGATTGCCCCAATTTAATTATCACATACTATATTCATGTACAGAAAAAACACATTGTAACCCATTATGTTCGCTAAAAATTTTAAAAGGCACCCTTCAATACTGTACTATAGTACCTCAAATATTTGAGCAGAAAGACTATCAATCAATTGGGATGTTTTAATAGGAATTGACTTCAGCCATGCCAATAAAAGGAATACAGATTTTACACTTATTTAAAAATTAGTGCATTTTTCTACTTTCCTTTTTTGATTACCTTCTCTCTCATTCTTTCAGTTCTTCATGTGAAATTTCTACCACCACGAAAGTAATCCATCTTAAATAGTAGGCTTCCTTTCATATTTTACCTATACTTATTTAATCCTCTATGCTAAGAAGCAGATATTCACATGCACATACACACGCATATACAAAGGAGATGACATTTTCTCCATCTTGTTTCTTTCACAAAATAATACTTTCTGGAAATCCCTCATAAATAAATAAATAAATAAATAAATAAATAAATAAATAAATAAATAAATTTATATATATATATCTAGTTTGCCTTTCTAATGGCTTCTTAATTTTCCGTTGTGTGAATAGTCATTCCCCTATGAGCTGTGCTGTTTCCTGTTGACACCAAGAACAATAGTGCAATTAATATCAGACACAAGAAGTGCCAGTGGTGGAATGTGAAGCAGGCAGGCTGAGTTCCTTGAGAGAAGCTTCTCTTCATCTGGTCTTCCTGAATATTCTTCTTAGGTCAGCAGGAAAACAGAGACCATTCAGCTCCTTCTCAGCCACCTTGGTGGGGTTCCAGGAGAACTGACATATCTTAGTGGGGCCAATATCAAATGTCCATTCAGAAGTCACAGATTTGAAAGGCAAGGTCTCCTTGAGTCATTCCACCAGTACTTACCAACTCATAGAGGAGAAAGCCACATCCTGCTTCTCTGTCTAGACCCAATAGCAAGACTTCATCTACAGCCAGACACCAAGTGAAGGGAAGGGAGACCTCAGGCTCAGTTGCCTGAATCTGTCCCAAGTCCATCTAATAATTTAATGCATGGTTATGAAACCAGTCTAAAAGGCTGACATTGTATTTTTAGAAATGTGATGACATAAAGCCAGTTAATTAACTTAAATCAGTGTAATGAGTTGAAAAACTTAGTGGAAAACTACCCAGTTCCCTGACCTTTCAGCTAAGGTCAATTCAGGACAGGACAGTAAAAGATAAAGAATATTAAATAGGCCATGCTTTAAAATATTAATCTGAAAATGACTTTATAACTAATGAAGAGGACCAAAGAGTTCCTTATCTTCTACTGTTTTATGATAGTCATGAATTTTACACATCCTAAATGTAAATATAGTTACATTAAAGCATACCAGTCTAACTGTATATGTACTGAGAGAATTTTGTAGTTTTTCAATTATGCATTTTTGGCTCAATACACAGTTTACTCACTCTCTCCTAGCCAACTTTGCCACATAATTCGTGATTTTTAAGTCATTCAGTTAGCAGACTACCTTCCAGGATATCGAGTTGCTTTTAAAACAGTGTTATCAATTAGCAGTTATTCAATTTAGATAATCAACTTTGCTGAAATCATGGCAGAATGATTCAACATAAATCGACCATATACGCGTACCTCGTTTAATATCACCATATATATAATGCTATCCCTAAACATGTTCAATATTTAAGTGATAATACAGTATACTACAAATATGCATTTTTCCCATCTGCAGGGTGCTGGTAGGCACCATCAGCTGAGAAAGTGCACACGGCAGACAGTACCGTGAACCTTGGACACTGAGCACACAAGACCCGTATGTCCTTTGATGAGTGGCATGAGGTTACTCCTGCAACCTCTCCATTTTGTCTTCTAGCTAGAGGTTCTGATCCAAAAAAAAAAAAAAACAACTTATGCAACTTATGCAACTTATCCTACAAATAAACAAAGACAAGTACCATTCTAGGTGCTAAAATGAAAGTTTCATTGCAGCTGGAATGTGCCCACAAAGAAACTGTCATAGAAAGAGAGTAGTGATCAACAGAAACTTAGACTTGACATTATGAAAAGCATCATGAATATCACAATCGCTTGAGACAAATGACTAGCAATTGTTTGACTGACAGGTGGCATTTCATAACTCAAGAGTTCAAGTACAAGGAAAAAACAGAAGAGTGCCAGCCAAAGTAAGACATTATAATTACTTTTCCATAGGGTCTCTACTGTAACCATAACCACCCCAAAGAGGGTTATCAGGGTTCCATTTTAAAGGGCACATCGTCCCTTCCCTGTGAATTGCTCCCTCCCGTGAGACATGTCTCTCTACACCCATTAAATAATAAAGGGAAAGAATGAGAAGAGAGAAGGAAAATAAAATATTACCTTTTATTTTCTGAGGCACACAAGTGATTTGGGGTATCAGTTATCAAGACATTTTACTGATGCACCTATCTTAAAACTTCAGCCACCTTAGAAAATAGTTTGCAGCAATCAGTTTGCAATTCAGAAGTACCAGGTTGTAATTTAGTTGTGGAATAAGTTAACAGTTTATATATTTAATATGTGAGGTTACTGAACTCCTGAGTTTAAAATATCTGTGGATGGAACAGTGATTCCTCTCCTTTCTTTAATGGCTTTTCAACTTAAAACATAGTATAATTTGAAAAATTATACCCTAACTACTTTATTACAAAAGAAATTAAAAATTTCCAACCTAAAGACCAGATAATGCTCTACTGACCATCATTCTGATACAGTGAGTAGCCTCTTATTAAAACAAAATTCCATTGCTGAGGCCATCAACCTAGGTCAGAACTGTTGTTTATGTGGATAAGCCTCTTTTTCTCTGCAAATTCTGCTTGGCTGTGAGCAGCATGGATTTACTACCTTTTTAAGGATTGACGTGCACCAACCTGGTGTATGCCTAGTGATTTTCTCAACTGTTCTAAAGATGGCCCCACAGCTAACAAATATCAACACATGAAAGTCATAGCAATTTTTCCAAGACAGTCCAAAGAGCACTGAACATTATTAACACAGTAATGCTGGGGAAATCCTTGTACCTACAGCACTTAGCTTAGTTACAAAGGGCAAATAAGAGCAATTAGTACACCGAATTGCTTCACAAGGAAGAAAATGTTTATAGTCACATACTCAACCACATCAGGGGAAAGACTTAGAAAGGTGTGTAGCTGGATACAAAGTAACCAGGGGAGAGTATGGCTGGTTCTGAATAAATCCAGTCACTTCTGAACCCATGATACACATTCAGTGACAAGAGATTTGGTTATAGTATTTTCGCAAACCCAGAAAATACAGATTTCAAGTCATTTCATAAAACAGATGATCAAATGAAAATTGACATGAAAGCATTTAGTAATTATATACATGTCTGTAAAAGGAGGCACCACTTTAAAAAAATGTACATGACAAAATTTGGCAAAGACTAAACAAAATCATTAACAGTAAACCAGAAAAATATGGAAAATGTAGGAAAAGGCTCAGAGTTTAAAAATAGAACATATATTTCATCAGATTTGGAAATCAGGTATATTGTATGCTTTATTAAATGTGCATAAAACACTTTCATACTGCACTTAGACAGTCTGAATTATCCAAAACATTTCATTTCTATAAATATACATGACTGTGGCATTTATAAATACAGATGACCAGAGGCAATATTTGGGCAACATGAAGTATCATGTAGATGTGGGTGTTCCCATACATCTGGGATGCAGGGATAAGATGGAGTAAATAAGGCATGGCAATGTTTTGAACAATTTATAGTCAGCACAACCTATAAAACCAAGCAACTAAATTCACCTATCAAACAGCAAGACTATAATGGACTGCTCTTTACATGGAGGCTGGAAATGCTAAAGAAAGAAAAAGCTGCAGCTTATTGATTATTATTTTAAAAATGGCTAATCCATGTTATTGTAAGGAAAAAAAAGTGGATGATTTACATAAAATTATGACTGGCAGAATACAGAAAATTTCTTTTTCCTTTACATATTTATTACAAGTACCAAGCAAAGTGTAACAATTGGAAGAATCATTACAAACTACCAGAAGGTATTCATTTGGTGAAATTATTCAAGTCATAGATGCTAAGTAAATAAATTCACTTCAAAATACATGAGGTGTAAAGCAAGTATGAAAGAGCTGATCTTCAATGACGACTCCTTCAATATAAACTAACCAGCAAAGAAGCACAAGAAAAATGTTGGCAAGTAAGACTGAAAGACTAAATCAAATGTATTGCTCATAGGGATTGTAAACTGAAATTATGAAAAACAAAAAAACTAATCAGGCAATTAGGATTCACAAAAGAAAAAATCTAAACAGGTAATTAGAATTCAATAAAGAATAAGAATATTCCAATACTATATATATTTCCCCCCACCAATATTAGGAGAATTTGAGACCAATTATGTGCTATATACCAGGTAGCTCTCAAGTGTTTACACTTGAGACATATAAGTGAACTTTACTGTACTAAAAGCAGAAAAAACTTAGGCATTGTAAAAGAAAGAAAAATGATTATAATTGAACAGAGTAAAAAGCTTATGCATTAAAATGACTCAATTAATATCTAGAATAAGACTAGAATAATCTGCTTCCAAAGAATTCCTTTGTATTTAGTAAGTCAGGGCAAAAGGTTTTACCCTGAAGGAAAGGCAAATGAGAGCTCTCTGATAAGTTGGAATCTTTATAGCAAAGAGAAAAGATACCTACCCCAAAATTTTCATTAATATCTATAATCTCATTTGTAAAAACAAACAAAAAAATAATAAACTTCACAATTAAACCATTTTAAAAATAAAGGTAATGAGTAACATACATTGTTATATGAATCACAAGCCGAATTACTGTATTCTACAGTTCTAAGTTTTATTAATAAATACACTTGATTTATGCTACTAAAGAAAGAATTGAGACAATTTCACATTTCAGAATTCCTGAGTCTTATCAGAGAAAAATAAGTACCAAAAAAACCCCACCAAAAAAAGCCTACCTATAGTAGGGCAAATAATACAAATTTGGGCACTGAGTTAATGTTATCCTTATAGTTTTAAAGCTGACTACTACAGGGACAAATAAGTACAATGGAATTATAAACATGACTTTAAAGCTTGGTTCTTAAAAAGGCGTTTTGATCAAAAAAGGCCACCTGAGTGACATCGTCAATGATGGTAAACCCACCATTTCAAAGGAATAACATCTTTATTTCAAAGCCTAATTATTAATATAAAAAGGAAAAAAGTTTAACAAAATGTTTTAGTAGGATTGCAATGGGACAGCCCTTTGATGAAACATCTAGGGAGGGTAAAGCCAATGTAACTGAATTAGAACCGGAGTTCTAATTTTGAGTCATCACCCACTAAATTGTTTCCCTTTGCTTTGCATATTACACAGTGAAAATAAAAGGTATCTTAAGAGCACTTCAGTCCCACAATGTAGGATTTAAGCCTGTGTGAATAGGTGTAAATGGCCCTGCAATAATGTGATGCTTGCAAAAATACATTCAACTGAAAGTCAATGTCTGTTTTCTATTAGAGTAAGGAAAAGAGAAGCAAACTGGTCCCACTTGAAACAACAATTCAAAACAAGACAAAACACTGCTTGTTCTTTCTGGAAAGACTATCAA
Source organism: Tupaia tana (assembly GCA_026018925.1). Taxonomy (NCBI): domain Eukaryota; kingdom Metazoa; phylum Chordata; class Mammalia; order Scandentia; family Tupaiidae; genus Tupaia; species Tupaia tana. Next base: position 45,416,275 of record JAKSZU010000008.1, read on the forward strand.
AGCAAAGAACATCCAATAATATTATACATTTAAAACTATACTTTTACTCATCTTTGTAAGGAGGAAAGATGCATACAACTAATATTCCTGGACTTTATAAATAAAGACACTAAGAAGAAAAAAAAAATATTTGGGTTATTTCTCTGTTCATAAGTACCCAGAAATTGAACAATTAAAAAACACTAAAGTGCAGACCTATAGGCCAATACTGGCATAATAAAGAGGTGCAGCCAAAATCGCATCTACATTTACACTTACATATCCAGAAAATGATTCTTGCTTTAAAAAAATTGTGCAATTTAAAAACTAGTCAGTTTCGTTTGTGCCGTAATACAATTAGAACATGTCTCTGCCCACTACTGAAGTGACTGCTAGACCTTGGACAGCACGCTAGGCTCCTAACAACCACACATTTTGTTAGACTCATACAATATTGATTCCACCTCCAGAAAATGTTAGGGTCCTCTTGTTGTAGAACGAAGAGCCACTGGTATTTGGTTGATTAACCAGAGAGGTTTTCAGTTCCATTTCACAAGCTACAATAGCTGCGTTCAATTCCACTTGAGCTCGATGAACTACATAAAACATGAGGCCTATACTTATAATAATCTGTAAATAAAAATAAAATATTACAGTTATCAATATTTTATACAGAATATAGACCTAAATGTAATAAACATTTAGCTTAGAAATGCTTCAAACAGGATGCTTCTCAAATATGGCAGGTAAAGGGTTATGCAGGTTTAAATATTATATATATATTTATTCTTTGTGTTCCTGTTTCTTCTGGCAGTATAGAGGGCCAAAGCCTATAGGTAACTGTTATAGGCTATTAGGCAAACGCACAACCAACATAGTAGCCTGTCAGGAAAGACATGATGTATTTTTCGGTTTTTCTATGCAAAAATGAGTCATGACTTTCCCAATAATCCAGTACACTCCTTTTGGTCCATATCAATGATGCTCACTTGATACCAGTCAAACTTCTTTCAAATTTGTATCAAAAAGCTTCCTTCAAGGAATAAAAAAATGTCTACAGTGGAAGAAATAGCTGATTAAAATTTATTAGAGTAACTATGTAGTACTATATCTTTGTTCAACTATAAATGCCCGTGGGTATTTCTAAGCCCACTTCAGAGAAAAGCACTACCATTTGCAATGAACTACATGGTGTAAACAAAAAGCTCTGAGAATTACTTAACCTGAAATGCCCATAAAACTTAAAAAAAACTTAGCAAAAGATTGTAAACATAAAACTGTACTTAGGAAAAAACAAAAACAAAGGAAAACATGAAGATGATTAAAAAATTAAAATTCCATGGAAAGGGATACAAGAAAAGGCATCAAATTGATCACACTTAGTCATGTCTCTTGGGTTAGCCATTTACAAGTGGTATGATTTCAGGAAATCCTTTAAATCATGTGGAATTCAGTTTCCAATTGTCTAGTAAGAAGTTGTGGTTTCTCCATGCATCAATATCCTACATACAATCCATATAATCCATCAGATTGTCTATGCAGTTCAATTCTTTCGGAATGATTTGTATTTCAAAGTTCCAATTGTCAGTTCTCTAGGGCAGGAGTCCCTCAACCCCAGTACCCATCTGGCTGGTTAGGAACCAGACCACACAGCAGGTGAGCTTCATCTGTATTTACAGCCATGCTCTCATATTACTCCCGGAGCTCCACCTCCTCTCAGATCAGCACAAGCATTAGATTCTTATAGGAGCCCCCTGATGGGACAGTTTAGTTTCAGGAAAACAAGCTTAGGGCTCTCACTGATTCTGCATTACGGTGAGTTGTTTAATTATTTCCTAATATACTACAATGTAATAATAACAGAAATAAAGTGCACAATAGATTTAATATACTTAAATGATCCTGAAACCATCCACCTCCCCACTTCCCTACCTGTGGAAAAACTGCCTTCCACGAAACCGATTCCGAGGGCCACAACAGTGGCAGACTGCTGCTCTAGGGTTTGCAGCAAATATAGCAAGTGTTGTTTAATGTCCCAGCAAGTTTACTAAAATATGACACGGTTTCAACTAAACCTACCCATAATTGTAACATAAACTTTGGAAAAAGTATTCTAAATCCAACTGTTGAGGGTGGCAGGGGAGGTGGGGCAGTTGAGGCAGAGCATACTGGAGGTATGTTAGGCAGGGCGGAGGGAAGGAACCTGGCACTGGTTAAATTGGTTATTTTAAAGATAGGTCTTTAAATACTGTCATTATTCTCTGTTAGTCCTCTTTAAAAGCAGCAAAATATACTTACTGAAAATTCTTAAGTTTAATATTCATCGGTAGATGGTATCAACATAACAAAAGATGATGAAAATGTTAGAGAATTAATTACAGGCACACTGAGTGTAAATGAGATGCCAAGTTCTGTTTAAGACACACTAAACTGGAGGTGCCTATTAGACAACCGAAGCAGTTCAATTAATGGGTCTGAAGCAATGGAAAGAGGGCTGGGTTAAGATGTGTGTGTGGGTGTCACTCATTACACAAATAAGAATATTAGCAGCTACCATAGTTACTGGATTTGCTAAGGAAAAAAAAATTCAGAGTTCATCTAGAAAGGCTAGACTAGAATCTTCAGAAATACAAATACCTGAGATGAAAAGAAGAAAAGCCCAAGATAGGCAAGCAAAGGAAAAAACAAGATAGTGATATAAAAGACACAAAGGAAAAAAGGTACTTTAAAGTCATCAAAACAGAGTCTTAGACTGCTAAGAGGTCAAGATACAGGAGAACTGGAAAGTGCATCTATCTGATTTAGATGAGGCTAATGATGACCTTAGAAGACAGCAGCATGAGGGAAGGATGTGTGTAGCAGGTTATGTGTGGACACAGGGAGAAACGCTCTTGGGCTTGCAGCAGGGGTGAACTGACATGGGGGATATTCCCCAGTGGTCCTTCTAGACCCCAGAGCTTAACAATCTTTATGGACTCTCCCCAAATATGCCCTCACCCTCTTCCTTAGTTCAGGAATATAAAGGAAGGAAGGGGAAAAAAATGAGAATAGTATTACCAACAATAAATTTATAACATGATATATGTTCATTAGCAGTATATAAATTAAAGCTAACAAGTTAAAGGACAAATGAGGTAAGCCTATATATAGGTCTATCTCATTAGTACTGTCTGTTCAGATGATTAGAACCTATTGATTATGAGCACTGTGAAAACCAACAACTTTGGTTTAAATCCTGGTTCTGCCACCATACCTGTGACTTTGAAAAAGTTACTATCCAGTGGTTTCCTTGTAAACCAGTTCTTGGGGAGCAGAAGTGGGTTTGATTTGTACCTTTTGTCATTTCCGAGGGTATCAAATGTTCCTGCTATGGACAGTTTCAAGATACCACGGAAGCCGGGCGCGTGTGCGTGCGTGCGTGCCCAAGATCCCGAGAGGAGAATGGAGGAGAAGGGATTGTGGCGTGACCATCCCCCCTGGGGGGTGATTTCTCGCTTTCTGTCTCTCTGTCTCTCTCTGTCTGTCTGGCGAGCGCATGCGCCCTATAGCGAAAAACCTCTCAAAAAAAAAAAAAATACCACAGAAGTATCACTGAATGAAAGATTGGAATACAATCAACTCAGGATAATTCAAGTCTGTAACTCATAAGATTTGGGTAAGGATTAAATGAGCTTAAGTTGTATATAAAGAAAGGTTAGCTGTGATTTTTTTTTTTTTTTAAGAGAGAGATTTTTGCTACAGGGAGCCTGCACCCACTGGAGAGACAGAGAGACAGAAAGTGAGAAATTACTCCCCCAGGGGGGATGGCCATGCCACAGTCCCTTCTCCTCCATTCTCCTCTTGGTATCCTGAGCATGCATGCACACACGCCTGCCCTGAGTTTAAGCTGCTGGATCCGAGACTCAAACTAGGAGGGAGTCCAGCAATGTAACCATTACACCATCTGCTGGTCCCAGCTATCATCATCTTATTAACTAATCAAAAATTCTGGTGATTTTTGATTTTGGCAAATCTCAGGAATAAAACGTCTCAAAATTTAAAAAATGGACTTTTAAAACTCATCATATATGCAATTTTAAGGCCCTAAATGTATTTGTCTACATGACAGAATTTTATCAGTTTATTATATGGAATTATGTGCACCCCAAACTATAACAAGTACTAACAACAAATTACACATCATATTCAGATTTGCAATGAAAACACTAGACAGTTTTTATAAGGCAATCTTTTTTAAAACAACTTTTTTTGTTCTATATCAAACTACTAGAAAGAAATGTGTATTACCGATATAACTAATACTCTAAAAAATACAAATGGAAGAGTTTCAATCATTCGAAGATAATGTAGTATAAAAACCCAACTCTATCAAATATCAGTAAAATTATCTTCAGAAACATGTTTATACTACTTCACACAAAGTCAAAATTGCATTTGATTTTTGATAACTGAAAATAATCACAGGAAAAGAACTCTATTTTTGTCAATCTCTTTCTTTGTATATTAAAGAAAATTTTTAGTATGTATCAATTCAGTTCTGCACACTTTCATCTATCCACACAATTAAAAAATTTAATGTTGTCGAAATGTGAAGCAGCATTGAAAGAACAAGATCTAAAAAGGAAAAAATCCTCTTAAATTATTTTCAATTAAATCTGTTCAGTTTAAATTAACAATGCAATGTAAAAAGAAAAGAAAACAGGAGAAAACCCTTGGCCTTAAACTCACCTGTAAACAAAAAACAAAATATCCACTAACACTCTGTTCTGCAATGACATCTTCCATTGTCCGCAGGGTGGTACCCAAGTAAGAATTCAGAAGCTGGGTAGGAAGCAGTCCAACTGAAGATGCCATCAGATAGTTGGGTAATGAGAGATCAGTAATCTAGAAGAGTAGATTAAAGTGAATGATTCATTACTAAGTAAAAATTCCATCCAATATAAAAATGTGTTAAGTCTTGCTAATGGTTTTTCATTGTAAATAGAATAAGCTGAAATACTTGACAAAACATTCTGACTTTTTAAAATGATTATAAAGGGAATACATGCAGAATGTAGAAGACTTGGGATAAAACAAACGCTGAAAGGAGTATCAAGCCTTAAGAAGACTGCAGCCCTGGCTGACATCTCGATTGCAGCATTGTGAGGGAGCCAGTCAGAGAAATCCAGGTAAGTGGCATAGGAATTCCTGACTCACAGAAGCTGTGAGACTATATTTCTTAGGTTAAGGTACTAACCTTTTTCTTTCAACTTGCCATAGGGTGTGTGCTATCACTGGAAAGGGAATGCGGGAAAGTGAGAAAGCACCTCCTGGGAGGATAGCCAGGGCTGCAGCAGCAATCTCTCCCTCCTCCCATTGTCCTATGGGGATTTGGGGCATGCATACACATGCTTTTGGTATGTCTTTCAAGCCACCATCTGGGAACTGAACCACACAGATGGTCATGTGGGATCTAGCTGCCTTAACCACACCACCAGCTGGCTCAAGACACTAACTTTTGAAGTGATCCGTTACACAGCAATAAATGACTAATACGAAATGTATCTCAAATATTTTAGGATACCCCATTCTGAGCTCAAACAGTTAGCATTGTTTATTTTCCAAAAACATTTGCACCGATGCATGTGTCCATCAGAAAGTAATACATGAATGTGCCCATTTTATTATATTTTTATCCATGTAAAGTATTAAAATCCAAGCTTCTTTGATTTGATAAAAATAAAAATGTTTTATCATTAATCTGTACTATTTTAATTATATTTTATACTAGTTTTCTATATGCATTTCTTATTGCACTTTTTTATCACTTTATTTGTTCATATTTGCTCTTTTATATTGGAAGGGTAAGTATTTTTCTTATTTATTGTAAGTGGTCTATGTAAGGTGAGAGCAGCCTTTCATCTACTATATGCGGCTATATTTCCCACTGAAGGGTCCTTCTTCTTGGCACACAAATGCTTCTAATTTTATATGTAGTCAGATATCATAAACATATTTTTCTCTCATTTTCCCATTGCTTTTAGCTGCACAAAATTTTTTCTTTAACCCATTGTTAGTTTTTACCTATATAAAGATTTTTGATTAGGCTTTCCCTTTTAACATTTATGTCTTATTCTTTCTCGTATTTATTCAGATTAAGGCAAGGATACAGTTTTATTCCCCCTCCCCCATCCTCCAGTTTTTGAGCATTATACACTGAACAGTGAATAACTTTTCTTTAGACTTGTGATGTTTACATTATAAGTGACAATACTGTATATAAAAGGTCTGAGGCCCATTTATCCCTCAAATCTTATATTAAACCAAGTTGCAGTGAAGACTATCAGTTAATCTCTGGCAAGGAATTGTCCATTCCCTTCGAAACCCTTCATTTCTCATCCTTTTTTAAGCTACTATAATTACCCTCACCTATTTTTTCTTATGGTTCACTCTGTCATTCAAAAAAAAATATTCAGTAAATTTTACATTAGGACAAAGGTAAATTTTCAAATAATTGGATGGACAGATATGAAATTGCCAAAATATCTGATATTCTTATACAGAAGTGTTTGTATAATTACTCAAAATCTTCTTTTACACCTATAACTAAAGTTTAGATTTATTCACACGCATGCACTTATTAGTTTATTTCTAATAATTTCCGATTATTGTTGCAACTACTGCTATTAATTTTTTGAGAACAACTTTTCCGCACGCCTATTTGGGTATTAGCAGTATGTAAAAATGCTACAGGCAACTTTGTTAAACTTGTTTACTAATTTTAAAATTTGGTATTTTAATCAGCTATATATGGGTTACTGTATAACTATAATATAAGCCAATAATCATGTAAATCGCATTTTCAATGGTGGCACATTTATCTCTATTCATAGATAATGAAATGGAGGTGGCTTATGGCTAATACAGAAAGAATATTGTAGCAACTGTTTGTTAACCAGTCACCTTTATCAATCACTAGCTCAATAACTGCCCAAGTATGATGCTCTGATAGGGGCTTGTAAAAGATAAAAAGTAAGGCAAAGTATCTGCCTTTGTAGGACTTACATGCAAATACATACTAACTTTCTTAGAAACATGAAGAATAGCAGCCTTGAGGCCTATGTGCAGAGCACTGAAGAGTAAGGAAGAGGCCAGCCCATGGTCTGGTGGATAAGGTACCGGGATCCTACATGGCCAACTGTACAGTTCAAATCCTGAACCTGGTGGCTTGAAAAACATGCTGGGCTCATGTGCATGAATGCCCAAAATCCCAATGGGAAAGAGAAATGGAGAAGGGATTGTGTGTGACTATGTTTATGGGGGGAGTTTTCTCTCTCTCTCTCACAAGTACCTCTGGCAAATTAAAAAAACAAAACAGTAAGGAAACATTAAGATTAGTTGTAGGAGTGGGTATGTTAGTGGGAAAAGGAATTGAAAATGGACACAAAGCTAAACATGAATGTGGCAGGCAAAGATAGGTGGGATGATGAAGGCAAATGTAGGTGTTCCAGGAAGAGAATGAACAAGGACTACGTGGGAGGGGAAGTACAAGGTGTACCAGCGAAGTGGGCAGTAGTTTGACTATCTCTGGGCATATGCCAGGGAATTTTTCTGCAAAGACAGAAAAAGTAGTTGGGATGATACTTGTCAGAGGCCTTGGATAAAAGAGGAACATGCTTATACTCAGAGTCCAGTGAACATATGATGTGAATGGAGCCAAGCTTGAGGATGGTTCCTCTGTCAATTTAGAGCACTTATAGAAGCAGAGAACTTTCTTCAGAATAAACATGTCAAACACATGAGTAAGATGAGTAAATCTGCCAAAAAAATTAGTCTTATAAAATTATTATACTGCAGTTAACAAAACATTACACATTGAGGAAGTTACCTTTAAAAATAAATATTTAAGTCCCAAAATGTCAGAATGTAAAGTTTCAGTCCATAGCCTTTAAATGGAATGAAGTTTCTCTAAAAATAATACATAACTGACATTCACATATGACACCCATAATATGCAAATGGGTATTTTAAAAACAGATATAAGTCTGAAACAGTCTTGTCACTGAACTCTTTATCAAGACCACTGTCCAATTTTTACATCAAACTTTATCAAACTTCTCATGATGAAATCTCATTTAGAGAAACTATTATTTATAAATATTTCTTATCTGAAAAGCTGTATGCCTAAAGAAAGCAAAAATGAATTTCAGTTAATCACTGTAAACAATTTTGCTGGAGTGTTCAATGATTTAACCAGTGGAGCAGTACAACACACACACATAGTTTTAAACTACTATAGGGTGTGGCGCTCACCAGAAAGACAGAGAAAGAGAGACAGAAAGGGAAAAGTCACCCCCCAGGGGGATGGCCACGCTGCAATCCCTTCTCCTCTATTCTCCTCTCGGGATCTTGGGCACACACACACACATGTACCTAGCGTGAATTTAAGCCACCGGGTCCGGGACGCGAACTGTGGTCAACTACATGGGAGTCCAGTGACATAGCCATTATGCCAAATGCTGGTCCAACTGCTTAGAATGGCATTTCTAAGCCAAATTACTACTCAGAATCTCTACCTAACTTCTGTCTTTGACAAGACTCATCAAAACTTCTTCCTCCGATAAGCCATCATCCGCCAAAAAAAAAAAAATTATTTATTTTTTTTTAGGTTTTAGTCATAGGGTATGTGCATTAACTGGAAAGAGACAGAGAGGCAAAGAGAGGGAAAATAAGAAATGCCCCCCAGGAGGGCTGGCCATGCTGCTATCCTTTTTTCTCCATTCTCCTCTTGGGATTTTAGGCATACATACACATGCCTGGCATGTTTTTTTCAGGCTGCCGGGACTCAAACCGCAGAGCTAGCCATGTGGATCTATCCTAAACATCATGCCACCTACTGGTCCCCTTTATCCACCAAAGAGAGGAGAATTTTGGCCATCCCCCCTGGGGGGTGAAAATATAGTCTCCTTGTTCTACATTCCAGAAAGAATTCACATGAACCTAAAGCAGTCTCACTGGAATTCCTGCCTTTTATACTCTTTAAGATCTTGGCTCAGGAGGTATCTTCCAATATCGAGAACTCTAGAAATCTCAACTTAAGATATCAGTGTTATCCTGTGGAATAAATTCTGTGATCAGCAATATTACAGTGAAACTTTCAGATATGACAAATGCCACTTCACTACCATCTCTAATGCTTTCAAAACCCTAGGAACACTCTAAAATGATGTCTATTCTTACTCTCAAAATACTGGGACTTACTTTGAGATGCAGTTCATTTATCTGGGTCAGTAGGGGTTAACATAGAACATTATGTCACCATTATACCAGATAGATCCTGAAAACAAGTAAATATCCAACTTGGAGGGGCATGCTAAATTCTCAAAGAGCAAGAGTTGCTTGTTTGGGGGATGACAATTAAAAAAAAAAAAAAAAAAAAAAAACCCTCTATCTTCAAATCCTTCCCTCCACTCTGCTCACTGAACTGTGAGCCTGCTACCGTTCCAGCACAAGCACAGAGTTCAGCTCTCTGGGCAACCCTGCCTCAACTCTTTGAGTTTCTAAGTTTACATCTCTTTACACAACTGTTTTTCTGGCTTTAATGGACCCACTAAGAAACATTTTCATTTTTGCAAAGAATATCTTGGCATGGATGGAATAAAGAATATAAAATGATCTGCTTGGAAGACCTCAAATTTTCTGTAAATCTGTGATCTAGTATTAGTTTTGGCAAACTAAACCTTCCTATATTTCTGGTTTATTTGGGGGGATGCTGTTTATTGAAAAATTACTATTAAGATATTAGATAATTTCAATTAAAATATATTTACTAACATCGGGAAACATCATGAATCCCTACAATGATTTTTAAAAGAAGGAAACTAGCAATCCCTTTACTGTGTATATATCTAAGGAAATGAAGTATGTCAGAGTGCTGTACTCCTAGGTTTAGTTCTTGGCTATTTACAACAGCCAAGAAATGGAATGAGCCTAAATGCCCATGAACAGATGAATGGATATAGACAATTTGGTATAGCTATTCAGTGGAACATCATACAGCCATAAATGAAATCCTATAATGGAGGCAATATAGATGAACCTGCAGGACATTATGTTAAGTGAAATCAGCCACTCACCAAACAACAAACACCCCATGTTCTCATTCATATATGGAAGCTAAAAAAGGTGACCTCATAGAAGTAGAGAGTAGAAGAGTGATTACCAGCAGCTGAGAAGGTAGAGGAGAGGGGAAATAGGAAAGGTTGGTTAACAAGTACAAAACAACAGGAGGAATATGTTTTAGTGTTCTATACAGCATAGTAGAGTGGTAATTGTTAAAATAATTTATTGTATCTTTCAAAATAGAAGAGAAGAATGTAAATGCTCTCAACACATATAAATGATAGAGGTCAAAGGTGATGGATATGTTAGTATGCTGACGTGGTCATTACATAATGTACATATGTATATAGTGACCCATAAACACATATCATTGTGAATTCAGTTAAAAATGTTTAAAACTTTAAAAGTTAATTTACATGACTACAGTTCAATCTTTTCATCTAATTATTATTTATTGATAAACTACATATTTTATTATTTGCATCTCTGAAATGCTTACTGTTGACAGTTCAGAAAAGTTGAGGAAGAAGTTAGAGAGTTTAGAATTGGCAACTAGCTTTCACTCTGAGAAATAAGCAGGAAGGAAACATATTAACTGCCCATTCCTTTCCCATTCCTCCTCACAGAACACCTCTTTTCTGTGTTCCCAACTGTACTGCCCTAGCTGGAAACCTCAGAACACAGCTCATACCTCATTCCCCACATCTATTAATACTATGTCTTGTCAATTGCACTTCCAAATATCTAAGAATCTAGGCCTTCCCTATTCAGTTTCCTCCTCTCAGTCTTGATACCCAGACTACCCCCACTGAGACAAACCTAATCCTGCTTTAAACTCCCTCCTCTGCCATCAGGATGAGGGTAAGATTCTCCAGCCTGCAAGTGCTTTATGACCGGGCCTTTGACGGTTTCATGCTTCACATCACACTATGTTCCAGTCGCATCAAAATCTTCTTGGTTTCTAAAATACTCCTTGTTCTTTTCAACCTCCAGATCTTGGTACTTTGCACTTTCTGGCAAGGACACTCACTTCCTTCCTCCCACTTTTACTCTGGCAATCCTGAAGTGTCTTCCACTAGCCATTTAATGATTTCTCTGGAAACCTTCCCTGATGACCTATGTCTGCCTGAGAAGTGTTTTCACCTGATCTGATGGGATACAAGACCTCCCTGTTCCCTTCACACTGGACAATAACTGAAAGCTTCACTACCTGCTTGCCTCTCGCCCCTTCCCCAGATTATGCAGTCTGGGAAGTTAGGGACCTAATTGCCTTGTTCTTCATTGTGTCTCTAGACCTTAGAACAATGCCTACTACATATTAGATGCTAAAACTATGTCAATTAGAGGTTGACTATATCAACATCAACTCTGTTTTGTCTATAAACGAGGAGACTAATAGTCACTCATCTATAAACAGGTTGGGATGTGTTTGGAAACTACAAGCACCTCTACTCTGAACACACAGAAAAAATTGTTCTAAGTGGAAATTGACTCAGTATCGGTAAAATTTACCCCACGATACACCTGCAAAGTCATTTTTCCACTGGACAGCTAGTGCCTAGAGAGGACGACTTTGCTTTATTGTCTACTACATCTCCAGCTTCTGGAACAGCAGCGGGTCATAGTGGGCACTTACCAGTTATTAGTTAATACTGAGAATATTTCCAGTAACCTCTGAAATGAACTTAATGTACAGGCTAAGATCCTCTGGGACCCCCTACTTGAGAGTACTGAGAAAGTGATGCACTGAAAAAGAATAAAGCAGGAGCTCTGAGAGATCCCTCTCTAATACCTAGAGAGGGCTCCAGGGAAAAGAGGTGTCTATAGACAGTTTGGTCAATACACCTGTATACAATGCAAAAGCCATGTCACATATACAAACATTTTCACTGTTTCAATATCCCTGTATTAAGAACTGCTTTTAATAGTTCCCAAATATTTCAGGAGTTATCAGTCTATTAGAGAATTTTGTTAAAACACACACTAAATCTTCTCCCCAGAAAATAAATACCTATCTTATCGCATATAATTTCTGAAACACAAGTTGAAAAGCACTTCTTTTTCCTTTAATTGCCAGAAGGTATGTGGACTTGTGAGAAAGAGACAGAGAAGGAGGGAGAGGGAGCATGCACCCTCCAATGAGGCATGGTCATGCTGCCATTTCTTATCCCCTATTACTCACCCACCCCTTCCTGTTGGGATTTGGGGCACACACCCACATGAGCCTGTGCATGTTTTTCAAGCCACCAGGGCAGGGATTCAAACCACAGCTGGCACTGTGGGGTCCAGCTCCCCTGACTACTAAGCTATAAAAGGCAGCCTAAAAAAACTCTTCTTTACACGGTTTGACAAACTAGATTTATTATAACTCATTTACTCAAAGGTTATCAAATGTATTTATACCTAACTCCTAGCTCTATGTAGGAATAAAAAAGATACAAAGATATAAAACTACAGTTGACTACGATTATTAAATGTTGTAGTATATATATGTAACAACAAAATGTTCATTACAGTAAGTAAAAAAGTCACAAAAATTATTTCTAGCATTAATTTATAATGCTATATGAGAAAAATATATATCAATATATGCAAAGACTAGAACGATAAACACTTTTTTTTTTAAATCATCTGAAGGTGGGCACGTGTGTTAAAGAAAGACAAAAAGACAGGGGCACAGAGAGTAGGAAAAAGCACCCCCCTACAAGGCAGAGGTCACACTGTAATTCTCCATTCCTCCACCCTGTTGGAATTTTGAGCATGCATGCACCTGTGGCCAGTGTTTTTTCCAGACTCCTAGGGCTGGGATTTGAATCATGGCTGATGGTCGGCCGTGTGGGATCCAGCTCCCTTAACCACTAGGTTACAGGGCAGCCCCAATACTAAAATGATAGTAATTATTTTCTGTTGTATACTGCTATACTTTTCAAGGTTTTTACAGTGAATACACTTTGGAGAGAGAAAAAACAAACAAGCTAAAATAAATTTTAATAAAACCTCTCTGCTTTAAAAAATTTTTACTTTTAACCTAGGAAAGAGAAATGAGGCATACTATATATACGTTACTATAATAGCAGGTTAGAGATACAGGTTTCTGAATCATAAGCTTGTATGTGGTTCATAAATACTATAGAAGCTGATAACTAGAGAGGCACAAGGGGGAAACAGTCTCAGGAAATTAATGGTCAACTGTACTCAGTGGTGGTGTGAGGTCTAGGGATACAGGCTAAGCAGATACTACATTTGTCAACTTGGTCATTCCATATGACTTTAAGCTCCTTCAAAACACAGACTGTGTCTCAGTCTTTCTATTGTTCCTAACTGTACCACTGGCAGTAAATCAGTATACTTTAACAGTAAGATGAAATAATCAGTAAGTACACTGGCATACAATAACAGGTCCTCATTTGAATTTATGAGCAGCTATGGCACAGGATAAGAATTTTAAAAGATGAGAAAATAAGTATTTTTTTTTTTTTTTTTTTTTTTACAAAACATACTATCACTAATCTGTTAAAAAATTAAAGGTAGGGACCAGCAGTTAGCGTAATGGCTATGTCACTGAACTCCCATGTAGTCGACTGCGGTTCGAGTCCCGGACCCAGTAGCTTAAACTCACACTGGGTGCATGTGCATGCATGCCCAAGATCCTGAGAAGAATGGAGGAGAAGAGATTACAGCGTGGCCATCCCCCCTGGGGTGTGCTTTTTCGCTTTCTGTCTCTCTTTCTGGCGAGTGCACACGCCCTATAGCTAAAACCTCTCTCCCCCCGCAAAAAAAAAGAAAGGTAATGTTAAATTGTTGCTCAGAACATTCTGCCCTTTAAAAAGCAAACTCTGAGATTTTGTCTAACCCTTCCCATTTTACAAAAAAGAAAACCAGGAGCCAGAATCATTAAATGACTTCACCATGGCCACATGGGAGCTGAGACAGAACTAGAAGTCCCCAAAAAGTCCATAGGAGAAGACTTTTATGTTATTTGTGGTTTTAGAGTCACTTGCCAAAAACTTTTATTTAATTGTAATAAATTTCTGATCAATTGTGAACTGTTACTAGAAGTACCTTACCCTTTTCTTGATAGTAAGAACTCTCAGAAAAGTTATTGTAAACAGTAATATCTGCTTCAAGCGATAATGATATCCTTCACTGTCATTAGTTCAGTCAGCAGCAGTTTCATAGCTCTCTATCCCTTCCAAAAGCAAACAAACACATTTTTGATTTTGCTTCTATACTACCATGGACCCACATACAACCAAAGTAACCAACAGTTTGATAACATACAATTCTTTAAAGTGATTCCACTGGGAAGTGAGCCAAGGTAATGGGTAATTTTAAAACTTACTCATTTCTACTTTGTTTGTATTTATACACTGTACCTTATCTTGCTTTTTTAAATTATTAATTTCATTAACTAAAAAGTAAGATAAATGTTAGAACTTAAGGGCCTCTTTCTACAGTTGCAGAAGCTTAAGCTTGGCGGCTGTTTGTTGCAGTAACTCTAATGAAGAAGGAGGCAAACTTTTTCCATAAAAGTGCCAGGTAGTAAATATTCTAGGCTTCACAGGCCTACTTAACTTTGCCATTTTAGTTTAAAAGGAGTACACACATCAATGAGCACAGTTATATTTCAATAACACTATTTACAGATGCTAAAATGTTAATTCCTAATTTTTGTCACATGCATGAAATATTATTTTCCCCACCTATTTAAAAATAGAAAAATTATTCTTAGCATGTATGCCACTGAATATTGGGTACTATTTGCTGACCCCTGCTCCTACATCCTGGGATAACTACGTCAACTGTATAGAACCTTGTACACAGTGCCTGACACATGGAGGTCCTCCATAATGTAACATGCAAGGCACTCTAGGACAAGTTTTCTACATCTGGAATCTGTGGTCTCTGAGTAACCCAGCTCTTCTTGGACCAACACTAGTACCCTCATAGGGAATGCTCTAAACATTTACTACCATGTGATCTTAGCAAATTACTTCATCACATTGTGCCTCAAATGCCTCAGCTATAAGATGAGCATTAGAGCTGAAATGAGCATTAAGTAACATGTACATGATAAAACAGTGCCGTGCACTCAGTAAGAACAATGTAGATATTTGTTAAGTTATTAAGAAAAGAAATCCCTGAGCTTCAACATTCTCATTTTAGAATACGATGAAAAGAAAGAAACAGGGAAAAATAAACAAACTATATATTTTATCATAGCTTGCACCAGGTATTCTTAAATACATTTTACAACAGCAGAAACTATGGTTCAAAAGAGTAAATATAACTACGTCATGTTGACACAGAACGTAGGTTTCAACAGTAGGTTTCCAGATACATCATAGAACTGACCTCATAAGAACACTTAAATTTTAGCTAAATACAAATGGTATATTATTATTGTGAATCATTTCAATTTTCAACTTTATCAACTAGTTTCTTCTAATGGCTTTACTCTTTTAAGATTCACTGTCCTTCTATGGTTGCATCAACAGTCCTTTCTTAGCAATCCAGAGTCCTGTATCCAGCAACTGATAAAAACAGGAACCTAGAATTTCAAGGCTACAGACAGGATTTCATTTGTTATGTTTAAATCAGAAATATCATGCCTATCTCTCAGAGTACTAAAGATGAAATAAGTAAATTCATCAAAAGGAAAATAGTGGGCCAGCAGGTAGCCTGGTGGTTAAGGCACCGGATTCCACACCACTGACTTCACGGTTCAAGTTCTGGACCCAGCAGCTTGAAAATTACACCGTGTGTTTATGCATGCCCAAAAATCCTGAGAGGAGAATGGAGGGAAGTGACTGCGTCGTGGCCATCTGCCCTTGGAAGTGCTTTCTCACTTTCTCTCTAATCTCTCTCTCTCACTCCCGGCAAGTACATGAGGCCTATAGCAAAAAGGAAACAAAAAAGCACCAACAACAAAAAATAGCAAATTGTGAAATGGCTAGATGGGGGCTATAGAGGTAACTCCATTGAGGGTTTAGAATTTATACATCCTATGGTAATAAGAAAATCCAATTAAGGATTTCATGCAGAGGAGTATCAAGGCGACATCTGGATTTTGGAAAGATCTTTTTGAATAAAGATGGAAAAGTCCTGGCAGGAGTCAGGGAGACTGGGTGGAAAGTTGAAAAGCCTAAACCATGTATAAGCAGTGGGCTGGACTCCAGTGTTTAGGAGGTAGAATCCACAGGACTCGGCCAATCATTAGACATGGGGAATGAGAGAGATGAGATAGTCAAGTACCTGTCATTAGGACTCCTACCAGTTGCTCCAGTTCTCTGTCCTCTCAGGAATATCCATCAGCTCTTTGAAGTTAGCTGTGGCTATGTAACTTGTTCAAGCCATTAAAAAGTGAGATTATTTCCAAGTGGTAGCTTAAAAGCCAGCAAGCATGCAATTCACCGTATCATAGATATCAAATGCAAGATGGCAGCTTTCTTTGTCAACCAGGATCCCACAGCAAAACTGACATGAAATAGAGCTCTTCCACCTCCTTCTTCAAACCAAATCTCACCTGACCAAGCAGAATGAACCTTTGCTTTTTAAACTACTGAGCTTTTGGGAATTGTTACTGCAGCATACTTTAGCCTATCCTCACTATCCATTAAGAAAATAATATGGGTCATCTAGATATATATCCAGACAAGAACAGAATCAGAAACACAAGTTTAAAAACCAGTCTTACCAGCAGTGAGACCTGTAGACACAAGATTACATTAAAAACATCAAAAACAACAAAAGGGAGCCAGCAGGTGGTATAACGGTTAAGACACTAGACTCCCACATGGATGAGCACAGTTCGAATCCCAGACCCTGCGGCTTGAAACACACTGGGTACATGTGCATGAGTACCCAAAAATCCCTAGAGAAAAATGGAGAAGAAAGGATTACGATGTGGCCATCTCCCCTGGGAGGACAATGATTTTTCACTTCTCTCTCTGTGCCTCCAACAAGCACATATGCCCTATAGCAAAAATATCTCTCTCAAGAAAAAACAAAAACAAACAAAAAAAATACTTATTTCCCTACAGAAATGATGAGTGCATTTTTAAAACAGAAAATTTTAAATATGTCCTTGAGAAACTACTTCTTATGGCTTAAAAACTAATATCATAAAGTGTTACATATATATTTTCTATTTTGAGAGTTCCAGAAGTCTAGTGTCAGCTTGCTTATCCCTTTCTGGCGTACATGTGAAAAGGAAAGAACTGCGGCTGAGGACAGCTAGGAAGCAAAGAAAAACCCCTTAACTTCTTCCATGTATTCACCTTTTACAATCAGCTCCTGCATCTAAAATGTAAATAGCACTACCTCCACCATTAATAAAATAGCAAATGATTACCGAGAAGTGCCTATGTGCCAGGCAAAATACTTAATGCCTTCACTGAATTAGCTAGCTTATTTAACCCTCACAACTTTATTCCACAGGGGAGAAAAACATGGAGGTCACCCAGCATGGACTAAGTAAAGACTATTTTCAAAGCCTTTGGTGACCACTGTCCCTAACTTCTTTGAAATAAGCCCAGGGACCAGCAGTTAGTGTAATGGCTATGTCTCTGGACTCCCATGTAGTCAACCGCAGTTCGAGTCCCGGACCCGGTGGCTTAAACTCACGCCAGGCACATGTGCGTGCATGCCCAAGATCCTGAGAGGAGAATGGAGAAGAAGGGATTGCAGCGTGGCTGTCCCCCCGGGGGGGGGGGGGGGTGATTTCTTGCTTTCTATCTCTTTGTCTCTGTCTATCTGGCGAGCGCACGCGCCCTATAGCAAAAACCTCTAAAAAAAAAAAAAAAAAGAAAGAAGCCCAGACAAATGTCTTCAAACATGGGCATTGAGAAAATGAGTATTAGCTGAAACTCAAAACAAACAAAAGCATGGATTTTTTAAAAAATATTTACTATTGCTATAATTATTTTTTAATATGACCAGAGAAAGACAGAAAGAGATGGAAAGTGAGAAAGCAAGCTGCTAGGTCCAGGACTCAAACCATGGTTGACCATGTGGGAGTTAAGTCCCTTAACTGTGATGCCACCTGCTAGCCCCAATCATGTATATATTCAAAGACAGGCAAGAGAAATATGCCTGAAAAGGGGACAGCTGTGAGCAGTCAGAGGGGAATAAGGTGGAAAGAGTGGTAGAATGAAGTTCTAAAAGGTAGAAGGAAAAACCAGACTGAAAGCAACAGGGGCCTAAGCAAGGCTTTTTCTCTTACACATCCTCAGTGAATTCTGGAAACAATGTTGATTGAAAGGCCTACTTCTGTAAGGCCTACAGTTCAGAATACTAGGAATGAACTAAGATGTGACAGACCATATCCAGTGGCTTCACCACTTAACAGCTATGAGTACAAATTTTATAGTTACGATGCACAATATGAGCCGATCCTGGGTTCAAACTTCAGCTATACTTTCTTACAAAAACGGTGACAATAATACCTATTTCCAGTGGCCACTTTCCTTTTTTTTTCTTTCTTGTCTCTTGACCCCACAATGCCCAATTGAGATTGATCCCTAGTCAAGTTCGGTTTCAACTACATGATTACCTTAAATTATTTCCAAGTAAAAAGTACAACTTCATACTCATGTATTTAATATGTAGACGAAACATTAAGAAAAATCTACCTTATTGTCAATCAATAAACATATAAGTCCTTGCTCTATACTCACGCCTACACTAGGCACTAAATACACACACGAAAGAAATAAGAGAGGTCCACAGGTAGAGACCCTACCATCAGACCACAGTTCAAAGTTTAACTTTGTCATTCATTTACTATCTTTGTGATCTGGGACACAGCAGAAAAAACAAAAAGCCAACAGTATATACATGTTGATGTTAAGGCCAAACTCTGTTTTATATATTTATTTTAGGTAATCCTCTCAATAGCCCTATGAAGCTAGTACCATACTTTGTACATTTTACAAATAAAGTAAAGCACAGAGAGAATAAGCAACTTGACCAGTCAAGACTATAAGCAGACACAGGACTCCACAGAACCAGTCCTGTGCTGCTGCTAATTAGTAGACAACAATCTATAAAGTGTGCATCATCACCTTCTGCAGGGCTGGTTTAAGGATTAGAAATAACATGTGGAAAAAGAGCCCAGACTAATAGTTGGCATACAGTAAATGTAAATGAAAAGGCACAAGGAATTATACCGGAAGACAAAGCAAACCAACAGAATGAATCTGTACAAGCTCCTTGGCCCCAGCCTTCTCTCAAAGTCTTGGGACAACTATTGTAACTCATGGTTGGGTCAAAGTTTGTGCTTATAACTTGTACTAGGAGGCTGTAAAAAATAAAGATTTAAGGCTGAGATGAAACTACTGTAAACACCAAATCTAATCTCTACACAACCCCCTCAATTGTTTCCACTGCCTCCACCAAACATTTGCAGTTGCTGCTGCAGTCTGATAGAATCAACAAGAGAGTTAGCGAACAAAATTCAAAAAAAAAAACAAAAAAGAAAGAAAAATATTTTAATTTCATCATGGTTAGAATTATGCCTAATACAAAAACAAGAAAGTTTGCAGAGCTGACTATTTTGAATAAAACAATATATCAAAATCACTAAGATAAATAAAATATTATTTCCTATAGATTTTAATGCTATATTTCTATACTTTAATACTCTTCAAAGTACAGGTGAATGACTGAGTTCTTGGGAATCTGTAGATGAATTCTTTGTAGTTAAGAATCATTGAATTTGAGGAACTCAGAAACCTAGTTTATCCTAACTCTTCACTTTAGGGCAGAGCAAACTGGAGTCAGATACTGTTAGTAGTCTTCAGAAATTGTAAAGTTTATAAAGACCAAATTCCAATTAGAAGGTCTCCTCACTAGCAGTGTTTCTATCCTAAATCAGTTGCATGGAGAAGCACACTAGCTATAGAAACCTAAAGACAGAACACAAGGATACAAGAGCAAAAACGAGTCTAAAAAAGTGCATATAAAGGAAAACATATGTTCACTAAGCAGAAAGATTATCTGTCCTATTTTGTTTCATTCACTACTCAGTGATTTCAAACTGAAGTTCCTCCAAAGATCAACAAGACTGTCCTTACTGTATTAAACTGCTTGAAGAAAAGGCCTATAACCAATTTAGAAAATTCCAAAATCTGGAGTCGGCAGCTATGCCCTCCACTGTTTACTTAGACGCTTCCTTCAGCCCCAAGTCGCTTAAAAGTTAAGACACAGGGTGTTATTTTTTGCAGGCAAAAAAGAAAACTAAGTTGAATGTGAAGACTTACCGCCTGTTGCCAAAGCTGCTACGGAAGCAAGATGACAAATGTTAAAAATGGACATCCATTCATGTGTCCTCTGCCCCACGGTTAAAACGACCCTTCATTTCAAACTTTCGCCCCAAAAGAAAACAGTTCTTTCTCTTACAGATCTCCAGCTGAGGCATGGACTAAGATTTCTTTTATTTGTGTGATAAATTTCTCAGGCTACGACGGAAAGTAACTGCAACTCCTACTGTCAATGTCACTTCTCTGCTGGTATTTATCTCATGGTGCGCCCTCACAGAGCAGTCATAAGACCACTCAAAAAGACCTGGAGAGGGACAGGCCAGCGGGATGTCACTTACCGAAAACACTGCGTTCTGAAGCCCGAAAGGGATGGGGGTCAGTCTAGCCAGCGCCACCACTTTCAGGCCGCTTCCTCCCTCCACCACGCGAATAACAGCGCTCAGCTTCTCGTTGCTCTGGATCTTGGCGGCCACCCAGGCGGTGAGCAGCCGCTTGCAGACCACATGGGCGATGAAGGTGCCGATGAGGACGCCCACCACCATCAGACCCATGCCCAGCACGAAGCCGTACAGGTAGCCTGCGGCCACGTTGAGCACGATGTAGCCCCAGCCACAGGGGAACGAGACCACGATGAAGCCCACGACGAAGAGCAGGACCCCTAACAGCGAGTCCAGGCTCTCTACCCAGAGCAGGAGGTGCTGCAGGTAGCGGCGGACCAGGGCCAGAGAAGCGAAGCACAGGGCGGCCAGCACGCAGACCAGCACCAGGCTTCGGCACCAACAGGTGCTGCCGAGGCAGCAGCAGCGCCAGTTTCTCACCTCGGCCACGCCGACCACCACGCCGCCGCCGCTAACGGGGCCGCCTGCCAAGGCCCCGCCCGGCGCCGGCAGCTCAGAGGCCGCGGGCGGACCGTGGCGCTCCAGATAGGTGCCGAGCAGGGCGCCCGAGGCCGCCGCCGCCGCGGCCGCCGCGCTCGCCCCGCCCCCGCGGGGGAGGCGGTCCGCCGGGTCCTCCCCGCCCGCCGGCGGCGGCAGGGCCCAACGGGCCGGCAGCTCTGCGCCGCCCGGGAGCGCGGCGTGCTGCAGGAGCCGGGGGAGCGCCTGGAGCAGACTCCGTCCTGGGCTCCGCATGCCTCCGCCGGCGCAAGTCAGCCGGCCAGCCGCAGGCGGCGGCCCTTCATGGCGCCCCGCACCCCGGGCCGAGACTCTCTCCGCTCAGGGAGGGTGAATGTCAGCCGGGGAGGGGGCGAGGAGCCCGCGGTGGAGCGAAGGTCCCGCGGAGAGTGAAAGACTCCTGACCCTCCACGGGCCGAGTCCGCCCCTTTTGGGCCCGAGGGGGCGGGCGGCGGGCGTGCGGGGGCGGTGCGAGCTGCGTTCTGGCCCCGCCCCCGTGACGCAGGACCGGGGCGGGCTGCGGAGGTGGGGGCTGCTGCGGGAGCCGCGGGAGCCGAGACGGAACCCGGAGAGCCGGTGCTGTTGCGCGGAGGCGGGTTCCGCAGTGACGTGGAGGTCCAGGCGAAGGGCGAGGGTCTGGGACGTGCGCACGCTCCTACTCTCAGACCCAGGAGACCCCTGGCTGTAGGCTGCTTGGATCGTCTCCCAGTACCCCCTGGTTCTCCCCGCAGTAACCTCTGAACCTAGGGGGCCGCAGGAGTAGCTGCTGGCCACCTTAGAAGAATTCTTGGTCTGTTGTGGGGAGAATTTGCTAATTGTCCTCCACCCCACCTCCTTAGATCTGCCTCCTCCTTTCCATTATAGAGGTTTTCCTGTGGGTTTCAGATTGCTTAGAGCTTTAGGAGCTGGAGGCATTAGGTATGATGCCCACCCTTGATGGAATGCCCCTTATTAGTGCCAGGCGCTGGACTAGGAGTATTTGAAAAAGTCCCAGCAGGACGTTACTTAAGGGTTCATGCTGTCAGATGGCCTCTTCTTCTTCGTTTGCGGGTTTCAACACCCCCCCCCCCCAAGGTTAATGTTCCCTAGGCCCTCTTCCCTTCTCCCTTTTTAGAATTCTCTGTGCTTTGATCCTACCATGCCCTCCCTCCGTAAGCTGATGACTCCTATGTTCCTCTTTCCTGGCCTATACATCCTTTGTATCTGTGGGCATATCTAGGTGCCCTTGAAGCACAGCATGACTTAGTAGATAGATACCAGCTTGGGCCCTGGTGCAGAAGAGGTTTAGTTACTGTGCAACTGGTCAAGTCATTAACCTCTGCACCTCAGTGTTTCTTTTTAAATTTCAAAATGAAGCTAACAGTACAATTTTGCTTTAAAGCATTGTTTTGAGAATTAAGTTTTTTAAAAAAGTAGTTAGCAGTATGCCTGAAATCAGCGTTCAATAATTTTTTAAGGAGATTTTTGCTATACAGCATGTCTGCTTGCCAGAGGGACAGAAAGTGAGAAATCACCCCCCAAGGGAATGGCCCAGCCACAGTCTCTTCTTCTCCACTCTCCTTTCGGGATTTTGGGCACGCGTGAGTTTTAAGTCACTAGGTCCAGGACTCAAACCACAGTTGACTAGTGGAAGTCTAGCGATGTAACCATTATGCCATCTGCCTCTTTCACCTCTTTTCCAACTCCTGTAGTTCAAAGGTAGTTGTAGTTGTTGGAATTCCCTACATGTTTGGCTGAAGTTTCACTTCCTTAGTAGAAGAAACCCACACTACCTTCCTGTCACCATCACACGCAATTTGATACTTCCTTTCCACCCTCAGACTATTACCATGTTTGTCCCATTGGGTTGATATTATTTTGTTTACATCACTTATTTTCTCTTTAGACTTCCAGTTCCTTTTTTTTTTCTTTGAGACAATTTTATTTTAATTTTAGTTTTTGCTATGAGGCATGTGTGCTCACTTGGGAGAGATGGGGTGGGGAGTGGTGAGTGAGAAATCACTCCCTGGGGGAATGGTCATGCGACAATCCCTTCTCCTCCATTCTACTCTCAGGATTTTGGAAAAGCACATATACTCTTTTCAGGCCCTTGGTCTTGGCCCTTGGTCCAAGACTTGATCCACACAGCTGGCCATGTGGGATCCTGCCACCTTAACCTCCACGCCACTGACTAACCCTAGAAACTTTTGGTTTCTTAAAAATGGGTCTATTACATATTAATTCTAAGAAGAAATGATCATTCTTTAAATGTTTGTTGAATACACAAATTATTGCAGTTTACACAGGAAGAAATGAAGGGTAGGAAACCAGATAGAAGGCAATTAGAATTGCCTGCACAAGGTTCCATGAGGGACTGAAGCAGGGCAATGGCCCTGGTGTTAGTAGATTGAAGATATGTTACAGAGAAGCATCTGTGGGCATGGCAACAGATGAGGTGTCAGAAGAGAGGGAGAAGGAATCAAGGAAATCTCCTAGGTTTCTTATTTGAGGTACTTGATGGATAATGAGGCCACTGACCAAAAGAAATTCCAGAAAGTTTGTGGAAAAGATGGAGAGTTGGGTCTTGATACATGGGACCTATTATGTCTATGACACCGTCCAAACTTGGCATTCTAGAACATGGTTGAAAATATGGATATGGAGTTGAAATGGGGCCCCCTCTCCTAGAAATTTTGACATCGAGGTATAGACAGCATGTAACACCATGGTTATGGATAAATGAATGGTGGTAGGTGTGCAAAATGTTTTTTCTGGTAAATGGTAGGATTACATGCCCTTTTTTTGTGGTTGGGTTGAGCTACATTACACCTACTGCCAATGAATTATGAGCATAGCATTTAGTCGCTGATGAAAGACCTTCCAGAACTCTTTGTCTTGTTGCCATGGCAATCAACAATGTTCCAGAGAGAATATACTCTATCAGTCTTGGTCTGGGAGAGAAGATAGTCAGAATGGAGGCCCAGCCACCGCATAATGTGTGTATAAAGTGAGTGAGAAGTAAACCTTGGTTGTTTTAAACCACTAAGATTTGACAGTTTTATTTGTTACCAGAGCAAATCTTTGCCACTCCTGGCTGATATGAATGCAAAGAAATCTAAGTACGCAAGCTTGGAAGCCAGTGCATTTGTCAGAGCCTTTTTGCTTGCTAGCAAGAAGTGTAGAGACCACCTTAATTAAAAGGTATTAGTTATTATGAACCCAGGCCCCTCTAAAGATAAGCTGCTCTCTTATTTCATTCTCACTGTGTCCCTTTTCTTCTCTACCTTTTTGATCATTTCTCACACTAGCAACAATGAGTTAAGCCCTTTCTTATCCTCTAGTCCACATTTCAGAGGAATATAATCTAGTCACAGAGCCCTTAGTTCTAATCCACTCCATGGGCTGCCAGCCAGCCTGTGAATGGGCCACTCTTCAGTAGGTGTCTACCCTGACCTAAACAGTGCCGCTCCTACCCAAGACACCATCTACCTCTTCTGGTCACAGGAGATCTGGTCAGGGCAATGCAAACTTCAGTGGAACAATTCCACTCTTGCTGCATTACAATTTATTTTTCATAGGTTGTGAAAATTATGTTTAGAACTGGAAATCTGGTCTGTCTGAATCCACATACACCAGCCCACCACGAACAGCCTTTAAAATACCTTTGGGGGGGTGGGGGACTGGCTTAACTTACAAAGCCCTTTATGATCTAGCCTCTGCCTGATATTCTTATGTCTCCTCCTGCTATCTTCCCTTTCCCCGTTTTTGGACACTGAGACCTCCTGTCTCTCCCTTGGAAGAGCCAAACTGGTTGCTACCTCAGGTTGCTTGCCTTTGGCCTTTGCTGATCTCTCTTGCAAAAACATGCTTCTTGGCTCTTAGAAAGACTAGTTTCCTTGTTCATATTCATTTTAATCCCCCCTACTGTCATGATCTCAGAAATGACTCTCCTGATTACCCTCTTTTTAAAAAAAGTTTAATTTTAAAGAAATTGCTCATGATAGAGTTTTTATGAGTGCATATGAGAGAGAGAGATGAGTATTCTCCACAAGGTCTGGTTATGTCGCTATCTCCCTTCAATCTCCTAGCCCATTGGATCTTTGGTACTCTCGTGCACATGCCTGAGATGTTTCAGACTGATCAGACCAGAGATTTGAACCACAGTCACACTATGGGATCCAGCTTCTTTTGAGCAGTGTATTACCATGACACTATAGAGCTGCTCTTTCTCTTTTTTTTAAAGTTTATTTATTTATTCCATGAGTGAGAGAGACAGCACCAGCAACAGGGTCCTGATATAGCAATTCACACTCGGCATACTTAGGGAGGTCTCCAGACCAACTTGAACCCTCTCAGGTGGCTCAGCCTCACAGAGCATCATGATTTGTGATTATCCTCATCTGAAGGACTGCTTTCTGTATGTCAAAGTGATGGAAATTCTTGCTGTTTTCTTTATAGCACTTACCATCCCCCCAAATGTCATTCCACGGTTGTAAGTGGAATGAAAAACACCACAAAAGTTACCATCTTTCCTGTCTTGTGTACTCTCATGCTCCAACTCCCTAGAACATTCTCTAGCACACTAAATAATTTTTAAGTGAATGTAGACGATGGAGGGCAATGTATCACGTGTTGGCTGTCCCCTACTGGTCCTTCATCCAGGTTGATCTCCACCCTTCCTGCCAGGCTGTGCCTCAGGAGAATGACCTCTCAAGTCTTCCTCACCTAGGTTCCATTGTGCTGTGGATTTCCAGGTAGATTTGACCAGTGAGAGGCACCAGAGGATGATTAGAGGATAGAGAGGTGAGGGAGAGTGAAGGAATTCTTCTTCCCATCCCAGTTTCACTTTGCTTTTAGTAGTGATGACTGTATCTTTTCATGGTTAAAATTTTCTGTTTACCAGGTTCCAGCTCTGGTGATGATTTCCAGATGGTTCACTATCCCATTAATACCTTCTTTTTTTTTTTTTTTTTTAAGTGATATTTTTGCTATAGGGCATGTGCATTCACTGGAGAGATAGAGAGAAGACAGGAAGGAAGACGTCACCCCCCAGGGGAAATGGCCACGCCATAATTCCTTTTCCTCCATTCTTCTCTCAGGATTTTGGGCATGCATGCACACATGCCTGGCGTGTTTTAAACTGCCAGGTCCAGGACTTGAACCACAGTCGATCACATGTGGTCCAGCGATGTAATCATTATGCCATCTGCTGGTCCCAATACCTTTATGATTAGACTCTCTTTACCGTTGCTTCTGTTGCCTGCTGAGACCCTGACTGACATGGCGGGGCAGGTCGTAGGTTGACAAGTTTAGTACAATTAATGCTTGAGCTCATGGAACTTACACAAGGCCATGCAGGCCAAGTGATGGAACAATATTTCAAATTAAAAGTAAATTCAGGGAGTACAAGAAGATCTGAAGAAACTGTTATTCTAGAAATTGAAGGAAACAAAGTTAAGAAGGAAGAAAGGGTCAGCAGTGCCTAATATAGCAAAGAGTTAAAGGTGAGAGAAGGACCAATAAATACTTCTTAGATCTTTCTCATAAAAGTAGCCACTAAGGCTTTAGGGAAAGTACTTTTATTAAAGGGCAAATTGCAATAGTTTGAGAGTAAATGAAAGGTGTATGTAAAAGAGTGAGTTTAGATAGCCCCCCTCTTTTTTTTTCTTAATTCCTAGAGGGTGCATTTGCACACCAGAGAGACAACATGAGGGAGAAAACCCCCTATTGGGATGTGGTTATGCCACAGTCCCTTCTCCCTCTCTCCATCTCTCCAAGCTATTGAGATTTTGAGCACACATGAACAGATGCCCAGTGTGTTTTTCAAACTGCTAGGTCAAGATTCAAACCCTGGTTGGCACCATGGGATCCAGCTCCTTTAACAACTGGGTCCTTTTGATAACCTTGAATAGAAAGGAAAGAAGGAAAGGGTGACAGCTAAAAGGTAATACAGGGTAAGGAAGATGGGGCTATTGAAAGTGACAATTCCAGTGAGTTTATAAATTGAGATAAGGCTGTCTGGGGAGAGGAAAGGGTTAAGGAACAGAAAGGAGAAAATAAGTGATGAAGCCAGGATCAAAAGGAGATGAAAGATAATGCGATTAAAATATGGGGAAAGGATTAGATGCTAGAGAGACAATCCTTCCTCTGAGAGTAAAGAAAAGATGTAGAGATGAATATAAAATTGCAGTGCTTATTTCTAATTGTAATGGGGTCTGTCATTTGTGGATTTATTTGAATGTAGTTAGGGAGATGTAGATAGCTTTCCTTTCCCTTTTGATAGCCTGGGGCATCATTTCCATGAATTTCTTGGTCACCAGTAAGGGCTGATCTATTTTCTTGTCAATTCACATGTCAATCATACAATAAGCAAAATTTTCTAGGTCTCTTACAGACTTTCCACTGTACCTCTGATGTGGTTATTTTATTTTGTTAAGATCTGTGAGGCCTGGGAAGGAGATGTAAAAGGGAATCGAATCAAACATTGTTAACTAATCACATTTAAATGCAACATGGAAAGATACTATTAAAAGCTAATTGAATGGTAAATTCTCCAAACTTTAATTATCTATTTTGTAATTATGGACTTTTATGTACTGTACAATAATACCTTCAGTTAAATTTAAGTAGACCCATACCAATGAATACTTTCTGATACGTGGCTATTGAAGCTAAGTGTTAAAATTAGTCTGCTGTCATTTATTTTTATTCACATGAATTGTTCCTCAAGAGAAATTAGGAGTCCCATTTTCTTCTGCTTCTAGTGGCCTGATATGTCTTTTTTTTTTTTTTAATTCCTGTTGGGGTGAATGTACACATATATGAGGCTATTACAGAGTAAAGAAGAGTACCCTCCACAGGGTCTGGTCAGACTATAATCCCTTTCCTCCAGTCCTCCAACCTGTTGGATCTTGAATATTCATACATGTGCCAGTGTGTGTCAGGCCTACTGGACTGGGCATTCAAACCATAGTTGCCAGGTGGAATCCAGCTTCTCTTGAACAGTACGTAACTGCTGTGCACAAACACTGGCCCAGACTACTATGTCTTTGCCTTCTCTGCCTCCCATCTAAGTCTTTATGAAAGATTTTAGGGTACTGGGCTCAAAGTTAGAATCTTCATTATTATAATATGGTTTCAAAAGCCTTGAATTCTTTCTGAATAAAGAATAAAAACCAGCTATTCCAGACATCCCAAAATACTATTCACAACAGCCAAAGGAAGTCAAAGAATGAGTGTACTGCATCAAATGGTGACTTTGTGAGAATTGTGCTGCTCTTCAGGAGGCTCTCCAGTTAGCCAGGCAAATAGTTTGAACACCCTTTTTGGTGCATTTTATATAAGACAAGTGCTTTTTCTTCCCTGACTTTCTTAAGACATGTAATTTAAATAAGTATGTCTGGACCTTGTATGAAATTGCTTTCTCAGAGTTAGCAACTAATTCTTTCAGAATGATGGGTATTCAGCTTATTTGTTCCAAGAGTATTTTTAAGATATACATTTTGCTAGACTCCCTGGGGAGTGTAAGGATGAACTAAAGGCATTTTCTACCTTTGGAGAATTCAATCCAGTTGTGAAGAAGAGAATAATAGCTCCATTACAAAGCCTATGAGATGAATGTATCAGAGTGGTGCTGAATGGTGTAGGATAAGATGAGAGGGATGATGCCTGATAGGACAGCCATTTCCAAACAGTGTTTATAATTCTGTTCTGTGGTTGTGTTTAGCTACATACTTCAAACCGAAGGTTCCGTTGGTACCCTGAGCTGATTGTAAAAATAAATAATCTTCTTTGCCAGCTCCCCCTGTCCAACATTACAAGTTGGATGCTATAGTCTTGTTACTGGACAAATGTATGGACTGGGCCTGACTGCTTGTTACATAGTAAGACAATTTCTGAGATGAGAGTATGTGTAGAGGAAGCTTTTTCTACAGAAAACATGAACCTAGAGAGTGGTAGCATCCAAGACTCTTAGAGTACCACATCCATGATTGAGAGGCAAGCAGGGCTTTTAAATACAGGTCAGGATGTGACTGTGTGAGAGTCTGGGAGTGGGAACCCAGGGGTTTTCCAGAAAAGTTTCTATGATGTTATCTTTGAGGAATGATGCTGTGTTCTTGGAGCCAGACACTCTCGAGGAGGGTTCAGAGCAAGATGTTACCAAGTTTCTTCTGGGTAAGGAACTCAAGACAACGAACTTTCAGGATACCTGAGTCTTTTCAGTTGTTAGCTATTACATATGTTACTTATGATGGTGTCTTATAAAAGTCAAACAGTTAAGACTATCACAATTGGTCACGAGGGGCCAAAATCTTAGGGTTCAGAAAATGTCGAATAGTCGGAGGGAAAGTGGGTGTAAACTCATCCTACTGTTGTAAGTAAATGACCTAGACTACTAGGGCAAATTTTTGTTTACATGGTAAATATTATATTTAATATTAAACAAAATTTATTTTACTTCTCAGGAGCCAGTATCAATCTCATACAGCCCTAATCTGCCATTTTTATATTTATACACCTGCCCGTACTTGACCAAGTACACTTCTTTCTGAGAAATATCTCCAGTCTCCTTTTCCCTTTACACTACTTTTCATTACATATTTGTCCCAAAAGAAGTGGGTCTTCATGGAGGCAATACATAGTGGTTAGTGGGAAAAGGGGAAGTACCAATTCATATTAGCTAAGTGATTGTTTAGCTAATTACCATTCACAGTAAGAAAATTAAAAATTACACACTGATGTTAGATTTAACATTCAGATCAGAAGAATCAGAAGATTTGCTATTTCTAATTATTATTAGTCTCAATTCAATGGGAAACAGTATTTCAGGGCTGTAAGAAGAAAACTGATGTTCATTTATGATAGTGGGTGAAAATGCTAATCCTGCATTTTTAACTCTATTACTATACAAGATGGTGTACATACAAAGTGCTGCTCAGTTTTGCCACCATACTAATTAACACTCTATAGATATTAAGAAGAGAAAGAAGTATAAAATGCACCTTTACATTTTTGTTTAAAAATTCAAGAAAGGGCAGACTAGCTTGGTAATGCAGCAGTAATATGCCAGTTGAACGATGTGGGATCCATATAGAAGATCGTGGGTTTTGATTCCTGGTCAACCTGTATATCCCAGGTATGTACACCCATGACCATGGCTGGTTGGGAGCACTATGGGTGGACTGTGCTGCATGTTGAGGGTGCTTGTTTCTCTCCCTCTCTCTGTCTCTTACTCTCATAGAACAAGTAAGTACAAATAAAAACAGTGTAAGAAAAAGGAAAATTCAAAATATTTTACTGCCAATGAGCCTTTGTTTCCTAGCATAGAAAATATGATTAGAAACTGATAGCAATTACTTCCACAGAACAAATCCATTACCTTTTGCTACACCAACATGCACAGGATTGTGTTTTCCACCATTTATTAAATAGTGATTTTTAAAACTCTTCCCATAAATCAAGACAGAAATAGAATCCATGATTAGAGAAAATTTTTTAAATTTGATCTTTATCTGGATTTACATCAAGATTATTTTTTCATTTATTAGGTATGCTGATCTCTAGACTTAATGTGACTGATCTGGCTGATAGTCTTTCACCTCATCTCTTCATGATATTCTCTCAAACCTGTGCTCTCAGTTGAAGAAAGAGAAGAAGGAAAGATTCTTAGGAAGAAAAGGATTTATCTTCAGTTAAATGAAAGGAGTTAGGGCCAGACAGTGGTACAACAATCATGTCAATAAACTTTCTTGGGAAGGTCCTGAGTTCACACCCTAGGCTCTTCCCTGTACTCTCAGGACACGCACACACATGCCATGGTCTTGGCTGCCTGAAACGAAATGGGTAGGAGGGTGAAGACCCTGTTGAGGGTGTCTTTCTATCTCTTTTTATATCTGCTTTTCTCTCTTTTTATTTCCCAAAAAATAAGTAGATAAATGTAAAATAAAAGGATGTATGAATAAATTGGCATTCCTACTAAACCACCAAATAAAATCTTACTGAACAATTTCTTATTGGGAACATTTACTATAATCCCAGCATTTGAAAGGACACATTGGGGGTATGCCCTTAAGAATCTGTAATTCCAGTGTAAGAAGGCATAACGCCTGTAGTACAAAGTGTTAACTACAGTGACAGCACAGAGGAAAGAATGGCTAAGTCTGTTTGGGTGTCAGAGGAAGTTTTGCAGCAAAAGTGATATGTGAGCTGAGTGTCGAAGGATGAGTGTGCACTTATTTATATCCTACTCATCCCCAAAGCATTGAAGGTACCTTGAAGGTTTTGATCAGTGAGGGAGTAGATGACATTTATAGCATTATAGGCATACAAAGTCCCAAAGCACAGTAGTTTGGATTGGAAAGTGCACAATGTTCTTGAGAATTGGCAAGATGTTTTTTTTTTTTTTTTTTTTTTTTTTTTTTTTGAGAGGTTTTCGCTATAGGGCGCGTGCACTCGCCGGACAGACAGAGAGAGACAGAGAGATAGAAAGCGAGAAATCACCCCCCAGGGGGGATGGTCACACCGCAATCCCTTCTCCTCCATTCTCCTCTCGGGATCTTGGGCACGCACGCACACGCGCCCGGCGTGAGTTGTAAGCCACCGGGTCCGAGACGCGAACCGCGGTCGACTACGTGGGAGTCCAGCGACATAGCCATTACGCTAACTGCTGGTTCCCAAGAATTGGCAAGATGTTTTGAGGGCAGATGCATAAAGTACAAATGTGAGCCTGGGTGAATCAAAGCAGACAGGATCAACCGTAAGTGCCATCCTCTAGCAGGAGTTTTGGATCATGCACCAAAATCCCCTGGAGGTTATTTTATTACTGATTTAATTTCATTGTTTGTAACTGGTTTATTCAAGATTTATATGTCTTCCTGAGGCCTTGGTGGCTTATATGTGTCTTGAAATGTATCCATCTCATCCAGGTTTTCTTTTCTGTTGGCCTGTAGTTGCTCGTAATATTCTCTAATGATCTTTTGTATTTCTGTTATATCTGTTGTAATAGTGCCTGTTTCATTGCAAATTTAATTTATATGGTTCCTTTCTTTCTTCCCAATTAGTCTAGCTAACAGTGTATCAATCTTGATAAATAACCTCCAAACAAAGAAAAGCTCAGGTCCTGATGGTTTCACTTTTGAATTCTATAAAACTTTTAAAGAAGAGCTAACCCCCATTCTACTGCAACTACTTCTAAAAATTCAAAAGGAAGGAGCCCTCCAAATTTCATTTTATGACGCCTCCATCACCTTCATCCCCTAAACCTACAATGACATAACAACAAGAACAACAAAAAAGCCACACAAAACTACAGACCAATATCTCTGATGAATGAGATGTAAAAATTCTCAACAAGATGCGAGCAAATCATATCCAATGACACATTAAAAAGATTATCTTCCACAACTAGGTAGGCTTTATTCCAGGGATGCACAGATGGTTCAACATATTCAAAACCATAAATGTAATACACAGTATTAACAAAAAGAAAGATAAAAACTCTATTATTTCAATCAGCAACAGAAAAGGTGTTTGATAAAACACAACATCCCTTCATGATTAAGACTTATCAAAATTGGCATAAAGTGGAGATTTCTCAACATGATAAAAGCCATATATAAAAACCACATAGCTACCATCATACTGAGTAGAGAAAAGATGAAAGCTTTTCCACTAAAAACAGGAACAAGACAAGGCTGCCCACTTTCTCCACTCCTTTTCAATATAGTACTGGAAGTTTTAACCAATGCAATCAGATGAGAGACTAAAATAAAAGGCATTTAAATAGGAAAATAAGTGAAATCATGTCTATTTGCTGATGACATGATCATATACATAGAAAACATAAAAGAATCCACAAAAAAATAAATTCCTGAAAGTGATAAATGAATACAGTAAAGTGGCAGGATACAAAATCATCAACATACAAAAACTATAGCATTTCTACATACCAACAGTGAACAGACTGAAGTAGAATGGAAGAAAGAAATTCCATTTACAGTAACCTCAAAAGAAATAGGATATCTAGGAGTAAACCTAACCACAGAAGTCAAAGACCTCTATAAAGAAAACTATGAAAAACTAAAAACAGAAATTGAAAATGACACAAAAAACTGGAAAGACATCTCATGTTCCTGGATTGGAAAAATTAATATAATTAAAATTTCAATCCTACCCAAATTAATCTACAAATTTAATGCGATCCCAATCAAATTACCAGAGAGATTCTTCACATATTTAGAAAAAAAAACAAAACAAAGAATTCATCTGGAATCATAAAAATCTCCATATTGGCAAAGCAATACTGTGCAAGAAGAGAGGAGTAGAGGGATCTCACTCCTTGACCCCAAAGTATGTTACAAAGATGTGATAATCAAAGCAACATGGTGTTGGGACCAGCAGTTAGCGTAATGGCTATGTCGCTGGACTCCCACGTAGTCGACCACGGTTCGAGTCCCGGACCTGGTGGCTTAAACTCACGCCAGGCGCGTGTGCGTGCGTGCCCAAGATCCCGAGAGGAGAATGGAGGAGAAGGGATTGCGGCATGGCCATCCCCTCTGGGGGGGTGATTTCTTGCTTCCTATCTCTCTGTCTCTCTCTGTCTGGCGAGCGCACGTGCCCTATAGCAAAAAACCTCTCAAAAAAAAAAAAAGAAAAAAGAAAAAAAAAAAAGAAAGCAACATGGTGTTGGCACAAAAACAAGCATGTGGACCAATGGAACAGAATAGAGACCACAGAAATAAATCCCAAAACATCCACCCAACTGTTTTTGTTTTGTTTTGTTCTGTTTTGTTTTTTACAAATGGCACCAGTCAAGCCAGAGAAAAGAAAATTGTTTTAGCAAATGGTGCTGAAAAATTGGATATCCACATGCAGAATGATAAAACTGTACCTGTATCTATGACCATTTGCAAAAATCAACTCAAAATGGATAAAAAATCTAAACCTAAGACTTAAATCTATAAAACTACTGGTGGATGATTCAGGGGAAACTTCAGAGCAGGCAAAAACTTCTTAAATAAGGCCCCTAAAGCACAGGCAATAATATCAAAAACAAAGTGGGACTACATGAGGTTAAAATATTTCTGCTCAGCAAAAGAAACAATAATTAGAGTGAATCAGCAACCCTTGGAATGGGAGAATATGTTTGCAAACTATGCCTCAGATAAGGAACTGATAACCAGAATATACAGGAAACTCAAGCACCTTACCTGGAGAGGGGGGAGGTTCAACCCAATTAAAAAATGGGCAAATGAGCTGAACAGACAACTATCTAAGAAAGACATACAAATAGCCAAGAAGCATATAAAAAAATGCTCAGTATCTGTTATCATAAGGAAATGCAAATCAAAACCACAATATGATACTACCTAACCGCAGTCAGAATGGCTAAGGTGTAAAAAAAATAATAGGTGCTGGTAAGGCTGTAGTGAAGAGACTCTCCTACACTGTTGGTGGGAATGTAAATTAGTACAGCCACTGTGGAGAACAATATGGAGGTTCCTCAAAGACCTACAAAGAGAACTCCCACATGATCCAGTCATCCCACTCCTGGGTATCTACTGAAAGAATAGGAATAAACTCAGTTGGAAAAATACTTGCATATCCATGTCTATTGTGGCATTATTCACAAGTGCTATGACATGAAACCAAGTCAAATGTCCATGAACAGATAAATGAATTGAAAAAGTGTGGTACATATACAATATAGAATACTACTCAACTATAGAAAATGAGACCCTGCATTTGATAGAAAGTGGACAAATATGGATGATTTACTGCTAAGCAAAGAAAGTCAGACTGTGAAAGAAAGATATCATATGTCCCCACTTAATATATACCAAATATCTGTACTCTATGGCAGAAACTGAAAGACTGGGAGATACAAAAGCATGGAGAACAATTACAGATACTAGATATAGTGTGGGAGGAGGATGGGAAATGGGGAAGGGTAAGAGGAAGGGAATCAAGGGAAAAAAGAAAGAAGCAAAACATTTAAGGGACACAAAAATGGAAAAATTATTTGTTAATGATGTGTATATTACTATTTTTAACTAGACTAATATACAGTTGAATTTATGCTGAGAAATTTATTTTGCAAGTGGAAATGATGTACAGTGACAATGTATAAAAAATAATAATATTAAATAAATAAAAATTCCCCTGGAGAGGAAATTTTTCACTTTGCCTCACCTCCAGAGTTTTTGATTCTACAGGTCTGTGGTAAGGGAGGCTAAAAACTTGCATTTATCACAAATTTCCTAGTGATGCTGGTCCAGCTCATCTTGGGGCCACACTTGAAGAACAACTTCTGCTTTCTGGATTTTATTGAGAGCACCTGGAATTTTTATAGCTTAAGACAGAAACATGTTTAAATTTAGAAATTTTACTGGAAACTATGAGAATTGAGAAAAGAACCACTTGATAGATAATTTCTCATATCCAAGAGAGAGTAAATTTGTCTTGAATACATTTATGCAAAAGGAAAATGAACTTGAACATTTCAAAGCATAATCAAGATTACTTTGCATTATTGAATGTGGGGAATAAGAGAAAGGAAAGAATTTCAGTATGTTAAAATTATGTTTCACAATATAAATGAAATACCTTATTACTTATGTATTCAAAGAGTCTGATTTTACAAAACCATAAAAATGGGTTTCAACAAATAATACAGACTTTCACATCATTTTCTTCCCAGTGTCCTTTAGGCCTTGACAGCTAAAGAGAGATGACTGGCTTATGGTCTGTTAGCAGTCAGATCACAAAAATGTGTGGCTTAAAGCCCACTCAAACAAGAGCAAATCTTGCTATTTACCCACAATGCCCACTGTTATCAGAACCTTGACTGAAAGTATCACCTGTGGTCTTTGCAGCGTCAGTATACTCTTTCAGTAACTGCAGGAGGTTCCCCAATACATAGAATTTTATAGAAATAACATGAAAGATAAATCAAGGCTGGCTGAAGTTACAATATGGATATGAAACTTTATATGAGTTATTTAATCCTAATTATATAGAAGGCATAATAATATATAGTAAAGGTCTGATACTAACTTCTTGATACTCTCTCTTTTAGCAACTATTGAGCCCTTAGCCAAGTGTGCCTAAGGAACAGTTTGTTTTCTCTCTCTTCCTTTGAATGTTTTTCTTCTTAATATGCCCCAGTTTCTTGTCACCCTCTTGTGTTTTATGTTGTTCTTTCCTCTTTTTTTTAATATCATGTGACCTTTATTCTCTTTTTTATCATTTATTTATTTTTATATTTTCCCACAAAAATTTACTTCACATATCAAAAAATTTTGCTCATACTCTATAGTTCTGACAGTTAATAAATAACTTCAAAAATTTCAAAAAACTGGGACCAGAAGTAAGCGTAATGGCTATGTCGCTGGATTCCTATGTAGTTGACCACAGTTTGAGTCCCGGTCCCGGTGGCTTAAACTCACACTGGGCACGTGTCCGTGCACCCAAGATCCCAAGAGGAGAATGGAGGAGAAGGGATTGCAGCGTGGC
This sequence comes from Tupaia tana, assembly GCA_026018925.1. NCBI lineage: Eukaryota > Metazoa > Chordata > Mammalia > Scandentia > Tupaiidae > Tupaia > Tupaia tana. The sequence continues at coordinate 45,453,002 of JAKSZU010000008.1, forward strand.
CATCCCCCCTGGGGGGTGATTTCTCACTTTCTGTCTGTCTCTTTCTGACAAGTGCACACATTTTATAGCAAAAACCTCTCTTAAAAAAAAAAAAAACCCAAAACTGAATTTTAATGATAATGTTCAAAATATTTGCTATAATTTTGTTTGTGACTCTATAACAATAGAGACAGTATGGTTTTAAATATTTTTGAGAAAATATTTACATGCCAGCTACACAAACTGTTGAAAAGCAAACACCCAGCACACAATTCACACATAAACCTTCTCGATTCAGCCCTGCCTACCAACTATTCTGTGATATACCATCTGCTAGCAAAGATCAGTCTCTTTTTCTTTCTTCAAAGTCTTCCTCAAGAAAATCCTCTAGTTGTGGCTGCTCTTTTACAATCTCTACTAATTACAATGCTGGGCTGGAAAAGTCCGGGTTATTTTATGGTACAAATTATTTCATACAACTTCTCTAATCCTCTGTACCAGGCAGAACTGTTTATGTTGCCAGGTCATCTTTCTAAGAGCTTCTGTTGGCTTACTTGAGGTCCACCTTCATTCCATAGTTTTCTGGTTTAATCGTCAGATATGACATTCCAGTCAAAGTCTTGTCCAATAACGAGTATTTCCAATATCTGATTCAAGGCAACAGGTATTATTGAACTTATGCATATAACCATTCTGCCACAAAATAAACATACTCCCAAATATTTTCCAATTCCAGAAGGGTCAGAAAGGGAGAAAGTTTATGTTTTCATTTAAAAAAAATAAGAAAAAAAAATAAACAAATTGCTGAATCTATCAACAGCTCTAAAAAAATCAAAATCCTTAAATTGGGAAAAACAAAGCACAGTAAAGAAAAAAATCAGTAATGTTTTACTCAAAAATCATAAAATTCTATTTCACCAGTTCAGTCTTATGTAATTAATCACTCTTCTGTTGAAATTTACAGCATTACTATGGTCCAATCTTTCCATTTAAATCCTGGAAGTTAACATTCAGCATTATTATTGATATTTCTTGTCCCTAGCATTATTTGGTCATTTTCTTGATTGTTTTGCTCTCTTATTTCTGTATGTGTGTCTTTAGGTTTCCTGGCAAACCACTCCTTTGAGAACTTCTTGAAGAGCTGGTCTAATATTGGTAAATTCTTTCAGGTTTTGTTTATCTGAGAATGATTTTATCTTTTTTCCCATATGAAGGATAGTATTTCCAGGTATAGTATTCTTGGTTGAAACTGTTTCCACTTAACACTTTGAATATATTTTCCCATTCTTTCCTTGCTTGCATTGTTTCTGATGAAAGGTTTGATGTTAGCCTGATGTTACCTTTATAAGTAACCTGACTTTTCTCTCTTGACAATTTTAGTATCTTCTCTGTAGATTTTGCCAATCTGGCGATGATGTGCCTTGGGGAAGATCTTCTTGGGTTGATTCTGTTAGGGGTCCTTTGTATTTCTTGGGTCTGGATATATGAATGCCTCTCTAGTTTCGGAAAGTTTTCTTTCAGGATTTCATGAAATAGATTATCAATAACCTTATTAGTTTCTTCACCTTCTGGGATACCAATTATCTAGATGTTTGGATGCTTAATAGTATTTAGTATTTCTCATATACTAGTCTCTTTTTTGTTGTTATTTTCTCAGGTTTTTTGGGTTGTTTTTTATAAGTCAGAGGTTTTGCCTTCAACATCTGAGATTCGATTTTCTGCATGGACTAATCTGCTTTTAATACTTGCAAGGGAAGTCTTGATATCCTATATTGCAAACTTCATCTCTAACAGCTCCACTTGTTTCTTTCTTTTTTTTTTTTTTTTATGATGTGTTGTTCCTCTATCAGATCGTGGAAGCACTTCCTCACCTCCTGGAACTCGTTTATTCTTTTGCGTCTTCTAGAGTTCATTGTCTTTCAGCTCTTGCATCTTGTTTAGTTTTGTCACTATGAATATTCTGAATTCTCTATCAGACATTTCCACAAGTTCCGCTGCACTGTCTGTAGATGATGAAGGATTTTTCTTTTCACTGAGGGGAGAGATATTTTCTTAGTTTCTCATATTTCTTATGCCTTGCGGTGGTTTCTGGTCATTCTGTGACAAAATCTCTCTTCTATTGTGTTTTGCAAGGTGGTATCCACAGAAAGAGATTATGAGTTCAGATTTATAAAAAGAAGTTTTTTCCTTAAAGTAGAAGGTTCAATATGCATTGAGGATTTCTTTCTTTTTTTCTTTCTTCCTTTCCTTTTCTTTTTTCTTTTTTTTTTTTTGAAGAGGTTTTTAGCTATAGGGTGCGTGTGCTCGCCAGAGAGAGAGAGAGAGAGAGAGAGAGAGAGAGAGAGAGAGAGAGACAGACAGAGAGACAGAAAGCGAGAAATCACCCCCCAGGGGGGATGGCCACGCCGCAATCCCTTCTCCTCCATTTCTCCTCTCGGGTCTTGGACACATGCACACGCGCCCGGAGTTTTAAGCCACCAGGTCCAGGACACGGACCGCGGTCGACTACGTGGGAGTCCAGCGACATAGCCGTTATGCTAACTGCTGGTCCCAGTATTGAATATTTCAATGACCCTTGTCTGATTGTTTCGGGGATCTAGAAGATGAAGAGCATAACTTTAGTTGCCTTGGTTCCTGAATATGCCAGGACCACACTTCATATTTAAAATGGCTTCTTGTCTGAGTGTTTCCTTGGTCTAGAAGATGAGGGTTAGAGCATAGCTTTAGTCGCCGTGGTACCTGAACATGCCAGGACACACCTCAGATTTAAATGGCTTCTTTTCTGAGTGTTTCGGAGGTCTAGAAGATGAGGGGTAGAGCATAGCTTTAGTCACTTTGATCCCTGAACACCACCAGGACACACCTTGTTCTTTCCTCTTGCAGGGCTGCTAAAATGGTCAAGTCCTTGTACAAATCTCTCTTTATCTTTTTTTAAATTTTTTGAATCTGCCAATTACTTTAATCTCTGCCAATAGCATTTATAAGGAGGTTGTGTTATTCGATGTCATTGCTAAATATTTATAACCCATTAGCTTCTGTTTCTTTCTGCAGTCCACAAACCCTCTCTGAGAGGATGGAGTGGGGGGAAGATGGACTAGGGTTGGGGTAAGGTAGGTGTTACATTTGTTCCTTTTGACTCAAAGAGTAACTTTCATATTGGGTCTAATCTGAATATATATTTCTCCCTTGGACAGAAATGTTAACCCCTTCCCTTTTTAAAGAGTATTAAACAATCTTTGCAGCATTTGCGGAGCTTTTCTGATTCACCATTTTATACATCAAGTCATATGGGAAGCAAAAGCTTCCATAATACATTTAATGACTATTTGGGTTAGAGAGGATTAATAAATTGCTTCTTAACCATCTAAGTTTTGAATAATTGAAAAACATCCATGAGTTAGGCAAATGAAAACCAAAACTAACTCTATTTCTGATAGAGTTGGTAGAGGATGTACCTTAGAACTGGAGCCAAATAATAATCTCTCGTTTCCAGTCTGTGCCTTGGAACAATCACTAAGGGAATGTTGGTGTCTTTAGGTCAGATACACTGACCTAGGCCAATTGTGTCACCTATCTACTAGAGAATTAATTCTCCCACTGTGTTGAGGAGAGGAGTAAGGGGGCAGAGAGCAAGAAGCTATGATAAACACTTCCTCATGGAAACCAGAGGATAAATTACTCAAGAGATATGTTTTACTAGAGAGTTTTACAGATAGTAATAAGAATATAGCAATGACCAATAATAACTGTGTCTATCAATGACTTATGAACTATAGAAAAGTAACTTCTTCCTTGAAAGGTAATTAATGTCATGGGGCTAAGTAGTGGTATAGTGGTGATGCAAGTGGGTCCACATGGGAGAGGACCTGGGCTTATATCTTGGGACTTTCTTGAGCATATTTTCCTACCTGGCTGAGGCTCAATAATGGATTTTGGTATGAAGACCCTGTTGGGGATGGCTCTTTGTTTTTGTTTGTTTGTTTGTTTGTCTCTCTTTCACTCTCTGTGTCTGTCATGGAAGAAATAAATACATAAACATTTATTTTTAAGTAAAAAGAATTATATAAGAGTAATGAAAATCAGGCATAATAAAAATTTTAAAACTTCAGAGAATTAACACTTTTCAGTCTATGAATTAAGATGATGAATACAGTAACTAGATTCATAATTTACGTTGACACCACCAATGAACTATTTAGGTTTTAGAAAGAATTAGGAGAGTTGAAGTTTCAGAAAGCAGTCACATTCTGTTAGATCTCTTCCAATTCATATCTCTGTCTTCCATGGCAGTAGAATTACCACCTAGCCAGAGATACCATTGCCCAATTTCACGTGCAGCTAGAGATAAGCCACACGAATAAGTTCTCACAAAGAGGTTCATTTTCCTTTTGCAGAGGATAGATGTACCTACCAATTCTGCTCGATTCATATAAAAAAGAAACTAAAAGGAGAGAACATTATGTGAGAATTACAGGCTCCTTGGCCAAGGGAAAATTACCCACTGAATTATCAGGCAAGTACATTTGGCCATTTAAGAAAATCAGATTGTAATTTGTCCCATAGTGATAATTCTGTCTGGTAAATATAATACAAAATGTTATATTTTAAAGGGATAGTTGTATTTCTAAAGCAACTCACTTTATGAAAAAAATTATATAAGGGACGAACAAATGGTGTAATGGTTATGTCGCTGGACTCCCACATAGTTGACCGTGGTTCAACTCCCAGACCTGGCGTCTTGAATCTCATGCACTCAAAGTCATGAGTGCATGCTGGGAATCCCTAAAGGGGATTAGAGGAGAAAGGATTGTGGTATGGCCATCTCCCCTCGGGGGGTGATTTCTCATTTTCTGTCTCTGTGTTTCTGTCTATCTGGTGAATGTACATACTTTATAACAAAAAAAACTGAAGAGAAAAATAAGAATTTATTTAAATAAAATATCCACTGATTTAGTTAAATGTTTGTTAATAGTTAATTGATGACTTAGGAAATAGACTAGAAAGAAATACATTTGAAATATTTTTTTCCTTAGGAAATGTTACCACTTAATGAATAATCAAAGTAGAATAATATTTTAATATGAAAACAGATGAAAATGACTTAAAACAAACTTTTTTGTACATTTTAGTAATATTTATCTATTAAAATTTATTATAGATACCAAAAAAAATCATAGGAACATTTTTAATGTGATCTTTGTTAATTCCTTTACGTTCTTTGGAAAAATGATCTTATAAAATTGATTAAAAAAGGGGGCTATAGCTTGAATTTGTTAATAAATACAGGAAATAATATTGTTTTCCTCAACAGAATATTTTAAAAACAAAATACTATTAAATATTTATCTTTGATTTGAGAAAAAAAATCTAGTCAACCTCCTTTTCAGATTTAATATACAGGAATAAAAGTTAGGATTATTATTGATCTGGATTCCTATTTTTGTGTCTTTATTGATTTATAAGCAAGTTGATGAAGCAGCATTCCTTTCCAATGACCAAAAATGTCCAATTTAGCCATTTTTAAAATATTTATTGGGACCAGCAGATGGCACAATGGTTACGTTGCTGGACTCCCACATAGCTGACTTCTGTTTGAGTCCCGGACCCAAAAATTATAGTATATTTGTACTGCAGCCATTTCTCATGTTAAAAAATGAAATGCCAAAAACCAAATTGGTCACACATCACATAGAAAGAATGTATTGAACATTAATCCTTGGTTTGCATTTATATTTCAGTAAGAATAACCTGATTCTCCCTTATATTAGTTTCCTGTGGGTGATACAAGCTGAACAGTACTCTAAAGAGTGTCCTTCCTAACTAGTAGAGTAAAAATTGAAGGTATCATATAATATAATATGGTGGTCTTTGTTGAAAACAATGAGCTTGGTAAGATCTGTTATTTAACTATTGCATAAATGCTTGGAGAATGCATATTGTATCTTGCAAAGATGTACAGCAAGTAAATGAACTATTTTAAAAAATTTCCATGGAAAATGAGCATCCTTCTTGATATTACAAATAAATTATAAGATGATACAGGATTTATTGTCTAAGTTACCTCTAATTTTATTTTGGAACCTAAGATCTTTGCTAGGTTCTTTCATGGTGGTAGGGGGTCATCCTCCTTAATTTCTCCCACTGCCTTCAACATAATATAGGTAGTGTGAAAAATCTTCTTATTCCCTTCTCCTCTTAGTATATGAGTCTGTCTCTTGTCAGTTTTATTTTGGATCATTTCTAATTTTTTCAGTAAATACTGATCTTGTGTAATATTCCCTTTCATGTTAGGCAGTATCATTTTGGCACACAGAAATTTAAAAAATATATACTTAAAAACAATGAAAGAAAATATACTGGCATGCCTTCCTTTGACTGTTAGATTGAGTGATTTTTTAAAATCTTAGTACTTTCTATCCTTTCCAACTTTCTATAATACAAATTTAATAGATTTCAGTGTTTGTGTATTTGCAATGTGTATTTACCCATGTAAATATGTGGAAGGAGATAGCAGCAGTGGGGTCTCTAGTGCCCACCTTCAATTGAAAGCTGCTGGGCCCACAGCTGTCTTCTCCAAGATCATTTGGAGAGGCTGAGGAATCTTAGGAATCCCTTCCAAGGTTATTTCTAGCTAGTATAGATATGCTCATAGGGCCAAGGGCATGCTGGAGAGTCCTCATGCTTTTTGCCAATCCAGGAGGCATGCAGGCAAAAAGGAAAAAAAAAAAAAAAAAACAAAAAAAAACAAAAAAAAAAACAACTGTTTTAAACATTTTATTAAATCCAAATGGATCATAAGTAAGAAATATTTAAAATGATGTTGATAAACTATACTCTCAATGGGAAAGAAAAGTCAAATTAGGTCAAGCTGGTTCTGTGGTCTCGCGGTTAAGGCAGTTGGATCCCACGTGGCTGACTGTATGGTATGCGACTAGGACCCAAGGTCTTGAGAAGTAACAGGATGCCTACAATTCTAAAAAGAGGAAAAGGGAATTTTCCATGGAGATTGCTTTCTTTTCTCAATTTCTTATTCTCTGTCTTTTTCTCTCATGAGCACACATGCCTTCTTGCAAAAAAAAAAAAAAAAAAAGGGGGGGGGGGCGGGAATTACCGACACAAAATTTTAGCTTAAGTTAAAAATAAAAAGGTGATGAAATACGCATTTTTGTTTAAGTGCCACCTAGGTATTATTTACAATGTGATGTGGTGGTTAGTAATTCATTAGATAGAGGCTTGGTACGTATTTTTTTTTACATTTGTAGACACAGCATTTTAATGGATTATCTTTATGCTGTTAAATTGTGTGTATAGCTTATCTCTGTAGTATTGATTTTTGGTAATATGTTTGATAAATCTTTTGAAAGATTAACTTGCACCGTTCTATGAAATTAAAGCAGCCAGAAAGCATTTTTTTAAAAAACGATTCAGATAGTATAAAAAATAAAACCAGTTTTGTGTTGGTGTTGGTGTTTTTCCACTTTATCTCAATAAGATGTTTGTTGGCTAAAAGTCATTCTGTTTCTTGGAATAAATCTTATTTCATATTTTTTCTGCACATTTTTATATGGGTATTTTCATATAAAATATGCAGGTAGAGACATATTAAACCAGTAATATAGCATTCTAGCTGTTCACTTTCAACTTACACACACACACACACACACACACACACACATTCATATTATGGGGTTTATAATAAAGTTCCACTGTGTTTTCAAGACCTATAAAAACACATTTTTAGACAAATAGAAAACTGTTCCCTCTAGTGAAATAATGTTTGCCATAATATAATAGTTAGATCAAGTGAGAAATAAAGGCAAAAGTAAGAAATACCAAGGAAAAATTTCATTGTGTATTTATTCTCAGAAATAATCTTAGAAAACATACCTACTCCAATTTAAATATTATGGCTAAGTTCATATAAAGATGTCTATTAAAGTCAGTGGGAGTCAGGCATTCATACATTTCTGCCTACACTAAGTATTTTTAATGATTGTTAAAGCTTCATATAAAGGTCTGCATGATTCCTTAATTATTATTTTTTTAAAAAGCTGAATTTTTTTAAGCTTAGTATTTACTAGTAAGAGAAAGGAAAAGAGAGACTGCCTCTTGTCTGTATTCCCGTCCTGTTATCTTCTCCTCAGCCTTTTGACCCGTCAGAATCTCAGGTGTGCCAGCAGGCATGCCCAGTGTATTCAGGTCTACCTGGGATCCGAACCCCAGGCCTTCCCATATGGCTCGGTATTGTGCAGCAGTCATACCCTACTGCCTGGTCTACTGAGGCTGGGGCTCTTGTCTTCATTATTTTTAAGCAGGAGCTCCTGTTTCCATGTCCAACTCTTCTTTGATTTTTTTTTTATAACACTATTTAAAGATGGGGGGCATGACCACTATCTCAGTTGTAAATTATCACATACATATTTGTTTTTGCAAATATGCTTTAAAATTCTTGGTTGAGTATTTACATGCTAGCACAACAGCATATAACCCCACATCGTGTTTTGATAATGTCTGTGGAGAAGTTCCATCTGTGAGAGGGCTAATGTATAACATGGATCAACCCACTAGTAAATTATGCTTATTTGAAGTCTTCTGGGTTTAGTCTAATAGTTTATCTAACTGACTTTTGGGGATTGTTTAAGAACAAAAATAGTTTGGATTTAAAAAAAAACAACCCCTTTACTTTTCACAAATAGAGAAAACATGTGATAAAGAATAAACAAAAGCAGTTTGGGCACATCAGGTGAAGGCCTTGCTGCCAGGGTAATTTGCTTTCCTTAACCTATTTATCTGTAGCTGTTGCTGAAGAACCTTTGCCAGAAAGGCCAGTTCCACTCCTGCCTTGAGACAATATGACTCAAGCTGGCAATTATTTTTCTTCAAAAAGTTGTTAAGCAAGCAAATGGATATAACCAGTCAGAAGATGGGACAAAAGCTGGCCTGGAGATACAAATTTAGAAGATATCAGTATTTCAGTGGTCTGTAACACCATGTCAGTTGATTAAATCCTCTATGAAAAAGGAGTAGAGCAATTTTTATCCTCTATCAAAACCTATACCCATTTTGAATAAACACAGTACCTCTGCCCTATCCCATCGCCATGAGAATTTATCCCCAACAGCCACATTTTCCCAGGATTCGTTTTTGTGGACTATATTATAAAGGAAATATTTTTAGTTTCATTTTAAAATTACTGTAACATTTGATACATATTTTCAGATTGCACATGCACAGTTTTGGATGAATAAGAGCTATCAGTCGAGCATGGGATTTCTGGAAAGGGAATAGCAATGGTGGGCCCCACCCATCTCACAGGATAGCTAAGAGCAGCAAATGAAGCCATATAAATGGAATTCTTTGTGACTCAGTGTATAAAAGCCACAGTTTACAAGGCATTATTGATAGAAACAGATAAAACCTACTTCTAAACGTGCATAGTGGGAAATCTTAATGTTAGCACTTGCTTTTGGAAGCTCTGACATGGTAGATTATGATTAGTAGTTCTATTCATTGCACAGTTTCAACCACGTGGCTGCAATGTGATACAGTAGAATATTTTATTATCAGCATCCAAATAATTTGCCTTTACCTTAGTGTTATATCCTCTAATTCTGAACCTAGCAAGTCAGATGGTGTGGCTCATGACCAGTGCGGGTAGCAGTAGGGTTATCCTTTGTTCAGGGTGGCCAGACTGGGGTTCATTGTCAAGGTGTCGAACTCTGTGGACCAGTTTATAAATATCATATTGCTCTGTATGTACTACTGTGCTGTTCACAGTGGATGGCAGGGCCTTTACTGACACCAGTATCAGTTAGATGTATTCTGTTTGCAAAAAATAGTTACTTTTAAATCAAGGTTTTATGCCTACATTGATTAGAAATTTATGTGCTGTTGGGGTACTGTTTCAGTGTGCTCTGTCAAAGAGTACTAAGGAAGCTCTAAACTTGCCTTAACAAATCATCTCCCCTGATAATCTCTGAGAGGTAGGTATATTCTCACAAAGTGAGTGTTCTAAGGGAGAAAATAAGCAACAATTCAGTAAAAAAATTTATTTGTTGGTAATTTGGCTTCAAGCTACAGTACAGAGCTCTAGTCGACTTGGCTGAACACATGAAAGAGTTCTTTTTCTTGAGTACATGAGGTCTAAATAGCCTCAGGGTAAAGCAGGCTCTTAGAAACCTCTCTATTTGCTTTTACTTTTGTCCCCTAAGACTCCTGTGGGCACTAATGGAAATAGAGAAAAAAGCAAACAAGAAGACCCTATTAGCTCTCCCGAGTATTGCTGAATTGGCCTAGATTGTGCTCCAAATATAGGAAAAGAAGATAAGGAAGAGAGAACAACCCCTGTATCGCCATACCCCATCCTGCCAGCCAGCTGATGGGAAACAAGTAAGAAGAGGGGTCTGGGGTTACCTCTATATTAACACAAGGGAAAACTTTAACCCTAGCAAAAACAGCTTAATCAGTATCCTGGAATTTTACCTGTGCAATCAATCCTCCTCCCTAAACTGGCAGAAATGCTGTAAATGTAGAGTAGCATTCTGCACCTAAGGAGCAACAAAAACATTTCAAGGGTTCGAGAATATTTCCTTAAAAGAGCAACACACTGCAATTTTCTTGTTTTCTATTAGACTGCTAATAAAATGAAGCATTTGGGGTATCTTCAAGTCCCTGAAAAACAAATCAGCCATCTTTAGATTATCTGAGGACCAGTTAAAAAGTCTGAGCACACACACACATTCTTTACAATAAGTCTGGCACTGAACCAGAGCCCTAGTGAGCAGGGCTGACTCATGGAGTTCTACAAGGACTCCTTTTGTGCCGCTGGCTGAAAGCCTAGATGAAAAGGAAGCAAAGAGGCGTCTTTGGCTACTCTACCCTAGGCCTATATCCTAATTTTTGCCTTCAAAGTCTTGCTACTTCAATAATAATTAAGGGCCAAAGTCAAGTTTAAAAAAAGTAACATTGTGAGTAAACAATCAATTTCTACTTTTGTGCTTAGAAGTGATATTCCCTAAATTACCAAGTCCTAGGCCACATCATCTCTGGTGGTGTGTGTGTGTGCATATGTGCATGTGTGTGTGTTAAGGACATGGGGAGGATTTCAATACAAAAATTGTGCCAAAAGACACACACCCTGTATGAGACAGAGAAGAGCAAAACCACATCCCCATAGACCCCTAAAGATGCCAAACTCAGGGCTGTTTATTTCTTGTGAATCTCTTAGAAACCTTCACCCCATGACTAACTGTCTCAGCATTTTCAATATATCTTCCCTCAGTTCTCTGGGCTTCCCCTCTCAAGACACTCGTCATGTTTTGTTATTCTTCCACAGTCATCTTCTTTATGACTGAAAGATATCGAAGAGCCAAGACATATGTCTTGTTCTCTAGCAGTTAGTAGACACTCAATAGTTTTTTTTCTGCTGAATGGCATTTAATCTTGACTATAGCCTTTATTCAGAACACCATGGAAGATAGCATTTGGAGAGAAGGCTTCACTTCTCCTAAAAAATAGTGCTTAACCAACATTAACTCTAGAAGTATTAGTACTTGAATAATTGATAATGTTAGGAAAATTAAATCTTTGTGTGTATGCATGTGTATGTATATATATATATATATATATATATATATATATATATATATATTTAAAAATTGCTATCTATGCAGATTATGTTTTATATGTCCATAGCCTCATGGACATATTCCATTCACACATTCACTTCCAATTTTGTTTTATAAAAATCTGTATTTCAGTTAGACTGTACACCACAGGCATGAAGGGGACTGTAACTGGTTTGTTCACTGCTGAATTCCTACACCCAACACCCAGTCTAGCATATATTATGTGTTTAATAAGCATTCAGTGAATGGCTGAATGAAACATAATACAATCCCTTTGTTTAGATACACATAATTAGATATAAAGTCCTTTTGCCTATTTTATCACCCCTGTGTTATCAAAAACCACTAGAGGACTAATGTGTATGTCCTCTGTTGTAGTTACTGCAGCCATTCATGTATTATTTTAGGTTCATGCTTAAGCAAGTCTTATATTTCATCATAAAGAAAAATGAAAAAATGTTATATTAGTATACCTGACATAGATTTTAGAAAACAACTAAGACTCTACCCTGAAATACATACCTCTAATTTATTGGCATTATAAAAATGCACATACACCTCTATAAATCTAGACAGTATAATATAGTTTTTACTGTGTTATTTTTTAAACTGTAGGCTTACTCCATTTTTGTACTTACACATAGATACAAGCTAACTCTCAATTCACAATGGCATTTCTATTCTTGATATTTCCCACAGTTTCACTTATGTAAGGTATAGTACATAAAGTACTTTTTAGTACTTAGTCTAAACATAGACAACAAAAATGACTCTTTGTTTCTTGAATTACTGAATTTAAGGAAGATTACACCTTTTTTAAAAATAAAACCTTCCGGAGGGTACATGGGCTCATGAGAGATAATAGACAGAAAAGAGAGAGAGGGTAAGTGAGAAGACACCCCTTATGAGGGATCGTCATACTAAAACCCTCTCTCTCAATTCTCCTTTCAGGATCATAGGCATACACACATTCACACGCACACATGCCCAGTGTGTTCATTAAGTTGCTAGGCCCATTACTCCAGCTGTACAATCTGCCATATGGGATCCATTTCCCTTAACCACGATGACAGTGGCTGGGTCATATCTTATGTTTAATAAAAGAAAAAGTAGAACTTGAAAGGTCAACTATAAAAACCAGTTGTTGTTTGATACTCTTATATAAAATTTCCTATTTAAGATGGAAAATAGAATGAGCAGAAGACAGCGGTAAAATCTTACTTATAACCAATGAGCTTTTCTTTTTTTAAAAAAAGAAAGATTTTTGCTATGGGGTATGTGTACTCACCAGAAAGACAGAGAGACAGAAAGTGAGAAATCACCCCCCCCAGAGGGATGACCACACTGCAATCCCTTCTCCTCCATTCTCCTCTCAGAACCTTGGGCATACATGCAAACATGCCTGGCCTGAGTTTTAAGTTGCTGGTCCAGACTCAAACCACGGTAGACTACATGAGAATCCAGCGATGTAACCATTACACCATCTGTTAGTCCCCAACTAAGAAGCTTTTTAAGAAAATAATTACCATTTTTATGTTAGATACCCATTAGTTAAGATTGTCAAATTACTAGAACCTTGGAAGTCAAAGAAACCAAAAAGATTTTTGTTCTGAGAAAGTTATGTTAATTTAAGTACTTTATTAATATTTAGCCCAGGATAAATCAACTTTGTTCAATAAATACTTAAACATAATTTATTTCCATAATAGAAACAGCTGTGTGGAGGAGGAATGACAAGTAGAAGAGCAAAAAAAGGAAAAATACAAACCAAAAAAAAATAGACAATTTCACAGAAGTCAAGGAACAGAAGGTGGAAAACTGAGATGTGCATAAAGAACTCTTGTCACACCTTGTTAGTCACTTGGGCTATAAGATTCAGCATGTGACACAATTTACCCAAGTCTTTTAAAGTACTAATTACATGATTAAGTATTCTTATCCTTGACCCTAGAAGCTCCGTGAGCTTTCAGTCATTATTTATTTATTGGGCTCAGGCTGTTCTACTCTGAGGGTACAGAGAAGACTATCTGCACTGGAGAGAGAGTCAATTAAAGGAGCTAGACAAGTGTGGAGGGATGTTAATACAGTGTAGTGTGTACTGCAATATTGGAAATGCTGTATTTTTTTTCCAAATTTACTTATTTATTTTAATTGGAAATGCTATTGTTTGTGAGAAAACATGCTAGAAAATAGTCCAAAAACTCTCTGAGAATTTTACAACCGAATTATTCAAATTGCACTTCACAGATATTATTTAAAACTAATGTTACACTTATAATAAAATATGCAGTATATAGCAATATTAACATTATTTGATATAATAAATATTAAAATGAACAGTGGTAAAATAAACACTGTGTTTTATTTCATTTCAAGTCAATGTGTAATGTTTTCCTTCTTCCAAAGTTAGTATGGGACCAGATTATTTTGTAGTTTACATATCAGAGCAAATGCAGAACACTGGAAGCAATGAATTTGGCATTTAATACCTTGCTTTAGAATATAGTTAGTAATTGCTTTGAAATTGCCACAACCTTTGAGTTGGGGGTGTTGGGTGTATATTTGGTTTTGTGGGAGATGGAATAGTATTGTTGGAAGGAACCATTGCAGTAAATATGTCATCATCACCTTTGTTTATGTGGGTGGTCATGGTGATCGCTTCTGATCTGAATTCAGGTAAAGTCCTTCATACTGAAATTAGTATTGGAACGAGTAAGGAGTCTATTTAAATTATCGCTTCTGGTCTAAATTCAGTTAAAGTCCTGGACACTTAAATTAGTATTGGAACGGAATAAGGAGTCTATTTAAAGGTTACTTCAGCTAGTATCATGCAGAAGATGCAACTTGGTAAGTTATAGATGGAGAATACCTAAATATAGCTAGAAAGAAGAGTAGGAACAACATTATAAAAGACCCTTTTTGTCATAAGGAGCTAACACTTATTGTGAAGATGAAGTGTTCTCTGTCCGGATGATATTTCATAATTCAGTATAAATTTAGCAGAAGTCCTGCTGTTTAATTTACTTAATCAAGTATATGTTAGAGTGAACCATTCTGAAACAAAAACCATGGTTTGGGCAGACATTCTGTCTCTTTCGCCTCTGAAATAAGACACATTATTTACCATGAGCTGAGAAGTGATTATATCAGAACTCTGAGAGTATTGTGTTAAAAAGTTTCCAGAGGACATTGTGGATAAAAGGCGAGCAGGGAACAGAGAAGGACTGCTGAGCTGAGGACATAAATTCCTAAGGAAGTCAATACATACATACATGATTTTTCCCTAGGAGTCCTCTGCAACATAGGACCCAAGAAGTTAAGTTCTTTAAGTTCTTCAAAGATTGGGATTTTGGTATATGATTTCAGGTAGAGGTATCAGGGACAAATGGGATTGACAAAAGTGGTTGCGTTGTTACTTTGTATTAGAATCTTGTATTTAAATTTTATGTTAGAATACTCGCTCTGGCAGTGATATGAAAGAACCTTTCCCCTGACAGAGTAGAGAGACTGGAGATCAAAGAAATAGCATAGGAAGACAGGTATGAGGTCTAGACCAGTAAAAGAATGGCAGCAGAGATGAAGACATTGAGTTGAATGCAATTTCTATGTAGAATTAGAGAAGGCATTTAAGGAAGTGAGAAAAGTGGGAGATAATTCTCAGGTTCTTGACCAGGGTGAGTAGGGATGTCAATGGCCAGATTTGAGGTGGAAGATTATGACTTGAACTTTGTTCACATTGAATTAGAGGTACATTTTTTAAAAAAGAATTTAAAAGAATTACTTTATTTAACTTTATTTATTTATTTAGCAAAATAATAATAAAGTTATTTATTTATTTAATTTGAAGAGAAAGGAACAGAGTTAGGGGGGAGTGAGAAAGCAAGCCGCTAGGTCTGGGACTCGAACTGAAGTTGGCTATGTGGTAGTCCAGTGCCCTTAACCACCATACCACTTGCCAGCTCCAAGGTATATTATTTATTATATATATATATACATATATATATATATATTCATTATACTTATTTATTATATAGATGTATTTATTATATAGATAATAGTGCTTAGCAGAAAGGTTTAGGTTAGAGTTATAATTTGGGAATCATCAATATATTGATGATTTGTAAGACATTAGTGAAAACAGATATGGCTTATTACCTGTTGGTGATGACATGTATAGTATTCTCAATTGGATTGGTCTGAGAAGTATTTCATGATGGGTAAAGTCTTTTTACAAGCAAAATGAGAAATAGTGATTGACTGTTTTAAAAAATAATTGGAATAATAATAATGATTGGAAAAAACATAGAAAAGATATTGAATGATGAAGTGGGGAGATTAATGTCTCTGTATTGACTGACATGCATGGCATTCCCTTTTGAAAAAGCAATGTAATACACTGTAAAGTTATATGTAATCCAATGTAATATAAAGAAGATTATGATGATAATAAAAAAAATGAAAGGAAAAAAAGAGTTAAAAAAAGAAGTCTGAAATTAAAAAAAAAATTATATATATATTGATGATTTAAAGATTTTCCAAGAAGTTATATATAGTGAGGAAAGACCAAATCAAGAATGAATTGCAAAGGGAAATTAGTATTTACAGAAAGGAGGAGTAAGAACACTTATAAAGGAAAGTAAACATAGAAGGTTGTTATAGAAACCCCAGAAAGGAAACATTTTCAAAAAATATTAAGTGATGAAGGGTATTCATCTCTGCTGCAGGGTCAAGTGAGATAAAAGCTATTGAGTAAAAATCCCCTAAATTGGAAAATTAGTAAGACAGTTTCAGTTAGTGGTGGGGACAGAAGTCAGATTACTGTGGGTTGAGAAATGAGTAGAATGAAGTGAATATTGTGCCTTCAAGAAGCTTGGTTAAGAAAGTAAGAACAGAGATTATACTAGGTAGTCTTTAGAACTTTCATGGAAAACGTCTGTTATGAAGAAAGAATGCATGAATTTCCAAAAAAAGTTTTTTGCACCAAAATAAACTCACTAGGTTCCATTTTCTATGAACTTGTAGAAGTCTTGTACTAAGAGTTTAGCTAGATGAGTTCAGGGCCAATGAAAGATTTTCTTTATGATGGGAAAGAAACAGCAGTGAAAATACCTTGAAGATACGAGAAAGGGCAAAATGGATGTAGCAGAAATAAATACAAGCAGAGAAACACTGGAATGGTCAGAGATGCAACATGAAGGACTGGCGATGAGATTAGCTTTAGACTGGAAAGAAAGTGGTGGAGAATTGGGAATTTGAGAAATGCATCAATACTCAGTTTGGCTTGATTTGAGTCATGATTGGACTTTCTCATTCTTCTTTCAGGAGAGAAAGCAAATCAAACTGTCCTAACTTTTTCAATAACATCACTTTAGGAGAGGTAGTATACTTAGTAAATTTGAGTATAATTGAATATCTTTGGCCGAGTGCCAGCCCACCTACTCTTTGGGTACAATCTGTACACAGAGTGTACATGTTCCCCTGCTGATCCTAGGGCAGGCTCTTTCTCCATGCTTTGGTCCAATGCTGTCTTGACTAGGTAGTCTTTATTCAGAGACTTGACAGCATGATCCTGTGGCTAACAAACACAAAATCATATCCTCCAACCTGGAATCTGCTAGTAATAAATTTATTATTATTATTATTATTATTATTATTATTATTATTTCTTTCTTTCTTTGGTTTCTCCATTAAATCATTATTGGGGGACAGAGACAGGTGTTACTTTATAAGTCAATTAATCATCTCCTCATCAAGTGTGGCACTGATTATGGGAGTATGGCAGATGGCTAGTAGCCTCCCAAAATCTGCACTTCTTTTTTTATTTTTAATTTGCCTGAGGGCACATGCACCCACTAGAGAAAAATAGAGAAGAGAGATCAGCACCCCCAATGGGTGTGATCACTCTGCATTCTCTTCTCCTCCATTTCATCATCCTGTTGAAATTTTGGGGGGAAAAAGAAAAGAAACTTGGGGCACACATGCACATGTACCCATCATAATTTTCAAGCCACCACTGCTGGAATTTGAACTGCACATTTGGCCATGTGATTCAGCACCCTTAACCACTAGGCCATGGGGCCAGCCCTGCCCTTCCATTCTGAATTAGTCATGGGTCCTCAGTGAGAATCTATAATCTCTAACCCTCTTGAAGCATATCCATAAAACTTTTTTTTTTCCCAAGAATCCAACTGGATTTTATTTGACACAGAATACAACATGGCTGCAAGAATAGTAAATTAAAAAGGTAAAGCAAAAAAGACATGGTTCTATCTAATTTATAATTAAGTAACAGGAGGGCAAGTCATTGAGTAACAAAACAGTTATGCTTGATGGAAGAATTTGTTTTCTAGTGCCCATACTTTTGGAATTCCCACTCTCTGTTGTCCAATGGACACTCCTGCCGTGTTTTGAGCCAGAGAGAGATGCAGTGGAAGTGAAACGTGTGGTTACAGACTCCCATGCCACAGTACACTCTTCGGAAGTCGCAGACGCCTGGTTAGCTTGACATTCTATGCCTATGGAGGTGTCCACAAAGATGCTCTTTTTCCTATTTGGAGCTAATATCAAAAATCTTTATTCCTTAAGCTTCTTCTCTTTACAAAGCTTGACCAGCAAACTAACTCAGATAGAATTTCATAGCTCAAGGTTAATTTTCCTCTTTTCACTATTTCTGCCTTTGAGTCTGGGTATAAGATGGAAGATGAAGGAAGAATCAACAGCGCTGTGTGTCTACAATTCATTCTAAATGTGTCCTTGCCACCTTCGGATTGAGTAATTTATTTTGAAAGCTGGGTATGCCTTAAAGATCCATAATGTGGTTCCTCCAGATGGCACAGTTATCAACCACAATACCCCAGGCCCAGAGGGCTACTGCATTCCACTAATTCTTGGTGTCTAGGAACTTCTTCAACACTTTTCACACCACAGCCTCGACTTGGAGGAAAAACTCCACTTCTGTTATTCTTCAATATGGCTGCTGGCTGTAACTGAGCAGCAGCGCCCACAATGATACACCAAAAAGCAACAGGAAGGGGTATATTGTCAGTTTTTAGCCAGATGTTGCAGGAGCAGTATCTTCCCTACTTCAGAGTATTCATTTTGAGATTTATTTCATTGTAGTTGAGACTGGACACTATTATCAGGAAGGGTTGGCAACCTAC
The DNA here is from genome assembly GCA_026018925.1 of Tupaia tana. Classification (NCBI taxonomy): domain Eukaryota; kingdom Metazoa; phylum Chordata; class Mammalia; order Scandentia; family Tupaiidae; genus Tupaia; species Tupaia tana. The sequence goes on from JAKSZU010000008.1 coordinate 45,471,768, forward strand.
TAAGAGGCTTTTCACGCAAAAAGACATGTTCCACACTTTTGCTTTGCCACTCTTAACCAGGTCATTCACAATTAGAACCAACTGTACCCAAATGTCACAAGATTTAGGCTCGCAATTTATTTTAAACAGATTCCACAGTGTTTTTGTTTTGTTTTGAATGGGGAGACTGTGGACGTGACGGAATCAGACGGCTGAGGCAGCTCTGATGAACCTACAGATGTCTCAGGAGAGCCAAGTCTCACATCCAAGACTTTAACTCAGCGGAAGCGAGGGCCAGAGAGGAAGAGAATGGAGACCTGGGCTTGGAAAGGATCCGGTTGGGGTCTGGGCATCAGAAGACCTCCAGCTCCAGAGAGGGGCCAGGCAAGGAGAGCACTAGGCCGCTCCTCAGAAGCCTCCACCGTGGTGGGACCTCAGGTTCCCGGCTTTCACCGCAGGGCCCCCTCCTCCACCCACCACAGTCGCTGGGACTCCCCATCCCATGATCCCACCCCCCATAGAACTTCTTAGAATCACCATGGAAGGTGATCAGAAGTAGTGAGTGCAACTCCCACTTCACTCGCTAAAAAAGAAGTTAGTTTCTCTTTTTCTTCTTCCTGTGGGCTAGACCTTAGATTAGGCTACAGGTTATTTCACTATTTGAAGAGGACTGAGTTCCAGGGATTGGTAGCATAGTAGTATGGAGGATGCTGAATGTCCTTGTAGAACAGATGTGACCCACTATATTACCCTGCACTATGACATGATGGGGAAATAAATTTGTGTCTCACTTAAGCTATTGTGTTTCTGAGGCTCCTTCTTTTTATTTTGTTTTTGTTTCTAGGTTTTTGCCATAGGGCACATACATTCGTTGGAGAGGGAGAGAGAAAGGGAAAATGAGAAATCATCCCTTCCTCAAGGGCCCTATGGCCATGCTGCACTCCATTCTCCTTCATTTTCCTCCTGGGATTTTGGGCACACACACATCTGTGCCCAGAGTGATTTTCAAGCCACCAGGTCTGAGACTTGGACCCTGGTCAGCCATATGAGGATCTAGCACCTTAACCACCAAGTCACCTGCTGACCCATCTGGGGATCTTTCATACAAATGCTTAGCCTTTACCCTAAAAGCCAGTAACAAATTGGTTTGGCCTTGAATAGTCAATATTATAAGGTCCTAAGAGGTAGGTGGAATTTGATCTAGTAAAGTTTTTAGCTGCAAACTAGATTTATGGTATATAGATACTATTATTTCTTAGATAAATGAATTGCATGATTTCTAATATAAAATAATGTGAAAACTATGCATATATTATTATTGATATATTTCAGAAATGGTGGTGAGACAGGAAGCTTTGTGCTTGTACTTCCATGCACAAGAAAGGTGACTAAATAAACCTAGGCTCGCGCCAGTGTTGTGTGCCTGAACCGATTAGCTTTCAATCCACATCAGAAAAGTTGAACCGTGAAAATTCTTTAGGGCTTTCAGGCAAAGAAGACAGGAAGCATGAAGGTCCTAAGCCAGGAATGAACGTGGCATGTCTGAGAGTCCAAAAGAGCAGTGTGCCTGGCACACAATGGTTCAGGAGAAGCCACAGTAAAAGAATTTGGAACAATTGGTAGGGATCAGATCAGATAAGTCCTTGTAAATCAGGATAAGGAATTTTGATTTTACTCTAGAAACGATAAGCCATTAGAAAATTTTAAGTGGTGGAATGGCAACAATATGTCTGCCTTTAAAATATCACTCCACAGAAAATGAATGCAAAGGAAAAAGCCTAGTGACTGGTTAGGAGACACTGCAGTAGCCTGGGCAAGAGATGCTGATGATTTGGTTAAGAGATGATAATGGTCAGATCTGATAATGGATCAGACTTTGTGGACAATTTTGGGCATAACAAGCTCCTTTTATCAGCAGTGAAGGGATAGATTTATTATGAAACTAAAGAGGCACAATCAACATCAAAGATGTTCTCTTGTCTGGCACTTACTAGCTAGAACATTCCTTCACTCCCCAACTCCAATACTGCTCCTGGCTGCTCCCAGCATGGCTTTGTTGTCAGAGAGTGAATGTCTTGGCTCAGCTCTGCAGCCCTGAATGGGGGCCCCTAAACACAGCTGCTCACTTATGAAAACGTGGACAGCGAAGTGGAAGTCTAAATTTCAGTTGAGCAAATCAGATACTGGCTAGCACTTCAGGTTTGGTGCTTCCAAACTAAGTTTCTGCCAAGTCCAGTCAATATTCTAAGCTGTTTTTCAGAGGTTTCTGCAGCTGCTTGGCCCTGGTGAGGCTTCTAATGGTAAGCATATAGACAGCTCATTGATGGGAGAGCTTTCAATATTTGTTGATCCAATGTACTGGAAGAAAATAGCAAAATTGGCAAGTGTTGCTTGCCTCCTGATTGGCACAGAAATCAGGTATCAGGAAATTGGGGCAGATAAAAGTAACTTAAAAGAGCATTTAAAACGGACAGCGGATTGTTTATTGTTCTTTGCAGAGCTAGTGTCTTTATATCTATCCTTTACATCTGGTGCAAACTTGATTGACACCTTTGAATGCAGGTGCCCTTCCTACTGGATGGGTGCTCCACCAGCACCAGAAATAGACCTTGAAGGTCCAGCAGTTGGCATAATGACTATGTCACTGGACTCCCATGTAGTTTACCATGGTTCAAGTCCCGGATCCGGTGGTGGCTTATACTCATGCCGGGCACATATGTGTGTGTACCCAAGATCCCAAGAGGAGAATGGAGGAGAAGGGATTGTGGCATGGCCATCCCCCCAGGGGGTGATTTCTTGCTTTCTGTCTCTCTGTCTCTCTCTGTCTTTCTGGCGAGCGTACGTGCCCTATAACAAAAAAAAAAAAACTTTCCAAAAAGAAAAAAAAAGAAATAGACCTTGAGCAAACTGGAATTCTTCTCCCATTCTTTCTTTCTTTTTTCTTTTTTTTTTTTTCCTCTGTGTCCTGTAAGAGGACACAGAGAATATGGAGGCATAATCTGCACAGGTGCTATAGTTTTCCCAATAGTGCGCTGCCATCTTGTAATAAGTGATGAGAAAGCAGATGGCTGTACAGAGCATGGGTTGCTGTTTTCTAGGAAAGGGGAGCAGAAAGACTAGAGCTGACTGGTTACCAAGCATTTGGAGCAATGGAGAAGGCAGTCTAGTCTGGAGAGGAATGGAGGAGAAATTGGGGACTCGAAAGTATACTGTAATTTCTTCTATGGCACTCATGAAACCAAAGAGCATATGAAAAGAGAGCAAGAAGGAGGGAGGTCAGGAAAAATAACAGTGTGAAGATACAGTCTCATCTATTAAAGCAATATTATGAACTTTTTGAAGATGCTGCATGTATCATACATAACCCTTTATATAACCCGAGTGACAGAACTGGGATTCCTACCAGGCAGAACACTGTCAGACCCTTCTCCCTCATGCCGAACCATTACCCTAAACTGCCATCTTACCACAAGATGGAACTACTGCATTTTGTTAACAAAAATTATGCACTTGAAAATTATTATTGAGCATGGGCTCCTTCACAGATAATTTATGAGCTTGGGAATATTACATAAATCACAATGATTGATTCAGGTTTTCTTTTTTAACAGTTACGCACTTAAAATGTGCCAAGCAGCTCACAGTCTGGACCCTGACAATAGTGCTACCATCCTCACAGGAAATACCCTATAGTTTGCAGTGAGGAAAATAGTAGAATGTTGCATGTGAATTTGTTAGAACGTTGTATGTAACTGTGGGCCTTACAATTGAATTGAGATATAAAATTTTCGATCATTTTTCAGGAAGAAACAAAGAAGTATGTAACTTATTGACTCAGACATTAAAATAAAATTTTAAAACGGTGTCCTAAGTTTGATAAGAGAAGAAAATTGAAAGTCAATTAAAAGTCAAGTCTCTGTGTAATTATTTATTTACTTAAAACTATTTTAGAGCATTTTTAAGTTTACAGCAAGTTTTAGAGGAAGGTACAGAGATTGTCCTTATACCCCTAAACCCCAAACATGAACATCCTGCCTATTATCAGCATCTCTCACCAGAGGGCACATTTGTTACAGCTGATGACCCTACACTGACACATCATTATCCCCCAAAGTTCACAGGTTACCTTAGAGTTCCTGCTTGGTGTTATACTTTGGATTTGGACAAACATATAACAGCAAACAACCATGATTATTGTATCATATGTATAATTTTTGTTGAGCTAAACATCCTCTGGGCAGGGGCCATCGGGTGGCATGGACATTAAGGTGGCTGAATCCTACATGGCTAACTGTGACGTTCCAGCCTCAGACCTGGTGACTTGAAAAAAACACACTAGGTACATGTACATGCATGCCCAGAACCCCTAGAGGAGAGTGGAAAAGAAAGGATTGCAGCATGGCCATTACCCCAGATGGTGATTTCTTATTTTCCCTCTCTTGCTCTATCTCTCTGGCTGGCACAAGCATCCTATAAGAAACAAACAAAAAACCAACTAGACAAAAAAAAAAAAAAAAAAAAAAAAAAAAAAAAAAAAAAAAATTATGCCCTACCTATTCCTCCTTCCTTCCTCCTATCCTTTGGCAACCACTAATCTTTTCACTGTTCCCATATTTTACCTTTCCCAGAGCATTGTGTAATTAAAACCACACAGGATGTAGTCTCTTTAGATCAGCTTCTTTCTCTTAGTAATGTGCATTTAAAGTGTCTCCATGTCTTTTCATAGCTTGATAGCTCATTTCTTTTTAACACTGAACAATATTCCATTGTGTTAATGTGCCACCATTTATTTATCCATTTATCCTACTGAAGAACATTTGGCTACTTCCAAGTTTTGGCAATAAAAGTTATTATCTGTAAACTTCCGTGTGCCAGTTGTGTGTGGACAAAGTTTTCAACTCCTTTGGATGAGTATCAAGTTCAATTGCTGGATTGTACAGTATTTATACAGATTGAGAGATCTTTTGATGCTTGGCAAGCAGCCTGATATACTATGCTCCAACAAATTCTTAAAGGAAGAAATAAGTAGTTATGTGTGCTCACTAAAGACACATTGAAAGGGCATAAACATGGAGACTGTCAAAAGGCAAAATTAAATAGATTTAGTTTAAAGCTACAGGTCGAATAGAGGGAGCTGTCTTATGTTATCTAGAAAGTGGCTCATTTAGGGGTTAGCTATTGTCTCTCTCTCTCTCATGATTTCTTGGGAGATCAGGTAAACAACTTGGTTTTGGCTTGGTGACATAACTGCAGTACAAGTGACTCCATTTTGGCTAGTTTGACCAACACGGCCTAGTGCAGGAGCTCAGTCCTAACTAATAGCTTCCTCTAAATTTATTTAACAAGATAAATGTAGGATAGATACAAAGCATTTCTTGCCTATGGAAATCGGCAGAGACTAGAAAGCCAGGAGAGACTGTGAAATCTCCTCCATGAATAACCAAGGGAAGACAGAAGACAGGCAATTACCCCTTGAGTTTCTTCCTCTTTCTCTCTCTCTTTCTTTCTTTCTTTCTTCCTTTCTTCCTTTCTTCTTTCTTTCTTCTTTCTCTTTCTTTCTGTTTTTCTTAAGAGGTTTTTGCTATAGGGCGCAGGTACTCGCCAGAAAGAGAGAGAGCCAGAGAGACAGAAAGCAAGAAATCACCCACCCACCCCACCCCCCACCCCCGCCAGGGGGGGATGGCCATGCCTCAATTCCTCTCAAGATCTTGGGCACGCACACACATGTGCCTGGCATGAGTTTAAGCCACCAGGTTTCGGACCGCAGTTGATTACGTGGGAGTCTAGCGACATAGCCATTATACCAACTGCTGGTCCCCCCCTGAGTTTCTTTCAATCCTAAATTTTGATTTATCTCTGTTAGGTTGATTCTAAATGTCTTCCTCACCAGTAAAGTTCAGGTGATGGGCCAGGTTTTACTTTACCCAACTAACCACTGCGTGATCGAAGCAGGGTTCCTTGGTGACACTATGGCTTCATAGAGAGAGTAAACAATACAGAGAGGTAAGGAGCTTTAAATGGAAGGAAAAGCAAGAATGAAATCTCTTTGCTGACATCAGAATGAACCCATTTAAAGAAGTTTCCTGTAGTTATATTTCAGCATTTGTCCTTTATATAATAATATATTTAAATACTAACCATACCATGGAGAGGATATCGGTTCAAGTATACTTATTTCAGAGACAGGGTTGGTTTGAAGAATAGCTCACATCCCTTTGTCTGAGTTTGTTATAATATCTTGAGTTATGGGAACTCAGCTGAAAAGTTGAGGAACTCGGTAATTATTGCTTATTTTATTCAGAAACTCTTCTTTTGTTTGACGCATCTTGTTAACTCACTCAGTTCTCTATTGTTAAGTGTCATTAAATGAGAACAGATTTATGTTGAGTTTTTTTTAATAAATAATGCAGTAGATTGGGGGAGAGTTTGGTAAAAGTAGAAAAAAATTAGAAGTTGGGATTACAGCCTTTTGTGAGAATGGAAATAATCACAATTTTCCCTTTGGTTCTGATTTTGTTAAAAAGGAGGGAAAAGGTCTCTATTGAACAAAAGTAAATTTTAGAAGACCTCTCAATATTTGGACACAGTAATTGCCACAAATCATGTCCGCATTTTCAGTGGCATAACTTGTTATAGGATTCCATAACTCAATTATGTAGCAAGATAGATAAAACTGAAATGATTGCTCTCTAAATAGTTTCAAGAATTGTTTTTCTGATAGATATCTAACTGCTGTGATCTAAGAACTGATACTTTTACATTCTTCCAGAATGTGCTCATAATAATTCTGACAGCATGCCAAGTCTCCAGTTATACTCAGGGCCTTTCTGGTAATGTTTCTGATTTCCTCCCTGTTGTTATTTCCAGGGTTTTTTATTTATTTATTTTTTCAATATCACTACTGATGCTGCTTTCTTGGTGAGGGAATTTCTGGAATATTCCAGTCACTTACAAAATACAGCCTTGTGATGGAGAATGTAAAAACAAACAAACCAACATATAATTTCCAGATTATTAAGCAGAAGAGTTTCCTGATAAAAAGGAGACTTCACTTTACTGTATAGACCGTCACTTTGTACTCAGAATATACTTCACTCCAAAACCTTTAATTGCATGTATATATGATAAAAATATCTGGAATAAAAAAGTTTAAGATTTGAGAGTTTTATAGGCTAAATTATTTTGGAAAATTAAAAATTGCTTGGTTTTATGAAGGATAAAATTGTAAACTTGCGAAATATGTTTTCTTAAAAAAAAAATAATGTTTTTCTTAATTTTGACATAGACTATACTGTCCCTGAGTAGAGTGAAGTTTGATTTTTGGAGAAAGGATATACATGCTCTTATATAAGCACCATTTTTCTTTTTAAAGAATTACATTATTTAACTTTATTTATTTATTTTAATTTGACCAGAGAGGGAGAGAGAAAGAGAGAGAGAGAGAAAGCCATCAGTTCCAAGACTTGAACCACAGTCGGCCATGTGGGAGTCCAGTGCTCTTAACCACCATGCCACCTGCCGGCCCCTTATGTAAGCACTTTATCCCTGAAATAAAAGAAGGAAATAACTGAAACTGAGAAGGATGATTTTAGAAGTGTACTGGAGTAATATTTAGAAATATCAGTTAATGTAGACTTCCTTTTTATGATACCTTTTTATTTGGAAGTCCTCTTGCCATTAAAATAGAATATCCAGGACTTACACCAAAGAAAGGAGACACAGGGACATAGAGAAGCAAAGAAATCAACTGAATTTATAAATTAATTGTGAAATAACTCAGTATAAACAATAGTTTTGAAAGACTGATTTTTAGTGTGAAGGCTGAGTTGGTTACATTTCAAAATTTCAAAAGTTTATTTTTAACATAAGGAATTAAGAATGTAGGGTTTTCTTAACCTGTGTCTGTGTTTAATGAAAGTATTAGAAGACTTTAGAATGTTGTTACTGAGAGTAACTGTGAGAACAACTGTAAGTATACAACGGCACAAAACTGGAAGCTCTTGAGTAAAGTTCAGTGTAGAAAGAAAGAACATTTATGCACAATACTCGTGTTTCAGTGTTGACCTGAATAGGTCAAAATAATAAAAGGAAGAACAGTGTGAAGCAGAACGGTTTTCCTCTCTACTTCAGGCCAGCTTTAGTTTGGTGGAGGACAGTGATCCTAAAACTACCAAGCAGCAAAATAAATGGGTTGGAAAGCAAAGGTAATTCTGGAACTAAATGACATATTGAGGCATAGATAATTCCCTCTTTCTGTCCCCTGAACCTCACTTTAAACTCAACTTACTGAAAGAGCAGGAATCTTAATTGCAAAGGAAGAGAAACTAAGGTCCTGCTGTTACATGAACCGGGGCTAGGTCAACATATTTGGGTTTAGAAAGTATAGAAAAGAACGACATACTTACTCTATTTTAACTTAACAAATATCCACTAGGAAATTCTATTCAAAAGCTTTAACTGTTTCACAGTAGTATCACTCGATATTTGGAGAACAGGTGAGCCACGCACAGTACTCTTCCAGTTTGTATATGCATTTCTTGACGCTTTTGCATTTATTCAACAAAAGTTCCCCTATATTTTGCTATGTCTACCTATCACTACATAACTATAAATTCCCAGTATTCTTGCAGTTGTCCTTTTATTCTGTTTATGTACTATAATTTATGAAAACCAGTACCTAATGACAGAATTTCATATTCTTTTTCTTTTTTCCAGTGTGCCAGAGAGGGAGATCAGCGCCGAACTGGTTTATAGAAACTTTTACTTCTATTTAACAATTTCCCCTAAGTTTATTTTCCTTTGAACTGTCTGGGGTTGCAGGTGGTTGGCTAGCTTCCATTTCTCAAATCAGTTGACTATTGAAAACACAGTTGACTTTTTAAAATGAAAACAACGTGTTGAATTTCAATTTGGAAAACAAAAACATTGTCTTTAGCCAATAATTAAACAAACAAAAATCAGAATTTGAGAATGTGGCTGCACTAATACATTTTTTTAAAAAAAATTTTAGAATACATTTTTGTTTCAGTCTTTGCCATAGGGCATGGATACTTGACCAAGAAAGAAAGAGACAGAGAAAGGGAAAGTAAGAAATCACCCATCTCTCCCAGGGAGATGGCCACACCACATTCCTTCTCCTCCATTCTCCTCTCAGGATTTTGGGCACCTAGCACACACATGCAGTGTAGTTTTCAAGCCACTAGGTCTGGGACTCGAATCGTGGTCAGCCATATGGGAATCCAGCACCTTAACCACAATGCTACTTGCTGGGTCTACAATACTTTTATATTTACAGAAAAGTTGTGAAGACAGTAAAATTTCCATATATCCACATCCAATTTTCCCTATTATTAATATAGCAGTCGTGATTGATGAACAAAAAATGATACATTGTTATCATTTTCTTTCCTTTCCATTTAGACTGTATGTAGTAGCCATTGTGACAGCTTGTTTTATACAGTAGATATTTTAAGTATATTAAATAATTTTTTTATAAAAGCAATTTATACTGGTACAAATGAACTCTGTGAATTAACTTAGAAGACTTGGGGGAAAAGAACTTATCAAAAATTCTTTCTAACTCACTACACAGGTATGTCTAGGCAAAGGTTTTCTGGATAAAAAAGAAAAGAGAAGTCAAGCATCTTCTTTAATTCTTCAGTCTCATCCTCTTCTTCCTGTGGTCCCAAGGCAGGGTATTACAAGGGTTGGGCATTCTCTGGGGCAGTGAGGGGCAATGGCACCTATAATAATGAGTGCTTTTCTTCTTTTTTTTCTTTTTCTCCTTCTTTCCTTCCAGGCAGGGCCTGGCTATGTCATGATCTTCCTGCCTCTACCTCCTGAGTACTAGGACTGCGCGTACAGTCCAGCACATCTAGCTCTAATAATGACTGCTTTTAAATGCTGGTAGGTTCCTTGAATTTCCACTGCATGCCTGAGGGGTCCAGTTGGATCTTAACAAATCACTGGTGAAAGCAACTTCTGCATAGAGAGCTTCTAACTGTTGCAGGATCCTCTGAAGTATTATAGAACTCCCTTACCCCACCCTGAGCCTATGCCTAGAGTTATTTTCATCAGAATGGAGACATTTTGCTTCTTAGAAGGATGGACATGTTCTATGATATCAGGATTGTTAAGCATATTTTCCATTTGGTTTAATTATTCTTTTTTTTTTTTTTTTTTTGAGAAGTTTTCGCTATAGGGCGCGTGCGCTCGCCAGACAGACAGAGAGAGACAGAGAGAGATAGAGAGACAGAAAGCGACAAATCACCCCCCGGGGGGATGGTCACACCGCAATCTCTTCTCCTCCATTCTCCTCTAGAGATCTTGGGCACGCACGCACACGCGCCCGGCGTGAGTTTTAAGCCACTGGGTCCGGGACGCGAACGGTGGTCGACTACGTGGGAGTCCAGTGACATAGCTGTTATGCTAACTGCTGGTTCCCGGTTTAATTATTCTTAAGACAGTCAGAGAAGCAAGTGGCACCCCATTACTGATTGCCTTTACTCTGAAAGATAAAATCCATCCTGAGCATAAAACTTAATATTATATCCAATTTGTGCTGACCAATGCAAAGTTATCTTTAGATCATTAAAAATAGTTGACATGGGCTAGTTACTGGGTTAAAATGCATTATATAGATTACCTTATCTAATCTTCACAGCAACCCTTGGGAGCTACTATTTTTAGGTTAAAATAGCACAGATAGGAAAACTGAAGGTTAAGAAAGTTAAATAACTTGTCAGAGTCAGTTACATACTTAGTTAAGGTTTGCACCCAAGTTCATGATTTTAATCATGTTGTTATAAATATTTGTCTATTTTTTGGGGTAAAGTCAATAAATGTTTGATAAATGAGTGGTAAATGAGAATGGATAAATGAAACATTTCCCAGGTGGTGAATAGGACATGTCTTGCATGAGTCAAGCCTAGGAAATATGTAGGTAATTCTTGTTTTTACCTTAGCTAGGTTATTCAAGGTAAGCTGCCTAAAGGAACACAGTACATTTTGCCAATTTCGAGTTTTGAATAGGAATAGAGAAATTAATTCAAAAGATATGAAGAGGAAATTATTCTGTGTATAAAGGGTAATACAGAAAAATTCATAGTGAAAGCAATAAGAATAGATCTAATCATTCCTTTGACTGAAAAAGTGCAATGTAAGAATGGAAGTAGATTGAATACCTGTTGTCTGGGTAGGTTATTTGAGGGTGGTGCAAAAAGCAATAAGAAATCATCTAAATTTAGTGAGAAAGGATGATGTAGTCATTCTGTAATCTTTTTATTAGTTGGCCACAGCTTTTTGCACTGATCAGGATCCCCAGAAAGACCAAAGGCGGGAAGTGGGGAACAGAGGATGCTTCATTAATCTACAGCCTGGATAAATGACTGACCATAGACATGATGAAAAAGGAAGCATTTGAGATGCTATTCCAGAAAGAGAAGACGTCCTCCTCATTTGAAAACCATTTTGAATATCAAAATAATAGTAACATAGTTAGTCCCATTTCTTGAGTTTTGAGATTTTTTTAAAATTTCTTTTTGTTATTAGAATTAGATATTTTCTCCAAATAAATCAGAGGCTTATGAAATTTTAAATTGTGAATATTGTTAAGTTTCATTTAGGTCATTTAGGAAACAGTAATATGGAAGTACAAAATCATGTATTTTTAACTTAAAAAATACATCAAGTATATTAGATTACACCAAGTAGATCATTCTTTTTAACTTAAATTTGCTAAAATGAATAGTGAAATAAGTTTCCATTCTCATAAAACACGAGAGGCAATCAAGAGATAGTCTAAGGGGGAGTTTCAGAAATTTTTGGTGTTCAGGGGAAAACCAAAAGGAGATTTAAAACTCTTCTTTAAAAACAAATCTAAAAATTGGTAGTCTATCATTCATATGAAAATAAAATGATTTTTTGAGAGGTTTTTGCTATAGGACACATGTGCTTGCCAGAAAGACAGAGAGAGAGTGACAGAAAGCGAGAAATCACCCCCCCCCCAGGGGGGATGGCCACGCTGCAATCCCTTCTCCATTCTCCTCTCAGGATCTTGGGCACCATACACATGTGCCCGGTGTGAGATTAAGCCCAGGACTCAAACCACAGTTGACTACATGGGAGTCCAGTGACATAGCCATAATGCTAACTGCTGGTCCCAATGTGAATATAAAATGATTTATAAAAAGCTAGGATCTTGGGCTAGCGGGTGACATGGTGATTAAGGTGCTGGACTTCCACATGGCTGACTGTGTTTCAAATACAGGATTGCTTAATGCAATCCCAATGCCAGAGGCGTTCTTCACAGATCTAAAAAAGACAATCATACAATTTGTCAGGAATCATAAAAGAGTTTGTATTGCCAAAGCAATCCTGCACAAGAAGAGAGAATTGGGTGGCATCTCACTCCCTAACCCAAAAACATACTACAAAGCTGTGGTAATCAAAAGAGTATCATAGTATTGGCACAGAAATAGACAGGTGGACCAATGGAACAGAATAGAGTCCTCAGAAATAAACTCCCAGACATACAGCCAACTGATTTTTGACAAAGGATACCAGTCAATCCAGTGGGAAAAGGAAAACTTCTTTAGCAAATGGTGCTGGAAAAACTGGATATTCACCTGCAGAAAGATTAATCTGAACCCTTCCTTCTCATCATTGACAAAAATCAACTCAAAGTATATCAAAGATCTAAACCGAAGACCTCAAACTATAAAACTGCTGCGGGAAAACACTGGGGAAACTCTGGGAGACACTGGCATAAGCAGACTTTTTTTTTTTTTTTTTTTTTTTTTTTTTTTGGAGAGGTTTTTGCTATTAGGCACTTTTGCTTGCCAGAAAGACAAGAGAGAGACAGAGAGACAGAAAGTGAGAAATTACCACCCTGGGGGAATGGCCACGCTGCAATCCCTTCTCCTCCATTCTCTTCTCAGGATCTTGGGGATGCACGCACACGTGCCTGGCGTGAGTTTAAGCCACTGGGTCCAGGACTCAAACCTTGATCGACTACATGGGAGTCCAGTGACATAGCCATTACACCAACTGCTGGTCCTGGCAAAAACTTCTTATATAAGACGCCCAAAGCACAGTCAATAATCCCCAAAATAGACAAGTGAGATCACACCAGATTAAGAAGTTTCTGCATGGCAAAAGACACAGTAATTAGTGTTAATCGACAGCCCTTAAAATAGGAAAATATTTTTGTAAACTATGTGTCAGATAAGGGGCTGATAGCCAGAATACTCAAGGAACTCAAGCAGCTGTTCTGAAAAAAAGATGATTAACCCTATTAAAAGATGGGAGAATGAGTTGAAAAAACTACTCTCTAAGGAAGACTTATGAATAGCCAAAAGGCATATGAAAAAATGCTCAACATCCCTTATTGTAAGGGAGATTCAGATCAAAACCACAATGAAATACCACCTAACCCCAGTCAGAGTGACTAAGATTAAAAACAAAAAAATGATAAGTGCTGGTGGGGGTGTGGTGAAAGGGGAACTCTCCTACACTGCTGGTGGGAATGTAAATTGGTCCAGCCACTGTAGAGAACAATTTGGAGATTCCTCAAAGATCTACAAATAGAACTACCATATGATCCAGCAATCCCACTCCTTGGTATCTACCCAAAGTACAGAAGAATTCTTAATTGGAAAAGTGCTTGCACGTCTCTGTTTATTGTGGCATTATTCAAAATTGCTAAGACATGGAACTAACTTAAATGCCCATGAACACATGAATGGATTGAAAAAGTATGGCAAATATACTCTATGGAATACTACTCAGCCATAAAAAAGAAAGACCGGGGAACCAGCAGTTAGCGTAATGGCTATGTCGCTGGACTCCCACGTAGTCTACCGCGGTTCGCGTCTCGGACCCGGTGGCTTACAACTCACGCCGGGCGCGTGTGCGTGCGTGCCCAAGATCCCGAGAGGAGAATGGAGGAGAAGGGATTGTGGCGTGACCATCCCCCCTGGGGGGTGATTTCTCGCTTTCTGTCTCTATGTCTCTCTCTGTCTGTCTGGCGAGCGCACGCGCCCTATAGTGAAAAACCTCTCCAAAAAAAAAAAAAAAAAAGAAAGACCCGGCTTTTGACAGAAAGTGAATGAATATGGAATATTTACTGCTAAGTGAAGCAAGCCAGGCTATGAAGTAGAGACATTGTATGTCTCCACTTAATATATACCAAGTGTCTACATTCTGTGGCTGAAACGGAATGACTAAAAGTTGTAGAAACTTATGGGGCCAACAGTTAGCATAATGGCTATGTTGCTGGACTCCCACGTAGTTGACCGTGGTTCAAGTCCTGGACCCGGTGGCTTAAACTCACTCTGGGCGCGTGTGTGTGCGTGCCCAAGATCTTGAGAGGAGAATAGAGGAGAGGGGATTGCGGCGTGGCCATCCCCCATGGGGGGTGTTTTCTTGCTTTCTGTCTCTCTGTCTCTCTCTCTCTGGTGAGTGCATGCGCCCTGTAGCAAAAACTTCTCCAAAAAAAAAAAAGGTTGTAGAAACTTAGTAAATGGTTATGAATACCAGATACAGTGTGGGAAGAGGGTGGGTGAATGAATAGAGTCTGAGGAAGGACATTAAGGAGAAAAATAGAGAGGCAAAGGACTTATGGGACAAAGAAATGGATTATTATCTATTAACATAACTTTATAGTATTGTCAATTGTACTGAAGAGTAATGTACACATGTTGAAATATTCACTTCGTAAGCTAAGTAACATGATTGACTGTATCAAAGAAATTTAAATAAAAGAAACTAAAAATTAAAAAAAAAGAATAGGCAGGAAAACTCCAAAATTAAGGGAAAAAAGCTAAAGGGTAGATACAAAAATAGAATATAATAAAATTGGCATCTAAAATATGAGAGGGAAAATGATAGACTTTAACAAATATTGCAGTAACTAGAGAGCTACTTGGAAAAATATAAACAGATCAGGCCAACAGGTGGTATGGAGGTTAAGGTGGCTGCATCAAACATTGTGGTTTGAATCCTGGCTGGGTGGCTTGAAAATCATGTGCACCCAAAATCCCTAGAGTAGAATGGAGGAAAAGGAATAGCAGTGTGGCCATCCCCCTATTAAACTATTTTGGCCTAAAACAGCTGCTGGACTCCAACACTCTGATTTCTATAGATAAGCTGAAATCATACATGTTGTGTTTTTCTGAGCTGGTTGCTAGGTTACAGCCTATCACAGCAGCTAGGCTTCAGTCAATCATAGGCATCCCACCTTTTAAACCGTATTAAAGCAGACACACTCAGAATGTCACCAATGGTTTCTCTACCTCACGCCCTTACTTATGTTTTTTGCACGACACTTTCTTGTTCTGCTGACTTGAATGCTGAGTTGACCACAAGGCTGGGTGGAGTTGTCTGGATGTCCGGGGACAACTGCCCCATTTAAATTGTGTTAAGATTTTCTCTAACTGTACTCTATTAAATTGGCTGGTTTATTTTTCTTTTAATACCCCAAAGGGGTGATTTCTCACTTTCTCTCTCTCCTCTCTCTCTGTTTCTCTCCGACGAGTACGCACACCCTACAGTAAAAACTAATGTATATAGGTCAGAAAGTGATATGTAAAATAAATGAAAACACAGATTTACCAGAGTAAAATTTAGATAAGTTCCTTTATAATCTGAGGATTATTACAAGTTCAAGTAATAAATTCCAATACGTTTTTTTAAAAAGCATACTGGGTGCTTGTGCATGTGTGTCCAAAATCTTGAGAGGAGAATAGGAGAATTGAGGAGAAGGGATTGTACTGTGGGCAACCTTCTGGGAGATGATTTTTTACTTTCCCTCTCACTATCTCTGTCTGTCTTCCTCTGGCAAACAAACCTAAAAAAAGAGCAAAACAAGCAAACAAAAAAAACAGAAACCAATTAGGATCCCATCCCGTTGATAATTATTTTCAAAGTACAAATCCTACTGGATGACTTTGACTACTAAAAATAGACTCAAAAGATGTAAAATGACAAAACTTAAAATTGTACAGAACTAGGTTTTAATTGTAGCCAGTGTAAAGGTAGTAGTGATTAAAGATAGTAATCAAATACTATCTGTAGTATTTGTTTTTAAAAAACAAATAAGCAAAACTTGCAAATATTTAGAAAAAACGTTTAGGTTGCTGAACACTAAATTTCTCATATAGATAACTGGCTACCCTTGAGAAGTTTTTAACTGTATACCAGTTCTGTCTAAATTTTGACAAATGAACAAGTATTCTTTAGAAATAAAAACGATAAAATCATGATTGTGTCATTTGCTTTGATAATATGTCCTTAAAGTGGCTTATTAGAGCCACATAAAACTTGAATGACTATTTAGAGAATTGGTTTGAGGCCATAATATACTGCAAGATTTTTTTCTCAGAAACTCCAATTTCTTTACACGAAAGAAAAATTAAATGGAAAATTTAAATGGAAAGATGACCAGACTTCCTTTTGAACAATACTATTCTTGAGTTGGTTATAATACCCTTTTTCACTCAGCTCTCATCTTGTAACCTAGTTCTCACACACACAAACACAACTCTGAAGTTGTCTGTAGGGAGCAACAGAGTGGAGAGGTCCGTCTCTTAGCATTGAATAAAACTTCTAAAAAGTCCTCTCTTGATGTTTCTCTTTTTCTCCAAGATTCCACTTGCTAGAAAAGCTATCATATATCTCTTTTCTCCTCCAGAAAAATTATTTTGGCTATGTCAGTAAAATTTCTGACCCTCTTTTCCCCTACTTTCCTGTATAAAACTTCAGATGTGTTTGCATACCACAAGTAACTAGACAAAAACAAAACAAAACAGCACCAAATCAAATCCATAGCCACCCAATGTCCTTCCAAGTGTGTCATCAAGGAGGATCAATTTATCACATCATATAATATATTAAAAATGAACTAGGCCAAATGAGAGTTTTCTTTTTGTTTTTGTTTTTTAAATATATGGGGCATAAATATATGGGGCAGGGTGAAGCATTTCTCTTCTTTATTTCAGTCCCATGCCGTAATTGCTATTCCTTTCCTTGAGATATTCATTTCACTCCTGTGGTTTACCCTTCATGGATGTACACAAGGTCACATACCAGTCTATCTGCAACAATTTTTTAATATGGGAAAATACTAAGCCACCAGCTGACTCGCTTGCCCAAGCAGCATTTTTAACAGGTGCTGGGAGAAATTAAACCCTAACTTTATAGGTCAGAGTTCTGAGAACTAGTTTAACAAGGAGTCAATGTGTGCACATGCTGGTCCTTTTCATTATTATTTTAAATGTTTATTCAGCTGATGGTAAGAAGATATTTCAACAACAGTTGCTGAAGAGTTAAGCAGCCTGCGTTGGAGAAAGCTAGATGTGTTTTTGGAAATAAGAGGAAAAGAAGTCATCTAGTTTTAGAATGGGGCCAGTTGATCTGATACCCCAAGTACCATTACAATTTTCTTTATTTTAGGCTTTGCCATAGAGTACATGCACTCATTGGAAAGAGATAGAGAGAGACAGAGAGAGGAAAAGTGAGCACCCTACACCCAGGGGGATGGCAGGGCCACAATCTTTTCTCCTCCTGGGATTTTGAGCACACATGCATACATGCCTGGCATGATTTTCAAAGTTCTGGGTCTAGGACTCAAATTGCATAGCAGGCCATGTGGGATCCAGAGCCTTAACCACCATGCCACTTGCTGGACCACCATTATATATACTGTGTATAGTCCATAAGCCCAGGAGGGGAGTGTGCATGCTTGTATGTGTGTGGCGAGGGGGGAGGAAAGGGGGGCTGTATGTGTGAGTGTGTGTTAGGAGAGGATTCGGGTACTTCAGGTATCTTCTTTTCTGTTATTGCAGCACAGAATTTGCATCTTCAGGTGATGTACCTCAGAGATATAGCAAAAGTGACATCCAATAATGTCAAATGCAAAACAGAGTTCAACTACAATGGTATATTATAACAGATGCAAAGTTGTTACTGTTATTCTATTTTCTTTATCTGTATGAAGATGAATGAATTGATATAACAATATATTGTACTCTGCTCAAAAGTTATTATATTAATATCATAGAAGCATTATTGTTCACAACAAAAAAAAACTGTGACTTTTAGTTAACACCAGTATACTTAGAAAAAGCCATTTATTGTGCTGATGATTTAAGATTTGACGTTATGATAAAAAACAACTCCCACGAGACTGTAAGTGCAATGAAGACAAAGACTCATTGACCATGATCACCAGAGCATGGTGCCTGGCATACAACAGACACCATAATAAACATTTCCTATAGACTGGCCCTATAGGACAGGGGTTAGCTCCAGTGCATCTGGAATCAGATCCCACATGGCCAAATGTAGTTCATATCCCAGCACTGGCAGCTTGGAAATTACTCTGGGTATATATACAAGGGTGCCCCAAATCCTGACAGGATGGAGAGATGGAAGAAAAGAGATTGTGGCATGATCACACCCTATGGGGGGTACTTTCTCTCTTACTGGCAAATGCATGTGCCCTCTGGCAATAAAAACAAATGGAAAAAAAATTTCGTGAATAAGTGATGATGTGGGGGTACTTTGGCACAGATTTGATATTCTGTATCTGAAGGACCTTCTCATGATATAGTGATTATGAGGATACTGATAAATAACGGTTATGAATTACTAAACTTTTTTGTGCATGAAATATTTCACATTTTATTTAATCCTAGGAAGCATGTATTATCACCATTTTACAGATGACAAAATTGAGTTACAGAAGTTGAATTAAACCCCACTAAGGTCAGTCTGACATCAAGGCCTGATCTTTTTCTGCACTTTTTCACAAAAACACATTCTTTTTTTTTTTTTTTTTTTTTTTTTTTGAGAGGTTTTTGCTATAGGACGCATGCACTCGCCAGACAGACAGAGAGAGACAGAAAGTGAGAAATCCCCAGTGGGGATGGCCACACTGCAATCCCTTCTCCTCCATTCTCTTCTCAGGATATTGGGCATGCACACACACATGGCCAATGCAAGTTTAAGCCGAGTCTGGGACTCAAACTGCGGTTGACTACATGGGAGTCCAGCGACATAGCTATTACACCAACTGCTGGTCCCCATGAAAACACATTCTAAGGACCAGCAGTTAGCGTAATGGCTATGTCGCTGGACTCCCACATAGAGGACCGCGGTTCGAGTCCAGGACCCAGTGGCTTAGACTCACGCAGGGCACGTGTGTGTGCGTGCCCAAGATCCCGAGAGGAGAATGGAGGAGAGGGGATTGCGGCGTGGCCATCCCCCCTGGGGGGTGATTTCTCGCTTTCTGTCTCTCTGTCTCTCTCTGTCTGTCTGGCGAGCGCACGTGCCCTATAGCAAAAACCTCTCCAAAAAGAAAAAAAAAAAACACACATTCTAGAGTACATTATGAATATAGAATTACAAGACAATAAATTGAGAGTGATACATACTCCTGATTCTTAAAGAGATGATTAAAGGTAAACAAAAATACTAGAGATATTGCAAGTCCAATTTGTCAGAAAATTGGTCCAAAAAACAAATGCTACGATTTCAAATAGGAAAACATTGTTGTATCCTGGAAAACTCAGGAAATGTTTCAACTTGGGCTGAACATGGAAATGTGAGTAAAATCTGAATAGTGAGAAAAGAAGGATGTGAATCACTTTGAGAAGCAGAGATATACAACATGTGCTCAGTACACGACAAAGAGACTAAGGTATGTGTGTTGATGTAGGGAACAGTGCCCACATGGAGCAGTGTTTGCAATCCTGTTGTTAGAGCAGGATAGGTAGTTCAAATGCCTAGCTGTGAAGTCTGAAACATACCCTGTGAAAACAAAAAGTTTTTGAGATAATATTTTGTTGAAAAATAATCTCATTTTCCATTTAAAAATGTTGACTATTAAAACTATTCCTGTTAACATTTTGGTTATTCCTCCTAGTCTATTTCCATGAATATGTCATGCAAGTTGGAATCATTTTCTATAAATCTTGAAATGGAAGACATCAAAGTGAAAATTGATCCCATGTCTCAGCTGCAGAAGTGTTTCTTGTTGTCACACCAAGGTACAGGGACTAGATGCTGGTGTCAGTGGCACACAGGTTCACAAGAAAATAACGCTTGTGGCTTGCAGTGGGGTGCTTCTGTGGATGCTTCACCAAAGGCTTCCGTGAGTGTATACTCAGAACTGCTGGGCCCCTGAAGAGTATTCCACTGTGTGTTGCAGGGAAGAGGTGGGGCTGGCCAGGCAACTCACAGCCCCTGCGCTCCCTCAACCATTGCAGTGCTTATTAAATGGATGTTGCATCTACTTTTTTTTATTTGAAACATAAAATCTCCTGATAAAATGCATTTGGAGGGCCAGATCTGTAGTGCAGTGGTTAAGCTCTGTGCATAAGAATCTGGATCTCACGTGACTGACCTTGAAAAACATTCCAGATGTGTATATATGCCTGCCTACATTTTGATGGGATGAAGAAATGGAAGAGAAAGGGTTGCAGCATGACCATACCCAATGGGGGGAGCTTTCTCTCTGTCTCTGATTCTGTCTCTCCCTCTCTCTCTTTTTGTCTCTCTAGTGAGCGCACATGCCCTCTGGCAATAAAAAATTAATAATAATAACATTTGGAGGTCCAGTAGTTAGCGTAATGGCTATGTCGCTGGACTCCCATGTGATCGACCATGGTTCGCGTCCCAGACCCAGTGGCTTAAAACTCATGCTGGGCGCGAGTGCATGCGTGCCCAAGATCCCAAGAGGAGAATGGAGGCGAAGGGATTGCAGCGTGGCCATCCCCCCTGGGGAAGGTGATTTCTCGCTTTCTGCCTCTCTGTCTCTCTCTGTCTGACTGGCGAGCAAAAGTGCCTAATAGCAGAAACCTCTCCAAAAAAAAAATAATGATAACATTTGGAAACGTCTGCTCTTTGACAACTACAGACCTAGACCAATCACTGCATTGTCTAGAGTAGAAGCATAATGTTTTGGATGAGCAGGCATATGCTCATCATAGACAAGAATATCATTCTTGTGCTAAATGCTTTCAGTCTATCATTTATTTTCTTTATAGCTTTGATTTTTTAAAAATATAATTTAAATTTAAATGTAATATAAATATATTTAACTTTTACATATAATTAAAAATAATATATATTCAAAACTGATTTTTAAATTTAGATATAATTTAATAGAGTTTAAATATATTTAAATTTTAAAATATAATTAAAAAATAATATTATATTATCAAAATTGATATTTCCTTTGTGATTTCTTTAACAAATCTTTCTTGGAGAAGATTCTTTAACAAGCCAGAAGAAATGCTTTCTATAATTTTCCTTGGTTTTACATGTTTTTTTCCCCCTCTTTCTTTTTCTTCTAATTTTAACTATTTCAGCAATTCAGAAATTTTTTGGAGTATGATATTAGGACTTTTTTTAAAATAAGTAACTATTTCACCAATTCCATTTGTTGAACAATTCATCCATCCTCATTAATGTGAGTAATTTATATATGAAGACTTGTTTTATACTTTACTGATTGTTTTATTTACAATATCTGACCCTGACCGATAAAAGTAGTTACTTAGCTGTTCCAGTTTTTTTTTTTCCCTCTAATGATTAAGCATCATTTTTAAGTTTCCCTGACCCTTATCTTCTCTTAATGCATACCACTCAAAATTGTGTTTCAGGGGAACCAGCAGTTAGCGTAATGGCTATGTCGCTGGACTCCCACGTAGTTGACCGCGGTTCGCGTCCCGGACCCGGTAGCTTAAAACTCACGCCGGGCGCATGTGCCTGCGTGCCCAAGATCCCAAGAGGAGAATGGAGAAGGGATTGTGGCATGACCATCCCCCCTGGGGGGGTGATTTCTCGCTTTCTGTCTCTATGTCTCTCTCTCTCTGCCTGGCGAGCGCATGCGCCCTATAGCAAAAATCTCTCCAAAAAAAGAAAATTGTGTTTCAGGACAAATAAGAATAGTTGTATCGATTTCATATAGGTTGGATTATTGTGAGGAAAATCTAAAGCAATGTTTTCCAAATGAATTTCCTCAAGTCACCCTATCAGAATTGCTAAATCAGCACCTCTGTAGGACTCAGGAATCTGCATTTCAAGCAAATTTTCCAGCTGAGAGCCACTCACATGGAGGTACAGGTACATGGAGAGGACCCTGCACAGTCTAGGCAAGAAATTATAGGGCCCAAAGAAAGCTGATGATGTGATATAAAAGTAGACAGGCATGGGCTAGCATGTGGCATGGTGATTGAGGTGGCTGGATTCTACATGGCCAACTTCATGGTTGGAGTCTCAGACCCAGTGGCTTGAAAAACATGCCAGGCACATGTGTGTGTGTGCCCAAAATCTGGAGAGCAAAATGGAAAAGAGATTTGTGGTGTGGTCATGCCACCCTGGGTGGTGGGTGAGTTCTCACTGTTTTCTCTGTCTCTCTCCAGAGAGCACATGCACCCTATACTAAAACTAAAAACAAACAATAAAACAAACAAAAACAAGTGTAAAGTATTTCAGGGTAATACTGGGTAGTATTTATTTAGGGCATTTGATTCTGTTGAGTTTGTTTGGAAGCTTGGGAAAAAATATGCCACAAATAAAAATAATAAATCAAGGGAGAATTTTTTTCTTTCTGGGGGAAAATGATTCATTTGTAAAATATTCAATTTGATATAATGTCAAGATTCACAATTATAGATATCTTAAAAAGTAGATGGCCAATATATAGTGTATTCTGGATGGGAAATCTCCTTTTGTATGTTGTAATGATGTATAGTGAATGAGTGTAAATAAAGAAGTGTGAATTAATAAGATAAAATAAATCTATCTAAAATAAAAATTAAATAAAAAATTCATTTCTCTCATTAAAAAAAAAATAGATGCCCATGTAATTTGGCTGAGGCAAAACAGGACTTGGAGCAGAAGATGCACAGGGGTTAACGCATGGGCCCTGAGAGTGATGAATCCAGTTTTGACACTTACAGGGTACATGAGTGACCTCGAGCAGATAACCTAATTTCCCTAAGCTTCAGTTTCATTACATGCTTGTAAATGGCAGGTGGACACAATGATTGTCCATGGGGAGAAGATGATTGTGAAGCTGTCAGACTAGATTAACTCTCTTGTGGAGAGGGGGTAAAAATAGAATAGCAGAGGATAAAGGATTGAGGCCTGAGGAGCACATTTAAAGGACGAGGAAGTTGCGTATAAATTGGGAAAGGACAGTTAGGATAAAGAAAGTTGGGCTCTCTAGTTTTCTCGAATCACTGTCAGACTCTGTGGGACAAGTACTTCCATTCAGTTTTTGCTAGCAGCAGGACTCTTTCTTGGGTAAAGTTTAGGACTGTTTAGGTTGATGTAGAAGCAGGGACAGGTACCCTGGGCACTCACTTCCTCTCAGGACCTCTCCATGCTGAGCCTGGAAACATCTCATTGGAAGCTTGGGCTCAAATCTCCGGATACAGGGCATTTGTAGTTGAGAGAACCATACTCCGTCTATCTAGGGAGTGGCAAGCTGAGCACGAGTACACCTAAAAGCACAGGGAAAGCATGATCTTTGGTATGTAAAAACATGGCTAAATAGCAGCTGGGGGATCTGACGATCAGGCAGAGCAAACCATGATTCGCAATGTGGGATCTGGCTCCCAATACACAGCAACTTAACACTATGCTACAGCTACACAAATATGGTTTTTGTTGTTGTTGTTTTGCCTTATTTTTTTTTTTTTGGTTGTCTTAAAGAGTTATTTATTTATTTAATTCAATTTGTTATTATTATTATTTTTTAATTTGACCAGAGAGAAAGAAAAGGAAAGTGAGAAAGCAAGCCACCAAGCTCAGGACTCAAACCGGAGTCAGCCATGTGGGAATCCTGCACCTTTAACCACCTCTAACCACCGATTAGGCAGGTTTTAAAGTCACAGCTTTGTCTCTGCCTGAAAGTGTGGCTGTAACCAACATCTACTGTATTGTAATCTCATAGCAATCAATAGATCGGTTCTACTTAGTACATTTGTATCTTTCTTGTTATAAACCATTGTGGATGTTAGGGTTGTTTAATTAAACATATTTATTATGCTTAGTTCACTAGGTAGTTGATAATAAAGGCCCTGGAGAGAAATACAAGGAAAACAGATGATTATAGAGAAGTCTGTAGGAAGTTCATGGGAGTTTATCTTTTATGACCCATTATTTCACCTTTTGTTTATTGCCTTGAAAATAAATTCAGAATTGTCTAACAGGCATTTTAAATCTGTCAACTGATTTCTGTACCTGTTGTAAGTAGTGACCTTGACTGTTACTTTGCCTCTGTATGACTGCTAGTATTCTAAATTCCACTTAATAAATACTTGGTCCTCTGCTGAAAAAGATAACAATGCAACCAATTAATTTCCTTTTTCAGACTGATTCTGGCTTTTATATTCTGGTCTTTGGGGAATGAAATGAGATCATGAATTACTTTAATTAAGGACACAGAATTCTGCTAGGCAATAGCAACTTCCTGTAATTTTCCAAAATTTAGGAATCAAATTGCAGAGTTGATAATAGGAGTTCAAAGCTTTTCCTGGAAAAGTGGATCCATTTTTTAACTTGTCATAACGGGGAGTAATTTGCCTAAATCTCTGAATTCTTGTTCTCTAATTTTTGTGTGGAGAACAACCACTCAGACTGCTAATTAAAACACAAATTCCACACTCTGATATTTAGATTTTAATAGGTATGAGGTAGAGGCCAAGGCTTTGCCTTTTTTTTTTTTAACTTAAAGAAATTTTTGCTGTATGGCTTGTGCACTCCTAGAGAGAAAGAGAGACAGAAAGTGAGAAATCATCCTCCGGAGGTTGGGGGAGATGGCCATGCTGCAATTCCTTCTCCTCAGTTCTTTTCTTAGGATCTTGGGCATGCATGCACACATTCCTGGTGTGAGTTTAAGCCTCTTCATCTGGGACTCTGGGACTCTGGGACTCTAACCGGGGTGAACTACATGGGAGTTCAGCTACAAAGCCATTACACCATCCGCTGGTCCCAGGGTTTTGCCTTTTAAAGAATTACACTAGGTGACTCTGATACAGGTTTCCCGTCAGTCACACTTTGAGAAATGAGTATGAAATCAGTTCATATCAAGGAAATCTTTTGAGGGAAGCACTTAATAGATTTCACTGGAGTGGATAAACCATGGAGAATTTCTACTTCATTCAGCACCCCTATTTTCACATAGGCATAAAGCTTCAGGAGGTCAGGTGGTAACAGGTATGAGTAATCCCATTTAAGCCTGGGGGTTTGGAAGTAAATAATTAGCAATACTATGGTCCTACCATAGTGATCCACTATGCTATCACTCCTGTTGTGATTCTTCCACAGGTTCCTCTGACAGTATTCTCATTAAATTTCAGAAGACACAATTGCTTGTCCTTGAGTTCTGAGAGCTTTTTAAAAATGAATTAACAAGCTCTGCAAATCCACCTGTTCAGAAATTACTTTGATAACCATGTTTCCTATCTTAATTATAAAAGTATCTGTTCATTATCTATCCTCCCCTCTACATATTAGAATTTCTCTCCTAAAGACTGAAAAAAACATAATCAAGTTATGTGAATGTAAAGCAGCTTTCTAAATTACAAGAGCTGTCCTTGAAATGCACACACAGATATAGACTTATTCGTGGAAAAGTGTCTTTTAAAGGAAATGGATATTATTATCCTATTGGTCTCAAGAATAACTAGGAGAGATGGAAGGCTTACTTTCCCCTCTGTTGACTTTTATGTGTTAGTTGCTCTAACCATTGGTTGTTAACAGAGGCAGTGAAGTATTGTTGGAAGAGCACCAGGTGGTGGCAGAAGATGCAGGCTTGAAATCTGGCTTCAACACTTCTTAACAGAAGACCTTAATAATTAGTTTACCATTTTCCTCTCTCTGTTTCCTCATTTATTTATATTATCTTATTTATTTTTTACCTACTACATGCCATATCGGTGTGCCAGGGATGCCCTGAGAGAACTTTGGAAGGGTGGCAATAATGGTAAAGATGGATGAAAGTAGAAACAGTTCCTGTGCCTTTCTAAGATTCAAATGAGATTAATGCAGATAAATATTATTTCAAGACACGAAGTGCTATACAAATATCAATTATTAGTATTTTGCTTCTCATTCTCTATTTTTATCTGTGCATGTCATTCTAGTATCCTGAGATACTTACCTGAAGAGACTTCGTATGTCTTCACTGAACATTGTATGTTTTAAGATTAGAAATAACCTAAATATCTATCAAGGGGAAACTGACTTAATAAATTATGGTACTTCCATACATAGGGGTATATAGTAATACTAATGACAATAAATAACCATGTTAAGCCTTTCATAGGTACCAGACATGACTCTCTTTGCTTTGTTTATACATTAAATTGTTTAATTACTGTAAAACCCCTATGAAAAGATATGGTTATCATCCCTAACTTACATACAAGGAAACTGAAGAATGGAGAGGTTCAACAATTTGCCCAAAGTTCCAGGCTAAGTGATGAAACCCAGGAATTTGAATCCAGGCCATTTAGTCCTTAGTCTCCACAGTTAACATTAGTTGTTTTTTTTGTTTTGTTTTGCTTTTATTTGTTAGCATGAGTAAAACAGCTCTCTGTAGGGAAAAGGAAAGCTCTCCAAGATACATGGTGAAGTACTCGGAGCATGTGGTAGAAGCACAGGACTATGGATTCCTTGCCACTGAGTCCTTGGTGCAGTGGCTCCTCCTTTCTATGTTGGAGCTGCAGCTCTGGGGCAGAGCAAAATCCCACCTATCAATGCTAAAGTTCACATTCTACAAATATCAGAGTCATGTTGAACTTATCCCCAGTTTATTTCCTAGATGTTATTATCTCCCACTGACCAGAAATGTCAACTGTAATTTAGGAGATGGGGGCTTTGTCTGTTTGGTTAGTTTTTTTTTTTTTTTTTTTTTTCTTTTTTCTTTGAATTTTTGCTATAGGCTGCATTTGCTCTCCAAAGAGAGACTGAAAAAAAGAGAGGGAAAGTGAGAAATCACCCCCCCTGCGGAGTGCCATGCTGCAATTCCTTCTCCTTCATTCACCTCAGAATTTTGGGTATGCCACACATGTGCCTGGCATGTTTTTTAAACTGTCTGGTCCAGGACTTGAACTGCACAGTCAGCCATGTGAGAACCAGCCATCTTAGCCACTAGGCCACTTGGTTGGCCGAGAAGATTTTTTTGATGTTTGTTTGTTTAAAGGATTTTCCCTAAGGGTGTGTGTATTTGCTGGAGAGAGAGAGAGAGAGAGAGAGAGAGCGAGAGAGAGGGAGAGAGAGAGAGAGAAGGAGAGAGAAAGACAAAGACAGTGAGAGGGACAGTGAGAAATCACCCCCCCCACCCCCAGGTCACTCCACCTCAGAGGGGATGGCCATGCTGCCAGTCTCCTTTCAGGATCTTGGGCATCCAGCACATGCACCTGGCATGACTTTGAAGTCACCAGGTCTGGGATTCAAACTTTGGTCAGCCATTTGGGAATCAAGTGACATAACCACTGTGTCATCTGCTGACCCCCAGAAGATGAGCTTTTAATTCTCATACGTATATACCATACAGCAACATATACTTATTTCATTTTAGCTTTTTTAATATAAAATAGGACAGTTTTTCTAAGATACGTTGCAATCAAGTCAAACGTTTTATTTTTTTTTTTTTTTTTTTTTTTTTTTTTTTTTTTTTTTTTTTGCCACAGGATGTATGCACTCACAAGAGAGAGGAGAGAGAGACAATGAGAGGGAAAGTGAGAAATCAACCCCCAGGGGGATAGTCATGCCAGAATCCCTTTTCCTCCATTCTCCTCCTGTGACTTGGGGTACACACACACACACACACACACACACCTGGCTTGAGTTCCAAGGTGCCAGGTCTGGGACTCAAACTGGTCAGCCTCGTGGTAGTCTGGCACCTTAACCTCTAAGTCAGCTGCTGGCTTCCAAACCAAACATTTTTGTTATTTCAGAGGAAACATGTATGTTAAGAGGGAAAAAAAAAGTTATTTGTTAATGTAATGTTTTTGCATGAGGTTTTATTTCATTTTAAAAATAATTTTGCCAAAAAATATAGAATTAAAATCTGAGTCCTGCTGCCTTTCTTGTATTCTAAATGCTTTTTTTCTTTTTTTTTTTTTTTAGTTTTGCTGGAAGGTGTGTGTGCTCGCCTGAGAGAGACAAAGAGAAAGTGAGAAATCACTGCCTGGGGGGATTGCCACACTCCAATCCCTATCCTCTATTCTCACACACCTGCACCTGGCATGATTTCCAAGTCCCCAAGTCCTGGACTCAAATTGCGCAGTCAGTCATGTGGGATCCAGTCACCTTAACCTCCACACCACCTGCTGGTATTATGTTCCTCTTTCTAATGTTACATCATTATTAGTGTGGTCTAGGAGAAAAGTAAGAGTAAAGATGATGTTTAATGAAATATAATTTTAAAATTTTATTTATTTTACATTTTTTCACTGAACATCATCACAGCATACAAATTGTGATTTCCCATTCAGAATACACTGTATAGTGACTTAATCATCCATGTTATGATCATGTTTCTTATATATATATTTTCCCCCTAATTCTCACCTTCTGCAATTTCCCATCCTCCTCCCACACTGTCTCTGTTATCTGCAGTTGCTTTCCATTCCTTTTTATTTTTTCTCCACATTTTATTGATTCACAAAATATCTTAATTTAAATACTTTCAATAGCAAGTTCAGCTGATATATACATATCTGTGAACACATGTTGACTTTAGGCATGAAGCTCTGTAAGTAGAATGAATATACTATAAAATAGCACCTAGCTGAGGCTACATAGCTTATTTTGACCATTAAATAGGTATTTTTCAAATGTATTTTTTTAATTTCAAGAAAGGCAGTTTTAGCTTTAATAAATCAAAATCAAAACATGTTAAGAGACCTTTGCTTAAGATTTAAAGTCAGGAAACAGGTTAGGATTCTGTTCAAAGAGTAGGTACAGGGACCTGTCGACAACTCAAGAGAAGACAAAATCCTTAACTCTGGAAAACAAAGCATAGAAGAGGATCAGTAATGTTTAATTCACAAGTCATAAAGTTCTGTTTCACCATTTCAGACTCATGTACTTAATCTATTTTTTGTTGTGGTCCGATCTTTCTGTTTAAATTCTGGAAGATAATGTTCAACTCTGGGCTTGTCGCTACCATTAAGCAGGCCATTTTCTTAGTTGTTTCTGAACTCTTATTTCTGTGTGTCTGATTTTAGTTTTCCTGGTATAACACTCCCTTCAGAACTTCTTAGAGAACTGGTCTGGTGTCGGTAAGTTTCCAGGTTTTATTTATCTGAGAATGTTCTTGTCTTCTCTTCCCATATGAAGGATAATCTTGCTGAATATAGTATTCATGGTTGAAATTTGTTTTTCACTCAAGACTTTCAGTATATTTTCCCATTCTTTCCTTCCTTGCATTGTTTCCGATGAGAGGTCAGCTGTTAGCCTGATGCGATATCCTTTGTAGGTACCTTGACCTTTCTCTCTTGCCAATCTTAGTATCTTGTCTTCGTCTGTGGTTTTGGTCAATCTGGCTATAATGTGTCTTGGAGAAGATCTTCTTGGGTTGATCCTATTTGGGGTCCTTTGTATTTCTTGGATCTGGATCTTTGAATGCCTCTTTAGGTTCGGAAGGTTTTCTTCCTGGATTTTATGGACTAGGTTAACAATTCCCTTATTAGTCTCTTCACCTTTTGGGATACCGCTTATCTGGATGTTTAGTTGTTTAGTGGTATCTAATATTTTTAATATATTATTCTCATTTTTGGGGTTATTTTCTCCATCTTCATGGTGTATTTTACTAGTCCTGCAATTCTGTCTTCTACATCTGAGATTCAATTTTCTATATGATCTAGTCTGCTTTTAATACTTTCAAGGGAGGTTTTGACTTCCTGTATTATAGCCTTCATCTCCAACAGTTCTGTTTGATTCTTCTTTATAGTGTGTATTTCATCTTTCAGCTCTCGCTAGAACTTCCTCACTTCCTGGAACTCACTGACTCTTTTCTTCTAGAGTTTATTGTCTCTCTTCTCTTCCATCTCTGTTAGTTTTTTCACTATGAATACTCTAAATTCTTTATCAGATATTTCTGTGAGTTCCATTGTAATATCTGTGGATGAAGAGTAGTTATTCTTTTTCTTTGGAGGAGAGGTATTACCTTGGCTTCTCATATTTCTTGTGCTTCTATGGTGACTTCTAGTCATCTGATGGGTTATTAGTTTCCTCCTAATTTCTAGAAATTCAATCTGAGTGATCAGAGGTGTGCAGAAGGAGGTGATCTGCAAACTCTTTGCCATTCCACTTTTCTCCCTTTGTGCCCAAGATTCAGTGGGAATTAAGGAATATGTTGAACCTAATAGTATTTGGATGCTTGGCTGTGTTTCATTTAGACCTGTCTAGACTCTCAGTATGTGGAGGGTGAGCA
This sequence comes from Tupaia tana, assembly GCA_026018925.1. Taxonomy (NCBI): domain Eukaryota; kingdom Metazoa; phylum Chordata; class Mammalia; order Scandentia; family Tupaiidae; genus Tupaia; species Tupaia tana. The sequence continues at coordinate 45,502,207 of JAKSZU010000008.1, forward strand.
GCAGTGATGGAGTAAAAGAAAAAGGTTAAGAAAACAGAAAAAGACCAAGAGAAAAAAGAAAAAAAATATTTATTTAAAAAAAAATGAAAACTGCACAGCACACAAGTGCACCACATGAAAGCACTATTTCTCAGCTGCAATAGAAGAGTCTTCTTCTGAAGGCCTGCCCCTTGCCTCTCCTAAATGGGAAGGAGGAGAGGGGGATTATTAGCAAGATAAAGGAGGATCTGAAAGATAAGAGAATACTTTACCTTAAAAAATATTTTTAAAAAGAAAAATTACCAAAATATGAGAAGACAGAGACAGAAAGAAGGATACAAGAGATACCCTACCACTTGAGACTGGGGCCTGGAGGATGAATTTTCAGTAGATGAATTTCATCTCTTGTTGTGGAATGTAACATTATGATAGTATATTTAGTAGAGAATCAGCTACATATAGAGGCTTAGCGAAACTTGGTATTAGGTCTGCTTGCTGGTTTTGCTATTCACTGTCTATGTGACTTTTCTCTAATCAACCAATCTCTTTGAGCTTTGTCCTCTTCATTAGCAAAGTAAGAAAAACCATCTCATAAAGTTATTATATGAATTAAATGAGGCAATGTTTACAAAATATTAAGCTCACAATTCTGTCTGACAATGTCAATTTCAGTCCCTTCACCCAATTTAACTGATAACATTCCTGAACTCTGAGAAAGAATGTGGATTTTTTGTTTGTTTAAGTACTTACACTCCTTTTTATATCACTTGCCTCTAAACCATGCATTTGTTTCAGATAGAATTCTTTTATAATACCATAAAGTGAATGGATACAGAAGAGTCATACTCATTAAATAAAATTTTATTTGTAATTCCGGCCCATTGTCATGCAAATAATTGCTGCATTACAGCAAATGCCCAAATTGGTTTGTGCTTCTACATTGTTTTTAAAGGTTAATTTTTAATGTTGTTTCGCTCTCATAATTCTGGGAACAAAAGCATATCTTATCTTGAATCCTGCAATATAAGCAGAATCCAAGTACAATTTGTTTTGTTTTTAACTTTGACCATTTTTTATTACATAAGAATTATGTGTTCGATGTAGAAAAATTAGAAAATACAGACTGAAAAAGAAAGAACTAAATCTATGTATAAATCTGTGATCAGAGATAACCGATTGCATTTTATTGTAGATTTTTGAGGCATTTCCAGTTTATTTGAAAATAATATAATAACACTTTAGTCACTCTACAATAAGTGATTATCATCTCTCAGTCAAATATACTTAATAACATGATATTTTTGGTTTCATCATATTTAGTTATTTGCATATACCACAATATATGTAACAAATTGGTATTTTTGCATATTTACATTATTCTATTCCTTTTGTTATAATTAAAATGCAGCCATTAGCATTTATATTATAAAGCTATTTATTTAGTTTCAATTCCATATGTACAATTTTTGTCTGAATTAGGGACATTTAAAATTCATCATGAATTTTTACATGGTACTTCTTATTCTCCACCAGAGGCTTGTTTTCACTCTTCTTTTAAGAAGTAGGTAGCTATTAAGTCACTGTAGCTAACATTGCAGTTGTGCAGCCTAAAAACTCTTCCTACTGGTTAAGTTTCATAACACCCAACCTTCAATTAATTTTGTCAAGGTTCCTATAGTAAAAATAAGTGATGTCCCAAAATATTTTCCATTATTCACTTATTCATTCAATCATTGAGAGTGTAATCAAAGGAAGACATTACTGAAACTAGAGAATTTAGGTACTCTCCATCCTCAGTCATAAATTAGGTAATGAGCACAGATTACAATGTTGGCCTATGGGAAGACTCCTGTGGAAGTAGGTTTTCTATGTCAAGATTTATCTAGCCTCTGGACTAAATCCCCAGGATGGTACTAGTTCTAGATATTTTTCTTCCTACACCAGGTTGGGCATCATGTTCATACTCCTCAAAACCTTTTTCTGATTCCTAGGTCTAGCAGTTTTCATACTTGGCGAGTCGCAGAACTGCCCACCCTGACAAGCCCTCTAACTGGTTAAGTCTCAATCTGGGCTGGCTTTTATTCCTTAACCTAGACCATTGGCTCATACTTGAGGGATGTTCAAGATTTTTATGTACAGACTCCCAGACTACTTCTTTCTTAGAACTCACTTTTGTATTTCTAAGCTTAGAATGGAAGTCTTATGCTCTGCTGCACAGTCACACCTTCTTTTAATCTTCCCGGGCATATCCACTGGGTACCTGCACTGTGTTGGTGCCAGGTGAGTGTCTGGAAAGAAACAGACATAACTCCTGTGTTCCTACAGTGCACAGCCTGGAATGCAGAGGTGTCTGACTCCACTCTCTGTGGCACTTCTCCCAGGTATTTGTTAACACCGAGTTATGCACATATTCTACCACACAATGCCAAACGTCATGGGGTATAAGAATACAAAACCGAAAATAATATAGGAGTTCAGGATGGGGAAGTTAAGCTCTTTTAAATTGGGGACATTGAAGAGAATGTAATAACAAAATAGCATTTCAAATTGACACAGAATAGGTAGAAATTTCATGAGTAGAAAAGAAACTTTTTTTTATCCTTGTAATGAGCAATAATGAAGAAAACAGAATGAGAACACATGTTTTAATCTACCCCACCACTTCTAAGTCATAGGTTCTTACCGACATTATAGTTTTGTCATTTGTAAATTGTGTGAGCACACTTCCCTGACATTCCACTGGCAGTCATGAGGTCAAACTGAGTAATAAAAGTGGGAATATCTTCAAAATGTGTGCAGTGATCTACAAATATAAGGAATATTTAAATATTGAGTGCTAACATTTTAGGTATCAAGATATCCATTCATAATTTACAATTCTATCTAAAATGTATTTTTAAAAATAGATCACAGAAAAACATAAAATTACTCAATATAAATTCAGCTATTATTTTGACAAGTTGCTTTTGAGTTATAGTGTTTGAAATTTGATAGAATTATTTCACAAATTATGTCTCCAACTACGAAAAGAATCACTAATGTATTGAGTACTGTGTCAAATATGTTTTATATACATATACATATATACATATATATATACACATATATATGTATACACATATATATGTATATATATATTTCCTCATTAAATTTTCATCACAATCCAGTAAATAGACACTATACTCTCCCCATTTTTCCGAGTATATTGAGTCCTAGAGAAATTATCTGATCGCCAATATCACACAATTGATGATTGATACAATAAGAACTTAAACTCAAAATTCAAAACTCTAGCAACTTATAACCACAAATGTAAATCTACAAATAGTACTCTACATAATAATTTTTTTCTTTTAAGACCTAATATAATAATAATGTTGCTAGTAACAACAGAGCTGATATTCAGAAGAGGTAAATAAATGACCAAGATTACATGTTGTTTTCATAATCTGTAATATTACCATGTAAAAAACTAACCCTAAGCAGGTGACTTGAAAAAATAGTTTTGTTTTATTTTGGGGTCAGGAAATCCAGAAGAGTTTAGTTTGGTGTTTTTTTTCCCTGAGAATGTTGTTTCAGCTGGATCCTGGGGGCTGAAGGAGTCCCGTTCAGTAAGTCCCTTTCTTCATTTCATGTCTGTACCTTGGTCTCCTTGACCTCTCTCATATACCGCATAGGGTTTCAAGGCCCATGGCCTGTATAAATGGCTTGGTCTTCTCACAGTATGGTGATCTTGGAGTATCTTCAATCCACTGGCATCCATGAGATAGAAGTCAGGGTTGTCAAGCTAGTTAAAGCAATACCTAAACCCGGCATAGCTTCACCATTTCTAGTGTCAAAGCAGTTCCAGGACCTGCCCAGATTCAGGAGCTAAAGATATAGACTCCACCTTATCTTGAGTATATGGCAAATTAACATCACAAAAGAAAATGTTGAATTGCAGTTTGTATTATAGTAATATTTGACAAATATAAGCCACCACACATATTTAACTAGTGACTAAGCTAACTTAATACCTAAGATCAAAGTGTTCATTTTGTGTTACACTGAAACTCATAAACCTAGCAGAGCAATGATCAATGGACTTCTTTTTTTTTTACAATCCAAAGTGACAGCAACATATTTTTGTTGTGAAACTGACATTTACATCTCCATTAACTTACTGAAGAGGATGATAAAGTTCCTGTCCCATTGAGTAGACTAAATTTGCATTACTTCTTGCCTGACATCCTTGCCTTTATTTTATGGCTACATCCTCTCTTAAGGGCATCAACTATTTGATTCCAGACTCCAGAAGATAGGACAAATTTATCACAGGGGTCAGAAGCCATACAGAAATGGCATTGCCTTTAATCCTTAGAACATAGTCTATTCTCTAGCATGCAGGAGCTTAATCATTCCTAGAACCTGCTTCAGAAAGTGGGGTTTTCTATAAATAAGAGCAAATTTTCTGTCACCTGATTAAAGTTACAAAGTGAACAGAGTTGTAATATATAATTGGGACAAAATTGAAAACTTCTGTCCTTTATGTGTGTAAGCAGTTTCAAACTATACTTTAAAAATGTAGCAACTACTTGTATCCAGAGATCACATTTTTAAAAGACTGATGCCTACAGCAATATCTATGCAATGTACAATATTTCTGCTTGTCTCTTTGAAAATAATAAATAAGCAGCCTAACAACCAGTTCACAACCAGTTTTTTAATGAAAACTAAATTAATGATAATTTTACATTTTTGAAGCTTTGCCCTTCACTAGAATTCTGTTTTTCATAAGCATTTTCTTTTTCATAAAGCATTTCTTGGACACCAAACTGGTAGATACCAGCATTTAACAAACAAAAATACAGAGCGCCCAATTAAGATTGAATTTCAAGAAAACAATGAGTAGAGTTTTAATATAAATATGTTCCATGTAATACCTGGTACCTACTTATACTAAAATATTGCTCATTGTTTTTCTGATATTTGAGTTCAGCTAGGCATCCTTAATTTCCCAACCTGACTGCCATGTTACTGGCTTCATGCTAGTTGCTGGGAGTACTACTATGAGTTATGGCTCTTGCTCTCCAAGAGCAGAGAGCTTAGTGCAGTACATGTTGGGAAAAGGCAATAGCAGAAGAATGCAGAGATGCTCTAAGAGACAGGGCTAAGTGAGGGCTGGGCAGGTAAACTAGGGCTTTTAAGCCCTGGTAAAGACTTCAGTCTGTTGAAAAGGAAGGCTAATGAAAGAGACTACAAGCAGTGAAGGCATTATTGGATTTCTGAAAGTGCTCAGTAGATGCTAGAAAGGAGCAATGAATCAGTCAGCAGCATGGTGGTTAATTTGACTGTATTCCAAAGGCTAACTGTGCAGTTGGGTCCCAGACCCAGCAGTTTGAAAAACTCACCAGGCACATGTGCATATTCCCAAAATCCTAAAAAGAGAGCAAAGTGGAGAAGGGATTGTGGAATAACCATTTCCCATGGGGGGGGTGTTCTTTCACTTTCTTTTTCTCTCTTTCTTTCTCTTCATCAAGCACATGCACCTGCTAACAAATTAAAAAGGAGGAGAGGGTAACAAGACTGAACAGAGACTCCAATGTGGAGCAAGAACATGATGGGGACTGACCTAGAGTTGTTAGGTAGAAAGGATTGGAGGCACACATTGGACAATGAATTTCCTTTAGTGCAAATCAAAGAGGGAAATACAATCAGTTTTATGATTCAGAGTATTATAAACAGTTGTTTATAAATTCATGAACAAATCAATATATAGGACATACAAAACCATTCCTGGTATTTATATCTGGGAAAAATTTCTGCTATGCATTCTTATTCAGAAACTGTTTAGATACATACATACATTAAAATGAGCCTAATTTTTACCAAGAATGGCAAGATGCATTAAATGTGGTATAGAAAGTACGTTGTTAAATGGACTGAGCAAACAATCACATGAGTAACATTGAGCTATTAGTGGAGCAGGCAGTGTGTGAGGCCAAATACTCATGGCTGTGTGTGGAAAACAGTAGCTAATTCTCACAGCAGTGTGAAAGGATAATATAACTACATGGAAAGGATAATGTGAACAGGAAGAGAGCTCTTCCTCTACTGATGTATGAGTAGTATTTCTCAAGTGACTCAGGGAGAATTAAAGACAGAATAGGGCATACACAGGATTGGGGAAGTGAAAAAGAAATGCTGTAAATAAAGGAGTAAATACAAATAGAAAAGAAACAGGAAATAAAGCTAAAGCAGAAGCCAGAGACCAAATGCTAAGCCATTTACTTGAATGCTACCATGTAGCTAGTTAAAAGCCATTTCAATGATTTAAAGCTAGACAGTTACAAAATTAGAGTTGTGCTTTAGAAAGATCACTCTAGAAATAGCGTGGAAGATGAATCAGAGTGTTAACTCTGAAGGTAGGAAGAGCAGTAAGGAGGATATTGCAAAAGGTCAGGGGAAAATTATGAATGTTTAGATTAAAGCACTTACAGTGAGTATAAATATAAAGGACAAATTTAGAAATATTTAGGTATCTAATCAATAAGATTTGATGAGTTGGATATCAGAAGTGATTGATATCACTGTTTGGGACAATTCCTGGAATACAGTCAGGAAGGAGTTGATACTACTAGTTATCTTGGAGATTGGAAGAGGGCTTGGTTGATAAACTTTGAACTTGGCTTATTTGTGGTTTGTACGCTATATTCATGTAGTTATCTAGTAGACAATATGATACACCAGACTAAGACTTAGGTAGGAGATGTAGACCAGGGAAATAGGATTCATTACTATAGCACTTCAATAATGACCAAATGAACTTGGGTAGGGATATTCAGAAAAAGACAAAAATAAAGTTAAAGACAGAGTCCTAGGTTAATCAATATTAAAAGGTTGGCTAGTGGTAGAAAAGAAACGTCAGAGAGAAAGTTCAAGTATGACTGGTCAAAGTGTGGTGTTAATGCCTGGAGAAGTTTGTCCTATTAGAATTGCATGTCCTTTTCCTGTGGGGAGAAAAATGTCACCCCAGACTAAAGAGTGTTCTTGGCTACATTTTACTAAACTTGATCTTAGCCAAAGGCCAAGAAGTGATTCTGATTACTTTTTAAAGGTTTCTAAAATATGCAGATGACTAAGATAATGGTAGTTCATGTGATATTTTTTTCTTAACCAAAAACTATGCAACCCATGAGTTACACACCTAAGGTAAATACAAATATTTTCCTGTTCTTGGTATGGTATGGTACAATATGGCATGGTATGGTATATTTGGAGGAAAATTTATAATTAGCGGAAAACTTCAACACAAACATAGTCAGTGGGGCTCACAGTGTGTTGTGTGAATACACACAAAGAAAGATGCCTCCTCTCCTTGCCAACTGCTCATATGCTGTGTGACAGGAGTAGTCTAAATGTGAACATAGATAGAAAAGATGCTAAAGAAATATCCAATCAATACAGAGTTAAACCAGAGACACATCCGTACCTCATTTAGAAGCCCAAGATGAGATCATTGTTTTCCTGTGCCAGTTTCCCACAAACAGCTGCTCTCCTTAGTGGCATTTGGTTCCACGGGAATATTTTAAAGTAGAAATGAGGAGAGCCAATGTGAGAATCATGTACTTGGATTTTCAGGAGTGATGAATTTCCAAACTGCACTTCAGAAGCTAAGCTCTCCTGTCCCAAATTATAGAGCAAATATAGTATTCCTCCCTTTTCACAAAGAAAGAGAAGAGGAGTAATTTTCTATTTAGGTGAAAAGTGATGTTACCTGCTAAAATATAATATTTATTTTGTTATTTGGAATCTGCTACTATAATGAGAAAGAGGAAGAAATAAAAAGAAGGATACTAACTACAACGGCAATAGTTATTAGCTAAGCAAAGGTATATATAGCAAGGCCTTGTCTTATAATAATAATTAATGGACTAATGTGCCCATAATTTTTGTGTTCCTATAGTCAAAGAGAACAAAATAAAACTCAAATAAAAATAATTTAAGAAAAAAGCTTCCAAAAGTCTGGACAGAAAAGGACAACACAATACAAAATGCTGAGGAGGGCTAGGACATAAACTCAGCTGTGAGGAGACATCGCTTGGATATCTTGCTATTATTACCAAAAACACTGTCACCTAAATCTATATTGCTACAGCTTCTTGTCACTCCCCCGCCCCCTTAATGTCTCAATAAAGAACTCTATTTAGATACTGTGGAAATGAAGCTAATCAAATCTGGGTAACTACAGCCTTGGTATTCAATGTGTGGTCCATAGGCCAACATCATTTCATCATCTGAGCATTTTTCAGTCCCACTTCATAGTAACTGAATCAGATTATGCATTTTAATGAAATCTCCAAGTGATTCTTATGTGCCTTAAAGTTTGAAAAGCACTGACAGGAGTTCATTGTTCTGGTGCTGTGTCAAGGAGTTCTTTTCCTGAAGTGTGTATTTACCTGTTATTTTAACTTTTACAAAGTATTTTGGCCTATATAACATTACTAGTTGATTCTATTTAGCGTTTACACAAAAGCCAGCCCCATAGCCTAATGGCCCAGAGAGTTGGATCCCACGTGGCCAATTGCAGTTTAAACCCCAGTCCTGACAGCTTGAAAAATATGCCAGGTATGTGTGTGTGTGTGTGTGTGTGTGTGTGTGTGTGTGTGCCTAAAATCCCTACAAAATGAAGAAATGGAGGAAAAGGAATTGCAGCATGACCACTACCACTGGGAGTACTTTCTCTCTCTCTCTCTCTCTCTCTCTCTCTCTCTCTCTCTCTCTCTCTCTCCCCCCCGTGGTGAGTTCTGTCCCCTCTGGCAATTTAAAATATTTAGCACACACGCACATACACACATGCATGCTCACTCAGTTGTGCACACACACAAATAATATCTTTATTTTACTCTTAATAATGACAGACACCAAAAATTCAATCGAATTAAATTATTTCATTTCCTTTATCAGTGAGTAGTAAATATATACCATACTGAGAATATAGGTTATAAAGTAGTTCAAAATAGTTACTAATTTTATACAAGTAATACCTAATTGAGAAATCATATCTTCACGGAAAAACACTAGAAAATAAATGTGCGACTTACCAAGACTCTATATGGTGGCAGCAATATTTTATGGGGCTCCACGAATTCAGTTATCAATGAATATCACTATTTTCTCAATCAAAGAATATTATACAACTGTTGTCATGTGGGTCCTATGGAATTTTTTAGTTAATAAGGCTTATGCTTGGAAAAATAAGCATAACTTACAATTTTTTAACAAAGTAGAATTATGAGTTGGTTGAAGTGGACATAGAAGGATGTGAGCACCCTGGGTCTTATAGAAAGTGTAGTATATAGAGAGCTAGAGGGTATTCTAAGCAAGAGGAAACAGCACATGTAATCATAGGAATAAATGGAGTATGAGATGGGAACACAGTCCAGGTGAAGAATGTAAACTAGGCAGTTATGAGAGATTCAAATAGGTAGATAAATAAGGATGAGGCCAAAAGTATGAAAATCTTATTTTACCCTCTTTACCTTACTCTCTTATTCTCCAGATATTGGCAGGACATCTCAGCTGGAGAAACACATATGCCAAGAGTTTTTAAAATTAGAAGGTTTATAGCTGTGGTATCTAAACCTGTGGAGGAATTTAAATTACAGAGTGAAGGGATAGCTTCTTTTAAGTTAGATTTCTCTATATTTTTTCTTATTATATAGCAATTTTGTTTTGTACACTTAAAATCTTTGACGATCTTTTACATAAGTATACAATAAAAATAAAAAGCTTGCTATCTATCTATCTATCTATCTATATATATATACATATATGTGTGTATATATATATATATATATATATATATATATATATATATATATATAGTTTGTTTGGTTTTGCCAGGTTTGGGAAAGGGAAGGCACATTGGAACAGGAAGGTGAAATTGTTACATTTTTAAATAAAATTTTCAAATTCATGAGTATCACATACCATTGTGTTTTATAATTGCAAGTGATTTCTTCAGTATCTATCTTGTGTGTGAATTCTACTAAACTATCTACACAAAGGAACTCTTTTCTAACAATTACTCTTAGCTAAAGGACTGATCTGCTTTGATGTCAAAGAAAAGTAAATTGACTTTCTTTTCATTTTAAAACAACTAAGTAATTGAAAGAAGTCACAATGTAGTGAAAATCCATAAAAAAACCTTTATGATTAATATGTAGATTTTAATAAGCTTGAAAGGTGAAATCATTTTCTTCAAGACACATTAGATATCACAGCACTATTCACAATAGCCAAGATATGGAATCAACCTAAGCATCAATCCACAGACAAATGAGTAAAGGAAAGGTGGTGGGTGTCTATTATTTATACAGATATACACATACTCACACATATATATGTGCATGTGAATTTTACATATATAATACTCACACACAAGGGCCATTAAAAGAAATAAAATCCAGTCATTTGAATCAACATGAGTGAACTTGAAGACACTATGTTAGGTGAAATAAGCCAAGCACAGAAAGAGAAATACCACATGTTCTCACTCACATGCAGAAACTAAAGACTTGATGGAAGTAGAGAGTAAAAGAGTGACTATTAGAGTCTGAGAAGGATAGGGAAAGTTGGGAATAAAGAGATGTTGCTTAACAGATAACAAAATTACAGTTAGATGAGAGAAATAAATTCTGGAATTATAAAATACAGTAGGGTGACTACAGTTAACGATTTACTGTGTATCTCAGAGAAGCTAAAAATAAAAAAAAAAATTTTTTTTGAATGCTTTCAACACAAAATGATGACAAATAGTTGAGATGATATAAAAACAAAAACAAAAAAAAACCCTGGCTTTTGACAGAAAGTGGAAGAATATGGAAGATTTACTGCTGAGTGAAGCAAGCCAGGCTATGAAGGAGAGACATCTTATGTCCCCACTTAATATATACCGAGTTTCTGTACTCTATGACTGAAATGGATTGACTAAAGGATACAGAAACACAGTAAGTGGTTTTAAATACCAGATATAGTGTGTGTGAAAGAGTACGGTCTGAGGAAGGACATTTAGAAGAAAAATAGGGAGGCAAAGCATTAATGTGACAAAGAAATGTGGTATTATCTATTGAAGATATTTTATAGTTTTATCAATTGGACTAGGGAGAAATGTTAACATGTTGAAATATTCACTTTGTAAGCTAAATAATGTGATTGAATGTGTAAAAGAAAATGAAACAAAAAATGTAAAAAAAAGAAAGTGAAAAAAATAAATAAAATTTAAAAAGAGATGATGAATGTGTTAATCAATAATTTAATCATTAGACCTTGTACTCCTATACTGAAAAATAACATTGTACCCTAGGATTATGTACACTCATTATATGTCAACAAAAAGGGACATTTGAGAATATCTAATCTCTTTTCATCTTAAATTAATCCTATTAGTCATAGAAAAATGCAGAACAAAAACCAAGAAAACCCAGCATACTCTCTAATACATCAGAGGTCAACAAAGCTTGGCTCACTGGCCAAATCTAGTTTATTGCCTCTTTTTGTAAAGAAATTTTTATTGGAACACAGCCTTGACCATTCATTTATAATTTTTTCTATAGACACAAACATGCTACAATAGTAGAGTTGAGTAGTTGCAACATGGTCCACAAAGGCTAAGGTTTTTTGCCATGTGATCTTTTAAGAAAAATGTTTGCTAAAATATATTATAAAACTATCTAGATAAGATTTTACATTCATAAAATATAGTTTTGTTCTATGACTGTAAGGTAAATAAAAAAGTAATGGAAGATTAATGAATAATGAAAGATTAAAGTTGGGAGAAGTCTTAGAGTCATATAATTATATAAAACTTTGTCCTGGACAAGTTAAGGGACTAAGTGACTTGCAAGTGGCAGAACTGGGATGCAAACCACAGCCAGTAATCCTTTAAAGGACAAAATAAACTTTCAGATCCTATATGACGTTTTTTTTCTAAGTACTCTGATCTCTTCATATAGAAATAAACCTTGAAAAGGGGATGCATACAAACTCAAATAAATTTAGCAGAATAATGGCATTAATTTACATGAGAATTCTTAGAAAAGCTAACAACAGAAATTTAAGTAGATCTTTGGCTGTTAGTAATGGAGGAATATCTCCTACATCAGCCATCTTCCATGACAGTGGCTAAAAACTTCGAACAAAGTATATTTAAAAGAAAATGAAAATATTTGAAAGATACCAAAGAACAATTAAAAGCAGGCAGAAATGGGAGATGAAATTACACCTGAAGGAGAGTAGAAGGGCATTGAATGAGTTTTTCATTTTTTATATTTGTTTTATTTTTAAAAGTGTACTTATATATTTCGTCTGAGGGCAGATTCCTATCAATTCCAAGTAGGTGGCTGAAACTTAGAAGAAAAGCCTATAATCTTTCTGACCAAAAGAGCCAAAGGACAGATTTTGGTGTGACCATAGAAATGGGAAAATGAAGGATATTCTGAAAAGGAGAAAGAAAGAAGGGAAGTGCTAAAATCTGTACATAAAATGCCCAAATGGCTGATTTCTGAACTATGTACACACAGTTGGGATTTGTTTTTGTTGTTGTTAGTTTTTATTGTTGTGTTGTTTTTTGCTTTTTGTCATAGGGCATGTGCACTTAACAGAGAGAGAAAAAAAGAAATAACCCCCTAAGGGAGATGGCCACACTGTAATCCCTTCTCATCCATTCTCCTCTAGGGATTTCGACACACACACATACATCTCACATGATTTTTTTTTCTTTCATTTATTTATTTTTACATTTTTCCACAAACATTTACTTTACATAGCAAAAAATTTTAGCTCATACTCCATAATTCTTGACAGTTTACAAACAACTTTCAAAATTTTAAAATACTGAATTTTAAAGATAATGTTCAAAATATGTCTTATAATTTTGTATAATTTTATGACTCTAGAACAACAGAAGCAGTATGGTTTCAAATATATATATATATATTTATATATATTTTAGAGTGCAGAGACTCGGTATATATTAAGTGGGGACATACAATGCCTCTCCTTCATAGCATGACTTGCTTAACTCAGCAGTAATTCTTCCATATTCATCCACTTCCTTTCATGTGATTTTTAAGCTGCCAGGTCTGCAGTTTGAACTGTGGTCAGCCATGTCATCCATGTGGGAATCCAGCACCCTAATCACCATGCCACCTATAGGCCTCCACAATTGGTATTTTAATTGTTGCTCACCCAGAAATCACAGAATTTGGAGACTAAGATCAGCCAAGTTAATTGCCTGTTTAAACAACAAAGAAATGAATACTCTTCAAAGGATTAAGATAAAACAGTAATCTTTTCAATTTACAATATCCAAAATATAATATAAAGTTATTAAATGTATAGAAACAGGAAACTGTGATTACAAACTGTGTTTGTAAATCAGTTATTTTAACTATGTTCATAATATTGATGAAAATATATTTATAACAGATGACACATTTGAAATTTAAATGTAGAAATAAAATCTACTAAAAAGAATCAAATCAAAATTCTAGGACTGAGTAATGCATTATATGACATAAAAAAATTACTGGCAGGACTTAACAGAACGATACAGAAGAAAGTAGTTCATAATCTACTAGAAATTATCCAATCAGAAGAACAAAGAAAAACAGATTGAAAAATATGAACAGTGCCTTAGAGACATATGGTACAATATCTAAAGTTCTAACATACATGAAATGGGAGTTCCAGAATTGATGGCAAGAGATACAAAAAATATAGAGCATAAAAACCTATCTGACAGAATACCTGAGTTGGTTTTACTTCTGTTTAGGACATAAAATACCACAAGAGAACATGGCTCCCACCTTAATAATGAGTAAAACTTGATAATCCAGAAAGTCTTTTTTTCTTGCTCACAACTAACAACTGTATCTCGAAATTGTTCTTGCTATTAAAATCAATATAGTCAAATTTTCTAGGATATACAGAAGCAATATTTGTGAAAGGAGCATAATCAACTCCATTCCTGTAGAAAGGATCTTTGTTGTAAAACTAACACTAGTATTTCATTAGCCAGGGCAATTGTTTATGGAAGCTAGGTTGTCCTATCAAGATGGTTGAAAAGAAGCTAATTAATTTTATCACAGCTTAATCTCTCATTCTACTTTTTGGGAGGTAGAGAATTTGGCATATCTTTGTTATTATAAAGCACATCATGATGAGTAAAGAGCTCTTTTGGATCCAACCATTATAATAATATTGGTCAATATTATTAGGTGATTAAAATATAATAAGCATGGGACCAACAAATGACATAATGGTTATGTAGTCTCCCATGTAGTCAACCATGGTTCAAATCCCAGACCCAGCAGTGTAAAACTCAGATTGGGTGCATGTGCATGTGCCCCAAATCCCAAGAGGAGAATGGAGGAGAAGGGAATGTGGCATGGCCATCTCCCTGAGGAGTGATTTCTCGCTTTTTGTCTCTCTGTGAGTGCACGTACCCTATAGCAAAGATCTCTCTCTAAAAAAACAAACAAATAGTACCAGGCACTTTTTAAAGTTCTCTCAGTTGCTATTAATCTCTTCATACATCTGCTAGGTAGTTACTTATAATCACGACCACTTCACATATAAGTAGACTCAGCTCCTGAGTACATAGAATGGGATCTTTCCCAAGGTCATAGAGCTGGTAAACTTTTTTTTTTTTTTTTTTTTTTTTTTTTTTTGAGAGGTTTTCGCTATAGGGCACATGCGCTCACCAGACAGACAGAGAGAGACAGAGAGACAGAAAGCGAGAAATCACCCCCCAGTGGGGATGGTCACGCCCCAATCCCTTCTCTTCCATTCTCCTCTCGGGATCTTGGGCACGCATGCACACGCGCCCGGCGTGAGTTTTAAGCCACCAGGTCTGGGACGCGAACTGCGGTCGACTACGTGGGAGTCCAGTGACATAGCCATTACGCTAACTGCTGGTTCCCGGAGAGCTGGTAAACTTTGTGCTAGGATTAGAATGTGGCACCTTTTCAGGACCATCAGTTGGTGTAATGGCTATGTCACTGGATTCCCTTATGGTCAACTGCGGTTCAAGTCCTGGACCTGGTAGCTCAATCTCACACCAGGAGCATGTGCGTGTGTGCCCAAGATCCCAAGAAGAAAATGGAGGAGAGAGGATTGCAGCATGGCCATCCCCCTGGGAGGTGATTTCTCACTTTCTGTCTCTCTGTCTCTGTCTTTCTGGTGAGCGCATGCACCCTATAGCAACAACCTCTCCAAAAAAAAAGAATGTGTCACCTTTTCCCCTAAACACACATTGTTGATTAATCTTTGTGCTATTTTCCCTTTCGCCTGGAACAAAACATGTATTAGCATAAAGCAACAGTTTATTGGTAGCAGTTTAGAGGTTAGAAAATGTTAAGTAGGTAAGAGGTAGGAAAATGGTATGTCTCAATCATCTTTACTGACTCACCATACTTCAATGGCTTCTATATGTTCACATATCTCTTTTATAGCTTTGATTTTAATTTTTAAAATTGTATTTATTTCTTTCTAGAGCAAGAGAGAGAGAACATACCCCCCACTGGGTCTTGACATCTTAAATTACCCTAGCCTTCTCCAGTCCTGGATTATGTGCACTAAGGCACCCAGTGTGCTCAGTGATGTTAGAGAACAGCAGAAATACCATGCTTCTAGAACACTATGGATCTATGAACTCTGAGTGAATGAGTGAATGCATGCTCAGAGAATGTGGCCTTTCTGCTTGTAAACAACAAGAGACCAAAACCTCCCTTCCTGTTTGTAAGCAACAAGAGGCCATTACACAGGTATGTGATCTGATCAAGGTATTTTTCCAGGTTCTAAGGTGTTCTGTCTAGCCTCTGATGTCCTTTAGTCTTACTCTTCTGATGGATACCAAAACCCACATGTTCTGGAAATCCCCCTATGTGGAGAGTGGCCAATCTGAGTAAACATGGTAACCTATAGACACATGCAGAAATGTGTTTCCTTGAGAAGTCATTTGCAGGGCGATGAATGCAATATACATAAAAATGCATTAGCTGCCTAAAACTACAGAGTAGTATCAGTCTAAAGAAAGTCACATGGGCTTAATCAAAATTTGCCCAAAAAGATTTTAAAAAAAATACTTCCATAGAACTACATGGTGCCAGGTGTCTTCATATCTTCAGCCAATTAACATCTGAAAACAATTGGCTTTGCATTCTCCTTCCCCTTTCTCTATTTTCTGCCCTTTAAAAAAATAAAACTGAGACTGGGTTTGAGGTTGCAGCTATCTCCATCAGAAAAGCTGGGCCCACCCAATCCTCATTTTTCTATACTTCTATGTGTGCTTATTTTTATGTTTATTTTGAATCCCAGCCCCTCTACTCAAAAATAGTGTTCAGCTAGAAGTCCTAACTCCCCTATTTTTCTGATTTTCTAGAAAAACAACTTTCTTTAAAAATAACTTTCCTACCTCCTTTGCCCTAGTAAATACAGAGGACAAGAGGGGCTTAGCAGGAGCATATATGGTATGGCCTCTCCCTCTTGATTCAGATTTCTGTGTCTCACGTATTTATTCCATGTGTGCTTCAGGTGACTCTCTGCTGGTCAGAAGAGTCACTCAGAGAGATCTCTGGATATGAACCTGAACCTGGAACCTTTCCATGTGGGTCAGTCTAGTTGTATTTTACTGCTGCGCCATCATTGGGCCCCTACAATTTTGATTTTGAAAGACACTGTAAACATATTTAATGTTATTGAGCATCTGTGTTTGGCTATGTATAACTGGTCCAACTCACTGATCATGTGAAGTGTTAAAGTGTTAGTCATTCTCTACCAGTTTATAAAAACAAAACTGTTCTTATTTTTAAAAATCATATTATGATAATATTGTGGTTTTCCATCAAGAAAAATATGCTATTAACCTAAGCAATTCAGACAATAGAATAGCTATCATCACTGTCATTTCAGTAATTTTAAAAAATGTCATCCCTGTGAAAATTGATTATATGAACTGGAGTCATTCCTGTCCTATTCAACTAAATTAGTCAGTGGACCAAAGGGTAAAAGCACTCAGGGTACAAATGTCTGCTCCAGGAACTGTCTTGCAAGACTAGCTGCTGAAACAACCTACTATAACCTTATGATTAGTTTTATCCAGCAGCTGCTGCCAATCAGAGCTTGATAGCTTTGCAAGACTACACCAGCACCAATGAACTTCCTTTCAAAACAGCTTGGGTAACATTTCTTTTTCTCAATGAAACACCAATCTTTTCCTTTGTTCTTTGAACATCCCAGAGGCTGCCCTGGTCTGTGTGGTTTTCCAGAATTAGAATTCTAATTTTTTATTATTCCCAGATAGAATTCCTTTCTTAGACATTTGTCTCCATATATTTATTTGTTATTAACACAAATTTGTTGTTGACACAAAGTTCAGATTAACATAGACAGTAATCTTTGGTGTCTTTTTAGTAAAGAGTAAACTATGACTGGAAAGTAACAAAAACTAAAAACAGAGGCCTCAGCTGCTGTAATGGACAAACAAATCAAATTCTTTAAAACTTGTAAGCTCATTTCTTCTCTCTCAATTTTTCTCTACAAATTCGCTAAAAACAGCCAAATGGGGCTCTCTGGCTCCACATGCTAGTTACCGTCTTTGATACCTGCACTGGGTTCATTTATAATGCTGCTGAGTCCCCAAGTTCACTGAGCAGCTCACTGAGTTGTTCACCTTGGCATTGGCACCTGGAAAGTGTTTGTATTCATGGCTCCCATTTCTGCCCAGCCTCCAGGTTTGTATGTATAAAATCAAACTTTATTGACAGGAATAGAAGGCCCAGTACAGCTACCAACTCACCTCTGAGATACGTGAGAGCTTCATTTCATTAGAATTAAATTCAAAGAATAAAAGGATTAAAATTAGAAGATTAAAAGGGTAAAAATCAGCAACTGAGATTATTGTTCTGTGTGCCATGTTTGAGCTCCTTAAAGGGATGAGGTTTCCTATTTATCAATATAGCAAATACATGTGGAAAAAAATGGTAATCTGGCATAATAACTTTTTCATCCAAAGAGAGGATATGATTTTTTAAAAATAATTCCTTGAATTATGACATATTTATATTTGTCTTTAAAAATAAGGATTCTTGTGACCAGTAGTTGGCGTAATGGCTATGTCACTGGACTCCCACATGGTCGAACACGGTTCAAGTCCTGGACCTGGTGGCTTAAATTCACGCCAGGCAAATATGCATGCATGCCCAAGATCCCAAGAGTATAATGGAGGAGAAGGGATCACGGCGTGGCCATCCCCCCTGGGGGGAGTGATTTCTTGCTTTCTGTCTCTCTGTCTCTGTCTTTTTGGTGAGTGCATGTGCCATATAGCAAAAACCACTCCAGAAATAAATAAATAAATAAATAATAAAAATAGGGATTCTTAACACTCAGGAACTAACGCTATGCAGATTTAGTAATTTGATGTGTCTAACATTTCTGTCTTTGGGTGATGATAAGCATGGAAGGAAATAGCAGTGAATATAAATATCCAAAGAAAACAGGGGCAAAAGAGTTGAGGCTTTTCAGGGTTGATGTTTTTAAGTGCCAGATGGAATTAACTTTATATATTCCCAGTCATCTGATGATAAATTAAGCATAAAACATTCCATCTAAAGGGGGGGAACTATAGCATATTAACATAAATATAATTCACAGACTATATGCTATATAGAAACATATTCATATTTCTAGGGCTAAGGAATTCTAATTTTTAAAAATTATTTTTATTTATTTTTTGAAGGTGTAATGTATTCATATGACTTTTGTGTTTACTGGTTACAAAGAACAAATAGATATCCCTTCTTCCCATCCCTTGTCCACCATATTCTATCTTCAGACATTACCAGTTGCTTATGGACGCTTACAGGGCTATTTTATGCATGTTCCAGTAGATGCATAAACTTATAAATTTTATTTTTATACCCATGGTAGCATACTATATGTAATATTCTGTATCTCTGTTGAAATTTTTATATTTATTAATATGTAAGGTATGAAACATATACTCCATGGAATATTAGCCATAAAAAACAACAAGGTCCTGGAACTTGATAGAAAGTGGATGAATATGGAATATTTGTTGCTGAGTGAAGCAAGTCAAGCTATGAAAGAGAGACATCATATGTCTCTGCTTAACATATACAGACTGTGCTGTATGGTAGAGACTGAAAGACTGGAGGACATAAAAGCATTACAAATTGTTGTGGACACTAGAGACAAAATGGAAAGGGAATGTGGAAGAAGAAGAGTGCAGGAAAGGGAATTAGGGGAAAAATAAGGAGAGGTAAGATATTTGTGGGACACAGATATGGTTTGTCATCTGTTGATGAGGATGTGTACAATATTCTCAACTGGACTGAGATGTGTATCATGCTGAGTAAAATTTCTTTACAATTTAAATGATGTATAGCGACTGAATGTATAAATAATAATAATAAAATTAAATTAAATTTTAAAAAGATATGTGTGTGAATATATATCTTATTCCTTATTCATTCACTGCACAAAGAGCTTCCTCACTCCTTTTCATGACTGCATGTGAGTTAATTTAACTAGTCCCTGATTCAGTTGCTGCCAATGTGTCATGTGGGAATAATGCAAACAAATCATATAATTTTCTTTTTAAAGTTTATTTATTTCTTATACTAGTGAAAGAGACAGAGAAACAAAGAGACACTATCCTTAACAGGATCTTGATTTAGCAATCCACCACAAGCTCCACCCAGTTTCAGATCATGGACATGATTGTGTCTGGTGCATTCTGCAGGGGAGGGGTAGCGGGGGTCTCAAATACAAATCTGGAATCTATCCATGAAGGTCTTTTTCCCAGTGTTTTACCACTGCACTATTGTCCAGCCACTAAATTTTAAATTTTTCTAAGAGAAACCAATAGTTAAATTTTTATGTTGATTCTTCCACTTATTAAATGTAGGTACAAATTTAAAAAAATATTTTTAGAAAACTATGCAATCCACCATCTAGTTTTTAAAAAAATGTTTTATCTCTATATTGGAACTCTCAATGAATTAAGAAACATATATGTACTATCCGCCTAGTTTAAATGAATACAGACACAGTCACTTAGTGCTTTTCTTTTCAATCTTGTTTCTAATCCTAAACATTGTGGTTAAGACTAACAGATTTACAAAGTGGAGCTCATAAAAGAGAACAACAGATTGTTAACTTTCTCATAAGATATACTTTGGCAGCATGTATAATGAAAGCTTTTCTTATTTTCTTTTTTTTTGTGTTAGCTCTATTTTTATGAAAGTTATACATATACATACTTTTAAATATAAAATAATTCTATAAGGTTTATAATTTTAAATAGACTATTTTTTGTCTTGCTCTAATAGATACTCAATTCTTTCTTTTTTTCAGGCAACGTGTTAAGCATTTTATTTTTATAATCTCATTTAGCCTTTACAATAACTCAAATGATGTTGGATTATTAATTCCATTTTACAAACACAAAATTGAGGCTTGAAAAGTTGAGAATCTTGTCCAGAATCACATAGAAAGTAAAGAAGATGGTCTGACTGCAAAGCTGATACACTTAACATGATATGATATTATACAGAACACCAAAAATGTGGTTATAAAGAAAGTGGGACTATATTAGACTAAGAAGTGTCTGCACAGCAAAGGACACAGTAACAAGTGTGAACCGACAACCCTTAAAATGGGAAAATATTTTTGTTAAATATGCCTCAGACAAGGGACTGATAACCAGAATACACAGGGAACTCAAGTGCCTTATGCAAAAAAAAATGATTAACCCAATTAAAAGATGGGAAAATGAGCTGAACAAAAGTCTCTCTAAGGAAGACATACGAACAGTCAAAAAGCATATGAGGAAATGCTCAACATCCCTCATCATAAGGGAGATGCAGATAAAAACCACAGTGAGATACCACCTAACCCCTGTCAGAATGGCAAAGATTAAGAATATAAATAGTGATAAGTGTTGGCGGGGATGTGGTGAAATGGGAACCCTCCTACACTGTTGGTGGGAATGTAAACTAGTTCAACCACTGTGGAGAACAATATGGAGGTTCCTCAAAGATCTACAAATAGAACTACCATTTGATCCAGCAATCCCACTTCTGGGTATTTACCCAAAAGACAGGAGAATGCTCAGTCAGAAAAGTGCTTGCACATCGATGTTTATTGCAGCATTATTCACAATTGCCAAGACATGGAACCAACCTAAATGTCCACAAACTGATGAATGGATTGGAAAAGTGTGGTATATATACTCTATGGAATACTACTCAGCCATAAAAAATAACAAGACCCTGGCATTTGATAGAAAGTGGTCAGATATGGAGGATCTATTGCTGAGTGAAGTAAGCCAGACTATGAAAGAAAGATATTGTATGTATCCACTTAATATATACCGACTATCCGCACTCTATGATAGAGAGCAAAAAATTGGAGGACATAAAAGCAGTGAAGGTACTTAATGAGAATAGGACAGTGTGGAATGGGGGAAGTGAAGAGAAGAGGATAGAGAAAGATAGCAAGAGAACAATAGAGAGGCAGGACGTTAGTGAGAAACAGATATGCCTTATTAACTGTTGATGTTGACATGTATAGTATTCTCAACTGGATTCATCTGAGAAGTATTTCATGATGGGCAAAGTATTTGTACAAGCAAAATGAGAAATAGAGATTGACTGTTTTAAAAAATAATTATAATAATAATAATAATAATGATTGGGGGAAACATAGAAAAGATATTGAATGTTGAAGCGGGGAGATTAATGTCTCTGTACTGACTGATATGCACGGCATTCCCTTTTGAAAAAGCAATGTAATACACTGTAAAGTTATATGTAATTCAATGTAATATAAAGAAGATTATGGACCAGCAGTTAGCGTAATGGCTATGTCACTGGATTCCCACATAGTCGAACGCGGTTCGCGTCCCGGACCCGGTGGCTTAAACTCACACCAGGCGCGTGTGCGTGCATGCCCAAGATCCCGAGAGGAGAATGGAGGAGAAGGGATTGTGGCGTGGCCACCCCCCCTGCGGGGTGATTTCTTGCTTTCTGTCTCTCTGTCTCTCTCTGTCTGTCTGGCAAGCGCACGCTCCCTATAGCGAAAACCTCTCCAAGAAAAAATAAAAAAGAAGATTATGATGATTAAAAAAAAAAAAAAAAAAAAAAAAAAAAAAAACAACTCCCATATGTTCAGCAGGTGGTATGGTGGTTAAGACTCTGGGCTCCTACATGGCCAGCTGCAGTTCAAGTTCCAGACCTGGTGGCTTGAAAATCACAATAAATATTATAATTAGATAAATAAATAAATAAGTAAATTTTAAAAAAGAAAGAAACTAGGAGACTGTCTGAACAGGAAAATAAACCAGCATGAGTATGGTGATTGTGGAGAATAGGCTATGGGAATTTGGGATAAATCAAGCTGACCTAAAGGAAGTAATAAAATGGCTCAAATAGCTGCACTCACTCTCTCTTACTTCTATGTCTAGGGCAACCAGAACTAAATCCCCTCTCTATTCTTTGTCACTTATTTTGTGATCTTATTCTAAATTTTTTCATTTCATGAAATGCTTTTGATAGAGGGACAGATAACATTTATGTCTCTGAATGAAAAGAATGATATCAATAAAGAATTTTTAAAAGCATATTTATATATCTTTTAACACAGAAAGTCAGATGAGACTAGTATAATTTTAAGCCCGTTTCCCTTACATATTTTAGCTAAGAGACATAACATTTTCAGATAAACTACCACTATAGCGTTCTTATAAAAAACAGGATTTATCAGTTGGATGAGACTCTTTTATTAACATAAGATTTTTTAAATTATTTAATTTTTAAAATCATTTTTATTATTATTATTTAATTTTCTTTAGATTATATATGCTTACCAGAGAGAGAGAAAGAGAGCACACAAGAGAGAAAGCCACCTGGTCCAGTACTCAAACTGTGATCAGCCATGTAGGATTCCAACACCTTAACCACCATGCCACCTGCTGGCCCCATAATATAAAGTTTCTTTAAGAGAAGAATAATATAAAGGGATACTTGCTATTAAAAGTGCAATATGCTTACATATTATAAAATATACATGGAGTGCCAGGCATTGTGTTTGCGAAATTTTTTTTTTGAAAAGAAAAGTTACATGAAGATATAAGCAGACACAATTCTAAAAGTCAAATCTGAAATTGTGTAGTCTATTCTCATTATGATAAATGAAACTAAGAGTATTCTTAGGTTATATTTTAAAAAATTATCACTTATATGTAGTGCAAGACATCGAAACAATATTATAAGACTAGTAACAGGTAAAATTTATAGCAATAACACAAAAGACCTGTGGAAAAGTTATATTGGAATATTTGTATTAATATTATGGTACAAAATTTGAGAACTTCTTAAAAAATAGAGTTTACCAGAATCATATCCATGAGAAGATGAAAATTATTCCATTTCATTCAACGGCCGACTATATGGTTTGGTCAGGTAGACCAGATCTCTACCCTACCAGCACCAATCCCAAGTAGGCCTTAATGATTTGTTTCTCTTTTTTTCTTTCTGTTTTCTTTTCTTTCCTTTTTGTTTCTTTTTTTTTATTTTTAAAATTTTACTAGAGGGCACATGCACTTGTGGGAGAGAGAGAGAGAGAGAGAGAGAGAGAGAGAGAGAGAGAGAGAGAGAGAGAGGGAGGGAGAGAAAAAGTGAGAAAGCAATCCCCATGGAGATAGTCATGCCACAATCCCTTCTCTATTTCTCCTTCTGAGATTTTGGGCATGCATGCATGCCCAGCATGTTTTTAAAGTCACAGGATGGAGACTTGACACACACATTCAGTCATGTGGAATCCAGCCACCTTAACCACCATGCCACTGGCTGGCCCAATGATTTGCTTTTTAAAATTCTAAGGAAATGGAACAGGATGCTATTATCTCAGCTGGTGTCACAGAATCTTGAAATGTCTTGGCAATTATCCAAACACTGATCAGTTCAGTGAAACATCCTGAATTACATTTGAGAACTAATTGTTTATTTCAGTCATATGACAGTTAGTAGAACCAATGTCAACTTTTTGATGGAATGTTGAATAATCACTTTCCTTCCTATATAAAAATTTATAGGGTGGGGCCGGCAGGTGGCATGGTGGTTAAGGTGCTAGACTCCCACATGGCTGACTACAGTTAAAGTCCCGAACCTGACAACTTGTTTTCTCACTCTCCCTCTGTGTGTGTGTGTGTGTGTGTGTGTGTGTGGTCAAATTAAAAAAATAGTGATAATAATAATAAATAAAATTAAATAAATAATTCTTTAAAAATTATAGGACAAATACAATGGAGTAAGGAAGCAAATTGTTCTGACTTTTAGATAAAATTTGAAGGTTAATAGTTAAATGTCCATATTGACTATCCTTTACAATATTTTAAATACTTTTCTCTTACATGAGACAGAATACAGATCACAAATTAAACTTTTCATGGTATTGAGTGTTGCTTTTATGACTGTATTTATCAGAATATCATGACTATAAGTCTGTATACAGAATCTGGTGTTGTAGAGGATAGGTTTATAAATTGCCAAGGGATACCACAGATTTAAAGTAATTACTGGGGCTAGCAGATAGTGTAGCAGTTAAATCACTGAACTCCTACATGGCTGACCATAGTTCAAGTCCTGGACGCACTGGCTTGAAACTCATCCCAGGGGTGTGTGCCTGCATGCCCAAGATCCCAGGAGGAGAATGAAGGAGAAGGGACTGCAGCATGGCCATCCCCCCCTGGGTGGTGATTTCTCACCTTCCCTCTTACTGTCTCTGTCTCCTCCTTCCCCCCACCCCCTCGCAAGTGCACATAAAAAAAAAAAGTAATTGTTTTCTTAAATTTAGCTAATGAACATGTAATTCTTTAGTTATTTTGTCTATGTATTCGTGGTCTTTCTATCATAATGGAAATGTAAACAAACCACAATGATATATTACTTAGCCCCAGTCAAGATGGCTATGATTCATAAAACAAAAGCAGCAAGTGCGGGTAAGGTTGTGAAAAAAAGGAAACCTTTGCACACTTCTGGTGGGATTGTAAATTAAAATAGCCGTGCTGAAAAACAGCATGGAAGTTACTCAAAAATCCAAAAATAGAACAACTGTATAATCCAGTAATCCCACTGTTGGGTGTATACCCAAAAGTTAGGAAATCACTCATTTTGAGAGACCTTTGTGTATTCATATTTATTTTGTAATTTTTAATACTTATAAATTCCCACTAAGAGGGAAAAATACTTGTCTTAAGAAAAGTTTCCTTATTTCAGCCATGAAAGGAGAGTAAGTCAGACATTTGCAGCCACCAGAAAGCCTATTACCAAATACAGAAGCTCTTTCCTCTTCCCTTTTTCTGTTTATTTTCTTTCCCGTTACTCTTTGCATTTATTCAATCATTGATTCAAAAGTTTGCTGAGCACCATCTATATTCCAGACACTGTGCTGGGTTCTGGGGTTTTAACGGTCAACCAAGACACAAGTGCTGTTTTCTTGATTCTGACTAGTGGCAGTGGGTTCTGGGCAAGTGGACAGATGTTAACTAATTA
Organism: Tupaia tana; assembly: GCA_026018925.1. Classification (NCBI taxonomy): domain Eukaryota; kingdom Metazoa; phylum Chordata; class Mammalia; order Scandentia; family Tupaiidae; genus Tupaia; species Tupaia tana. The sequence goes on from JAKSZU010000008.1 coordinate 45,527,805, forward strand.
TCACATACACTCCAGAATAACTGTAATGACAGCTATTCAATCTCAGACAACAAGCGATGCAAGGAACAAGAGGTAAATCACCTCACAGTTTATAAGAAAAAGCAGGATCTAGTTGACATCTGGAAATGATGATCCCTCTGAAGAGGGATTCTAGGCTCTCTTTTAGAGCCAGACACCAAGCAGGACCTTTCTGCTTTTACACTTGTGGTCTTTGGCTTTGAAAATTATAACTAAGAAATGGGAGTGATCTTTTGTTCTGATTAATGAACCTAACTTCAAAATTATATCTTCTTAGGTCTCCTTCTCATTTCTTTCATTCAATTTTGACTTTTGGAGTTCTCTTTTCTCCAAGTCTGTGATGTTCCTTCCTATGTGTTAGATGAAAGAATGTTCTTTTACTAACTTTCATCCTTTGAATGTCAGCATATATTGAGTAGTAGTTTTTTCGTTCGTTTGTGTTTTTAGGTTTTTGCCATGGGTGCATGTGCTTACCAGAGAGAGACAAAGAAACACAGTGAGAGGGAAAGGAAGAAATCTCCCCGTGGGGATAAGGTCATGTCACAATACCTTCTCCATTCTCTTCCTGGGATTTTGGACATGCATGTACATATGCCTGGTGTGAGTGTCAAGCCACCAAGCACAGGACTTGAACCGCAGTTGGCCATGTGAGAATCCAGAGCCCTAACCACTATGCCACATGCTGACTCCAGTCATAGCATAGATTTAAAAAAGAATTCTGGAATATAAACTCTGGGTTAACAAGTGACGCTGAACTTCTATTTTCTTTCCTATCCTCAAAAGATAATGTCTATTTTTTTTTCTGAACTAAAATCCTTAGTGTGCAGTCAACAATATATACTAATTTGTAGGAATTTAGAAGTTCAACAATAAGGAAGAAAAATAGAAGTAGTCGAGAAAGGCAGATGTTCTAATTGTCGTTTAATAAGAATGAAATTAAGTAAGTGAGAAAGTGAGTTTATAAAGATTATATAACAAGTTAGTGGCAAAGATTGTATTCAGGCTCAGGCATGTTGACTAACTCTTATACCTTTTCTATAATGTCTACAGTCAATATTTAGAACTCCATTAATATTATATTTTAGGTTTATGTAGACTCATTCAAGATTATATTTATTTCTATCTAACTACAGTTACATTTTGACTAGATTTTCTAATGTTCTCTTCCTGCACTCTAAAGCTTGCTTTATCTGATCATATATTTTTAAATTGCCGACCTAAATTTTTATGCTTGATATGCAAGAGATATTTGAATTTTAAACAGATAAGTAATGTTTCTGAAATAGCATTCAAATAATAACCACTATGCTAGGCATTCTCAAAGCGCTGAATTATATTTAGACCAGAAGATGGCATAAGAGTTATAGCAATGGAAAATTGCACATAATAGACTATGAACTTTCTTAAAGCAGATTGCACTACAAACCAGGCTTTATATTATATTTTTTCTGATAAAAAGAAGCATGTTTTTCCTTGTGCAAATTTCTCTTCCCTTTTAAGTTATAATACATAATGACTACAGGAAGAAATACAGTTTAAAAATTTAGCTATCCAAATCTCAAAATCCAGAAACAATGATCACCAATATATTTTTGTCTTTTCGGTTTTATTATAGAGTGCATGTGTTCACCAGAGACAGAGAGAGAGAGAGAAAGAGAGGGAGAGAAATAGTAAGAGGGAAAGTGAGAAAGCACCCCACACGGGGGATGGCTATGTAACAATCCCTGCCTCTCCATTTTCCTCTAGGGATTTTGGACACACATGCACATGTGCCTGGCGTGATTTTATAATCCGCTTGGTCTGGGGCTTGAATTGTGCGGTTGGCCACGGGGATAAGGTCATGTCACAATACGTTCTCCATTCTCTTCCTGGGATTTTGGACATGCATGTACATGTGCCTGGCGTGAATGTCAAGCCACCTTCACCTCCCCAGCACCGGCTGGCTCCTGTAACTAGCATTTTGATGCCTGTGTTTCCATACTTCTTTTACTGGAAACAACTACATAAACTGTTATGCAAACTGCCACTTTGACTTAGCAACATGTAATGGGCAATTTTGTGTTAAAAGTGTTCTGAAGGATAATTTAATTGGAAGCATAATATTTGAGTGTGATCTAATGTAATGTGTACCATAATTTATTTAATCACTCCATTAATGTAAGAGTAAGTTGCTTCTGGTGTTTCACTAAGGTACACAATTCTGTAATGAAAATCCTCTTATTAACATATATATTTATGCTCATTTTTCTGATTTTTCTCAGCAAAAATTTGAAGAATTTATCCTGCTGGGAGAATGGCTGAAATTTTGAAGACTTCCATGTATCACCAAATGGTCTTCTATAAAGATTGTATTTAATTTCCTTTCTTAATAGTGTATAAAGGCCCTATGTTACCCATACCTATGTAAGCCCTATATGTTATCCTGATTTCAATTTCTTTCAAAGAAACTTAACATGAAGTTTCTTATATGAGTCATATCTTTATATCAATACATAAAAATGAAAATGAGGAAAATGTCCTTAATAAAGTTCATTAAAATATATTGAACTTAATGAACTTCATGGGCTGGCCCTATAGCACAAAGGTTAACTACCTTGAAGAGGGAGCTGAATCTCATATAGCCAACTGCAGTTCAAGTCCTGGGTCAGGTTGCTTGAAGAATATGCTGGGTATGTGTGCACATGCCCAGGATCCTGACAGGAGAAATGCATGAAAAGGGGATTGCAGCATAACCAAGACCCACTAGAAGGTGAAACCTACCCTCTCCCAATTCTCTCAACTGCACATTCAACCTCTGGTAAAACAAAACAAGCAAAACTTCACATAAGTGAATTTTTATTGTTGAACAAAATGAATGGTGCTAGAACTTTATGTATGCCAAATTGAACACTTTCTGAAGGAGTAAGTTAATAATAGAGTCGTAGCAACAATAACACTGACATCTAGTATTTTCTAAGTGATTACAATGAACCAGAAATTTTTCTGAAAACCTTACAAAAATTAACTTATTTAATTCTTATAACAAGACATCTAACCTCAGAAAATCTTTCCAAAAAAATTAGAAAGCTTTGTCTGTTTGCATTTATTCATGTATCTATCTATGTATATATGTAACTATCTCCCTAGAAAGGAATTTTCCATGTATTGAGGGCTTGTTTCCATGCTTGCAGGGGCAGAATCCAAACTTGGATGACCTAGTCCAGGCCTGAAGGGGCAGCATCCAATGTGAGGTGGAAATTTTTAAGAAATTTTTATGCATAGAATCTACTTCTATGTGAGGAAGACAAGGTCCCATATTTAGAAAAGCCAACTTTTATGACTGAAATGCCAGGATCCATGTCTAGAATGTCATGTTCTACATCTAAAGGGCCAGATTTTATGCTTAAAATTTGTGGTTATAAATATGGAGTGACAGTTCCCATGCTTATGGGGACAGGTTCCATGCTTAGAGATTGAGATTCCATGTACTGGATGAACAATTCCAAAGGTAGTATTCCATGTTTGATGCTTGAGAGTCCATACATGAAGTGTCCTGTCCCATGCCTGGAAATACAGTTCTATAAATTGTGGGCCAAGTTCAATGTCTGCAGGACTACCTTGTTGTACATTGAAAACCAGATTTTACCAACAGATGATTTAGTTCCAAACATTAAGAGTCATATTCCTTATCTAGAGATCAAGTGTCAAGACTGAGAAGTCCTGTTTGATTCCAAAAGTCCAGATTAGGTATTTGAAAAGCCAGAGTTCAGACCTAGAAGGCCATAGTCCGTCCCTGGTGAGCAAGATAACATGTCTTGAGATTCAGGTTCTATCCCAGAAAACTCTGTTCTAAGTTTAGAAGGAAAAACTTCACACAGGTAGTAGGTGTAAAGTAACTCAGAGTATATCTAGAAGGACTATTCCATGACTAAAAGGCCTAGATCTATACACAGAGCCTCAGGTTCCACACTTAGTTTAAGTGTGTATGCATCCAAAGGCAAGATTCATATCTGTAGGGACTTTCCATGAGGGTAAAATCAAATTCCATGCTTGGAGGGCTAGGATTTATGTTAGAAAGTTTATAGTAAATATCTGGAAGGCCAGTGTGCCTGCTTAGATAACTAGGTTTTATCCCAGAAAAGTCAAATTTGTATGTTTGTATGACTTTAGGGACAGGTCTCATAAGAAAAAAAAAAAAAAAAAAAATATATATATATATATATATATATATATATATATGTGTGTGTGTGTGTGTGTGTGTGTGTGTGTGTATTTTAGTTTTGCTTTTAGTTTTGCTATAGGGTATGGGCGAGAGAGAGAGAGAAAGGGAGAGAAACAGAGAGAAAAATCTCCTCCTGGGGGAATGGCCATGCCATAATCTTTTCTCCTCCATTCTCCTTGGGATTTTGGGCATGCATGCACATGTGCCTGGGGTGATATTCAAGCTGTTAGATCTAGGAATAGAAATGCAAAGTTAGTCATGTGAGATCCAGTTGTGTTAACCACCACCATACCACCATCTGGCCCACACTAAGGTCTTTACAATAGTTATCAATAGTTACCATATCATCAATAAAATAAATAGTCTAATCAATACTACCAAAAATTTAGATTTATATTTTGTACATGGAATTCCCATTTCCAGGTCAAAGAGACCATATTCTATTCATGGTAACTGATATTTCATGTATAGAGTAACAGATGTCATGGTTGTAAGGTCAGGTTTCATGCTTGGAGATTAACATTTTATGTAGGGGGTGCCAAGTTCCATGCATGAAGACCAGTTTCCATGTCTTCAAGTGACAACACATAGGAGGTTAGTTGAAGGGATTGGAGGCTAATCAAAGAGAAATATATGATCATAAGAGGTAGTAACACAAAGCATGTTTTATTGTGCGTTGCTTGGATGGGGTTGTGTAGAGTGGAAGTTCCTATAGCATGAGTCCCTCCAACGATAACTTGAGGTCTTAAAACCACAAGGTTGTTATCAATGGTGAACAGATACAGGGTATTGTTTCATGAGGTATGAAAATGGCCAAAATTATTTTTGTTTAGGTTTATTCTTTAAATAACTGAATGTGTAAAAATTTAAGTGTGATGTTGGTCAGTTTTTAAGCTAATGGTTCTTAATTTTCTGTGAAGAAATAAACAACTTAGGGACCAATACACTGTTGCTATCTTTGGCTTATTTATATAACGTGTTTATATAACTGAAATTCAGGTACAGTGTCTGGATTGCCAGTTTCCATTCTTATTATACCATGTTCCAGGTTTAAAGAATAAGATTCTGGACACATAGTGCCAGGTACTTGATTTTAAGGCCAGGATCCATAGCTTGTAGAGCCAGTATTACTGAAATGCCTGCTATCTCATGTGGGGTTGCAGGCTCCACACTTCTAAGGCCACACTACATGTTTGGCAGCTGAGTTGCATACATAGTGCATCATGTATCATGTATGTGAATTCATGTTTCATACATGGACTTCACACCAAAAGTGTAAAGTTCTACTTTAATAAGGTTCCGTATTTGGAGATTGAGATCTATACATGGGGTGGTATATTCTATGGCTTAAGGCAAAGTTCTATAAATGGAGGGCCAAGCTCAATGTCTGGAGAACTACATTTCCAAATTCAAACGTCCAGATTTTTACCTATAGATGGCCAATAATAAACACAGAAAATCAGGTTCTATGTCTGATCAAACATTGAGACAGAAAGGCCTGTTTCATGCTGAGAAATCCAGATTTAGTGCTTTGGGCCTAGATGATCAGGTTCTATAGTTGATGGATTACATGAGATCCCTTTAAGCTCAGGTTCCAGCCCTAGAAGACTGTCTCAAGCCTGGAGAAAGAGATATCTAACAGGTACGAAGTCATGATTTGCCTCAAATGCCTAATTCCATGGCTAGAGGCCCCTATCCATTTATTAAATGGTTCTATTCCAAATTGTTTTATAGAATGAATGATTCTATGAGAATTTTTCTATGGTTAGAAAGGCAAGATTCACATTTGGATGGACTTTCCATGCCTGTAAAACCATGTGTCAAGGATCCATGTTTAAATAGTTACATTCAACACTTAGAGAACAAATGCGCATCCTTAAAGGGCCAGGTTCCTTTCCAAGAAGTTTAGATTCCAAGACAATAGGGCTAAGTCACATGTGGAGAACCAACTTTTATTCCTGAAAAGGCAGAGTTTCTCCTTAGAACTGTATAAATGATTGAAGCTCAGATTCTATCTCAGGAGCACCAGATTCCAAGCCTGAAGACCTGGATCTTTATCTCAGTGTGCCAACTTCTATGACTTGAATAACAGGCACTAAGTCTGGGTTGCCAAATTCCACATTTGTAAAACCATGTTTGATGCTTATAGAATAAGATTCCACACATGGAGCACCAGTTTTCATTCTTGCAAGGCAGGCTTCAAGCTTGGAGATTTCAATTGCACAAATCTAAGTGCCAAGTCTGCTGGCAGGTTCCATGACTCAGGGAGCCAAGCTCTCTGACTAAAATGTCAGGTTCTGTATCTGGAGTGCCAGGTTTCTTCCATGGAAGTAATGTTCCACATTTGAGGATTGGGATTTCACCTGGCATGATTTTCAAGCTGCTGGGTCCAGGACATGAACCACACAGCTGGCAATGTGGGATCCAGTGCCTTAACCTCCATGCCACCTGCTGACACTCTTCCTTTTTTATAAGGACTAGTCCTGTTGGATTATACCTCACCCTTATGACCTTGTTTAACCTTTATAACCTCCTTAAAGGCTCTGTCTCTACAGATTAGGGGTTAGGGCCTCAACATACAAATTAGAAGGAACACAGTTTAACCCGTAACACATGGTAAGCCAGACATGACAATATCTTGAAAGGCAATTTCCACGTTTTGGAAAGTCAATATCTGTGCATGAAATGCCAGTTTCTATATTTGGAATACTATGTTTTAAAATTAGTCTGACCGTGTTTCTTGCTTGAAACTCACACTTAGAGTACTCGCTTCCAAGTTTGTAAGTCCAGGATCTATGCTTGAAAATTGATTCCTTGCATGAAATGTCAGCTTCTGTACTTGTAGGGCCATATTTCACCCTTGGATATTGAGTTTCCATATATTGAGTGCTGGTTTTTGTGCCTGTATGGCCAGTTTTCAATGCTTAGAAATTCCACACATGCAGTTCCAGGTTCCTTGGACAGGAAGAACTAAAGTCTATGAAAAAAATATAGGTTTCCATGCATTGGGTGCCAATGCCACACACTATAAGGCCAAGGTCTATGTTTGGAGATTGACAATACACATTTATGGTGCCATTATATGTGCTTGTAAGGCAGGAACCCTGCCTGAACATTGAAATTATGTACATGGAGTTTCAGGATCCATGGAAACCAGGAGAGCCCATGTGATGACTGAAATACAAGGTTATATATCTATTTATATATCATGTAACATTTATGGAGACAATTACCATGGTTTGATCAACATTCCATATATGAAATAAGTTCCAAGCTCATAAAGATAGGCTTTATGCATGGTATTTGACAACCTACATGTGGCAGACTAGACGCTATGCTTGTTGGGCCTGTTTTCATGTTTGAATGTTGAGCATTAATGTGTGTATTACAAAGTTCCATGCTCAAGAGACACAGGATTACTTCTTAGAGAGATTATATATATATACATATATATATATATATATATATATATATATATACACACACACACACACATGCATATATATATATATATATATATATATATATAGAGAGAGAGAGAGAGAGAGAGAGAGAGAGAGAATGAGTGAGCTTTTAAGGAGATCATTAAGGTTAAATAAGTCCATAGGGTGAGGTCTAATCCCACAGGACTAGTGTCCTTATAAGAAGATGAGGATACACCATACCTCACTCTATCTGCATGCATCAGAGGAAAGGTCACATGAGAACACAGTAAGAAAATGACATTCTGCAAGTGAGCAAGGGACCCTTCACCAGAAGTCAAACTTGTCAGCATCTTGATCTCATACATCTAACCTCTAGATCTGTGAGAAAATAAATTTCTGTTGTTTAAGCCACCCAGGATGTGATGTTGTGTTTTGACAGTCCTGGAAGACTAATATATCATTAAGGAACCCAAATTTCCAAACACTATAATATATTTATATTTATAAATATTTATATAAAAGTCTTATATTTATAAATATTTGTGTTAAAGTCTCTGCAAATATGTATTAATACATATTTTTTGACCAGAGAGTACATATATTGCCAGAGAGAGACAGAGATACAGTGACAGAGAAAAAGGGAAGAACATATTCTAATGGGGTGTGATCATAGCGCAATCCTTTCTCCAATTTTTCCATCCTGTTAGGATTTCGGACACATGCCCATTCAAACCCAGTGTTTTTCCCAAGCCACTGGGGTCATGTTTCAAACTATGTGGTCAGTCACTTGGGATCCACTAGGTCACAGGGCCAATCTAAGAGAAAACTTTATAACTTGAATGCCAGGTTCCAAGTTGCAGGTCCAATATTTTCCACAGGTAAGTTCACATGCTATATGTGGAGATTCAAATTCCACTCATGGAATGCTAGGATTTTATGTTTGTAGGACTAGATTCAGTGACTGGAAATTGTTTTTCCACATATGGAGAGGCAGGTTCATGCTTGTAGAGATAGATGTCATACCCTGAGATTGAGATTCAACACAATTTTCATGCTTACAGTGCTAAGTTCCATGTTTATAGATTAAGGATGCATTAAACATGTAGTTCGCAGTGGATGCCTTTTCTTGTGTTGGGTAGTCAGTATTTGTTCTATGCCTAGATGTATAAGATCTATATGTAGAAAACTAGGTCTCTCACCTAGAGGGTCAGATTATATGCCTGGAGAACCAGGATTCATATTTTGAGTTATCTTCTGTATTTGCAAAGTCAGATTCTAAACTTAGAGGTCTAGGTGTTTGAAGGACCATACTCTACACTTGGGGAGCCAGATTTCATGTTTCAAGGACTAGCTTCTTATTCATGTGCTAGTTTAACTGCATGCCTAAAAAGCTGAGTCGTATGTGGAAAACCAGATTTTGTACTTGGAAAGACAGAATTCACACAGAAAAATGCATAAATCAACTGTAAGCCTAGATTAATAGTTGATTGGTCATATTCCACTTCTCTAGGCTCATGTCCAGTGTCCAAAGTTCCTTATTCGTAGGGCCAGGCTCTGTCTAGTGCCAGGCTTCATGTCTTCAGTACAAGCTTCCATGCCTAATGGCTGGGTGTCACAACTGGGTGTCCATGCTTCATGCTGGGTTATGTCTAAGCCCAGGCTCTATGCCTGGTGTGCCAAGTTCCATGCATGCACTGTTTCCATAGTACAAAGGCAGATCGTCTGATGGCAGTGACTGTAGGACCTCTTTCTATGTCTGGAAGGCCAGAGTTCATACTTAGAGATGGAGGTTGAGGTGTAATGTATGTTCCTCTTCTTATAAGGACATGCCTGGAGGGGAGGTTATGGTCCATGACTGCATGAAACCTTCCATTTCCAAAGCTTGAAAGTCTTGTATTTCATGACTGCATACAACATACATTAGAGGATGTATTTTCACATTAGAGGATCACTTTAATGTATGGGGCCAGGTTTTATACCTGAGTCTGGAGTGCATTTATTTCATGTTTGCAGGACCAGATTTCACACTTCAAAAACCAGGTTTCTAGGGTAAGCAGCTGGTGTGGAGGTTAAGGCAGCTGGACCCCACATGACTGACTGCATGGTTTGAATCCCAGACTTGGTGGCTTGAAAATCATGCTGGGCACATCTACATACATGCCCAAAAATCCCAAGAGGAGAATGGCAAAGAAGGTATTTCAGTGTGGCCATCATCCCTGGGGAGTTATTTCTCATTTTCCCTCTTTTTCTCTCCCTGTCTCTCTCCAGTGAGCATACACACTCTACAGAAAAAAAAAAAAATCCTGAATGAAAAGCTATTTCCAGGACTAAAGGACTAATTTGAAAGCCTACATTTTGTTTGTTTGTGTGTTTGTTTGTTTGTTTCATGGCTAGAAGGCCAGAGTGTGTGCTCCAAAAATAGGCAACCACAACTATAACTGGGGAAAGAGGTCTTACCTACACATTTATTACTATAGAAATAGTTGTTTGCCAAATTGAGACTGCACTGTCACACAAGTCATCTAAGAACAAGTAGAAAAATCACAAGGTTTGCCTAGAGAGTTTAACCAGTGACATAGTAAAAATTGCTCCCACTGAATAAATTTGAAGGGGACAGTGGGAAGCAAACATGAAATATCTTGGTTACACACTTCCACTCACGCCTGTTCAGTTTAGCAGTTATGCTGGTGATTATTACTGAGTGCTAACAATGAATCAGATGCTTTGCTACAGCAATACATCTGCATTGTATCACTTAGGGATATGTTCTGCTATTTGATAGATGAGTAAACTGGCACAGAATTTTACTAATTTTTCCAAAGTCCCCTAACTAGTATGTAGTAGAGTAAGGGTATGAACTCTGCTACATTTAACTTACTTAAATGATAATAGGCTCTCTCTGCAGTGTTGGATGAGACAAAAATGAGAAGTAGTTAATACTAATTCCCTAACTGCACAACCAGACGCAGCTCTTTTGTGGTAGGATATCCATAACTCACATATTGAACTGCAAAATAATCTTAAATGGTATAAGAAAAAAAAAAGGAACATCCACTCCAATAAGTATTTCTTACAGTAATAATAAAAAAAAGTTCCATTCAACTTCAGAGGTATGAATTTATGGCATGCACATAGGGCGATATTCATAATTAGTTTGCATAAAGCCATTTTCATCCCTAAAGCATTTTATGAAAATTAACTAATTAATCTTCACTATATCCTTTAGAGAGAGATAACTGTATTCTGTCTGCAAAGACTCTCTGTCATGGGGCTCAAAATGCTTTATGAATTGCTTTATGCATATTACGTGTATAGTGATAAGCTAGCTCTAGGAACTTCAGATACACACTAGCTGACATTGAGGATATTAGATCATTCATTCATTCACAAAGCAAATATTTGTTTAGTGTCATTACGGAAGACCTACAATCATGGAGCTGATGTCCCTAGGGGGCAAGACATTATTTGCCTCACTGAATGTAGTAGAGATTTTGAGGTTGGGATGTTGTCTTTACTAAAGGTAACAAAGCCTTCTTGACTGCTTTGACCCCAACATGAAATTGGTCTCATGAGGGCAATTCACACAAATTCAGAGGATTTTTTTTTTAAATCACATTTTCCAACCTGCAGAGTTTATTTCTGACTTTGCTAGAGAACACTGATTTCCTTGAACTTGTAAGTGTTTACATTCCTCTACTCCTCATAGCTGGTGACCCTTCCCACTAGTGGATTTCCCCATTCACTTTCAGCCCTGTTGTGGTCCCTGACTTCCCTCAACTACAGTCTGAAAAGAATTATGCAGTGCTCGCTTTGGCAGCACATATCCTAAAACTGGATTGATACAAAGAAAATTAGCATGGCCCCTGTGCAAGGATGACATGCAAATTCATGAAGCGTTCCATGATTTTTTTAGTAAATGGTTTTGAATACCAGATACAGTGTGGGAAGAGGACAAGTGAAGGAGTAGAGTCTGAGGAAGGACGTTAACAAGAAAAATAGAGAAGCAAGGCATTTATGGGACAAAGAAATGGATTATCTATTGAAGATAACTTTATAGTATTGTCAACTGGACTGGTGAGAAATGTACACGCATTGGATTATTCACTTTGTAACCTAAGTAACATGAGATTGAATGTATAAAAGAAATGAAAATAAAAAGAAATTAAAAAAAGAATTATGCATCCCCAGCCCAGATATCTGAAGTTGTATTCACTAATCTGTAATGCTAGTCTAGCACCAAATTACTAACACTTCTTTGAAAAGTAGGCTTGAGAACAGCCCTCTTCAAGAACCAGCTCCATGGCTCCTGCGATGTAGCCATTTTGGGGGAAACAGAGGAATGAAGAGATCCCACTAATAATTCAGCCTCCAGTATAGACAACTCGCGTGTCCTCAACCCTCAGATTGAACTTCCAAGTTTGGGATGAAATCGACCATCCACAAGATGACTAGAAATCGTTGCAGGACCACAAGAAATATGGGGAAGCAGGAAAATACCTCTCCTCCAAGAGAAAAGGATAACTCCTCTTCATCCACACACAGTTCAATGGAAGTCATGGAAATGTCTGATAAAGAATTGAGAACATTCATAATGGCAAAGCTAACAGAGATGGAAGAGAAGAGAGACAATGAACTGCTGAAGAGGAAGGAGAAGGGAGTTGAAGAGTTCCAGGAGGTGAGGAAATTCATGCAAGATCTAAAAGAGGAATTTCACACATTACAAAAGAATCAGATGGAACTGTTAGAGATGAAGGCTATAATACAAGAAGTCAAAATTTCCCTTGAAAGTATTAAAAGCAGACTAGATCATATAGAAAATAGAATCTCAGATGTAGAAGAGAAAATTGCTGGCCTAGAAAAATCCACCATGAAGACTGACAAAATGGCCCCAAAATTTGAGAATAATATACAAGAAATAGTAGATACAATTAAACGTCCAAACATTCGGATAATAGGCATCCCAGAAGGTGAAGAAACTCATAAGGGCATTGATAATCTATTCCATGAAAAAGAAAACTTTCTGGAGAGGCACTCAAAGATCCATTCCCAAGAAGTACAGAGGACCCCAAATAGATTCAACCCAAGAAGATCTTCTCCAAGACACATTATAGCCAGATTGACCAAAACCACAGACAAAGACAAGATACTAAGACTGGCAAGAAAAAAACGGCAAGTTACCTACAAAGGATATCCCATCAGACTAACGGCAGATCTCTCATCGGAAACAATGCGAGCGAGGAGAGAATGGGAGAATATATTCAAAGCATTAAGGGAAAAGCAATTTCAACTGAGAATTCTGTACCCAGCAAGGTTATCGTTCATTTGGGAAGAAAAGACACGAACATTCCTAGATAAACAAGACCTGAAAGAATTTACCAGCACCAGACCAGATCTCCAAGAAGTTCTTAAGGGAGTGCTATGTCAGTAAAATTAAATGCAGACACACAGAAACAAGAGTTCAGAAACTAAGAAAATGGGCAACTTAATTGTAGGGACAAAGTTTGGAGTTGAGTATTATATCCCAGAGCTCAATCTGGAAAATCGAACCTCAACAGAAACAGAAGAAAATTAAGTACATGAGACTGAACTGATGAAACAGCATTCTATGACTTGACTAAAATATTGCTGCTTTTCTTCTAAGCTTTGTTGTCCAGTTTTAAGGATTTTTGTCCTGTCTTGAGCTGTCAATGGATTCATGTACCTAATATTTGAACAGAATACTAACCTTGAAATCTTAAGTTTCAAGGAAATATCCTTACCAGTTCAAAACTGCTTTTCTTGAAACCATCAGCTGAACTTGCTATTGTAAATAGTTAGATTACTTATGATATTGTGTGATCAATGAAATGTCAGGAGAAAAGGAATTGAAGATAACTGTAGACAGCAGAGATAGTGTAATAAGAGAGTGGAATAGGGCAGAGGGTCAGACATGGGGTAAAAAAAATACATACATGAAAGTAGAAATGGAATATTATAGATGACAACATGCATGATTAAGCCACTATCCAGTTTATTCTAGATGGGAAACCACATTTTGTATGTTGTGATGATGCTCAGGGAATGAATGTAAATTAATAGAAAAAAAATTTTTCAGAAAAAAAAAAGGGGGGCATTAAAAATACCTATCTGATGACTGCAGTAAGCTATATAGCCCTAGGTAGATGCTACTTTATAGTATGTTCATTCTACTCACTGAGGTTTATGCCTAAAGTCAGACTTGTGTTCATGGATATGTATATTTCAGCTGTGCTTGCTATTGAAAATACTTAGATTTATTAAGATATTTAGTGAAACAATAAAATAGGGGAGGCAGAGAAAGCAACAATAGATACCAGACACAATGTGGGAGGTTGGTGGGAGATGGCAGAGGGTGAGATAGGGAATCAAGAATGGGAAAAAAGGCAAAATATACAGAAAACAAGAAATGGAAAATTATGTATTGACAATAACACACATCTTGATGTGCTTGATTGAGCCAATATACAGTGCACTGTGAATGGAAAAATCTCATTTTGTATGCTATAATGATGTACAGTGAATGAATGTAAATAAATAAATTTTAAAAAAAAGTAGGCTTGTACCTTGTCTTAATTGGGGTCCTGTAGACGCAGAGACTGAAAAGGCACAAATTATTATAGGGGTAATTTTCTCAGGGGAAACTACAATACTGAGACGGTAAGTCTAGCATAGGGGTTGGAGATATGGTTTAACAAGAAGTCTGGTCTTAACCTGATCTCTTGACCACAGAGGTCCGATTCTCATCCCAGAGGTAAGAGGGTCAGACATAAAATCAGGCATTAGATATAATCCACGTTTATAAAGAGGGACCAGGTCCACAACTGGAATATTTCTAGATGAGGTGGGTGTCGTCAGCAGAAGAGTTTGTCAGCAGCTGACACTTACAGTCCTAAGGGATAGGTGCACTGGTCAGGTAAAGAGGTATGGTCAGGACACTACAAACATTTGTTACAGTACACCTTGCATCACACAGATTCATTTCATTTGCTTCTTGGGTTAAGTTTTCCTGAAAGACTCACAACTTCTGGCTTGTATTTATTCATAATTCTTGAGTACTCTCATAAGAGAAGGATTAGTGATATAAACTGTAGCCCTGCTAGTGCTACTCGTCCTGAAGATGCAAAGGAAACTATTATTTTTCTCTACTACTAATGTTTATTCTTCAGTTGAGACTTTTGATTATCTGTATGGCTTGTCTACTGGCTGACATACATCTGCAACCCTGAGAGTTCCAAGTGCTTGATTACCATGTCCTTATCAGGCCATAGTTGCATTTGCCCATTGCAATTAGAACCTGCATGAGAGTATACCTAGAGATGCTCAGTGGATAACATGTGTACCAAGCATATTTCACCATGTCTCTCCTATAATTTCAGTTATAACTCCTCATGATGATCCATATGATCTCTTTTTTCTTTATCTGCTCATCTATTGCAACGATGACCCCAATGTAAACAGGAATAGGCACAGTTTTGGATTTTGTGAGACTTACTTTGGTGAAAGTGTTCCTTTGTGAGGAATTGGGATCTTTATCCCTACAGAACCTAAACTTATAGAGGTGGGAAACACAAATTCCCTAAGCAGTTGACTGAGAATCATGATGACTGGGGCTATCTCTACTTCTGCACCTTACTTCCTGGACTCACACGTTCTGTCTACTGGGGACACACTACCATGCAATGGATTTTGATTTAGGGCATGCACTATGTCTCCTATTCACAGGTATACTGTATCTGTAATCAGCTTACAACCACCTATCTAATTCATCTCCTTAAATGATAATTCCTGAACAGGGCTCAAAATTGTTCTTCCTTGCTGGTCACAGACTTAGCAGTGGCATTAGCTACATCAGCCCTGGTGAGATGACACACTTTTTGGTCTATGTAAGCCTCCATCTTCTTCAATCATGACTACTCCATTTGTGAGCCCATTGCACAAACACAGGGGAGGACAATGACAGAAGCTAATAAATCATCCTATAAAGGATGACAGTAATATAATGGATGAACATCATGGTCTATGAGATACCTAGATGATCCAAACTCCTTTGGAAAATACTGTAATACATATCAGAAGAGCGGGCTAGTACTGCAGTAAAAGCATGAATACACGACCATCTGCATGCTTTACACTGCATGGGAGTGTGAACAGTTTCTGCTCTTCCTTCCCGGTGTCTGAAGAAGGGTGTATTTTCAGATCAATAGCCACATCCCACATACTAGAGATTATATTGATCTCTTTTAGAAATGACAGTTCATTTGGCCCAGATGATTATTTGACTAAATTTGCAATGTCCAGTGTTATCTATCACGATCTATTCAGTTCTTGCAGAGGCTAACCTGATAAGCTAAATGAGAATGTAATAGAGCCCGCCACCCTTATGTGCTTTAAGTCTTTGCGAGTGTCACTAATCCCTGCTGTTTAACCATTGGTATAATACTACTTTTGGTTTATTATTTGGGCTTGAAAAAGGAGGCTTCAGGGGATTACACTTGGTCTTTCTTATTCCAGTATCTCCTCTTTCACAGGTCAAGAAACAAATGTAAGCCTTCTTTGAACTACTAAATCTGTCCCTTCTTGTTTTATACTTGCAAATTGAGGAATTGAGCACTGCGTGAGTCTGTGGACTTAGTGGATCAACTGGGTAATATATCCAAGACAGTTCTCTGCTTATTATCTGACTTGCTGTAATGTAATATGGGGGGAGGGGGACACGGTGGCATTTAGTCTCCAGAGATCGATGTCAGTTCATACTAATTCCAACAAACCTTCAAAAAACGTAGGGGCTGACCCTATAGCACAGAACTTAGATGTTGTGTGGAGGGAGCTGGATCCCATATGGCAGATCATGGTTCAAATTCCAGTCCCCTATAGCTTAAAAAGCAAGCTAGAAGCAGGTACATTTATGCCCTAAGTCTTGACAAGATGGAAAAATGGAAGAACAAGGATTTCAGAGCTTGCTCTCTTTCTCATTTTACTATATGTGTCCTCTGTCCAAAAAAAAAAAAAAAAAAAAAAAAAGATATGGGTATTTACAGCATATAGTTATGAAGCAAATATTTGTAGGTCTTTTTAGGAAATGATTGGGAATCATTTCTGTGGTATTTCAGGATTCTTTATTCAAGATAACCTAGACTCTCTTTTAATGGGTTCTGAGTACTGTCTCAAATCTGAAAACTGGGCAAGAGATCATTCCTTTCCTTCAAGCAGTGTGTGTTTGTGTGTGTGTGTGTGTGTGTGTGTGTGTGTGTGTGTGTCCTGTTGACTATCCATATATCTTGCTTCTGAGAATACCATGTTTTATGAGCCATCTCCAGAGATTCTTGAAGATCAGTAATCCATGACCACCATTCTGACCTTAATGCCCATGACAATAATTGTGTTCATCTTGTCTCTGATGGTTACATGCTGTTGCCTGACTTCTGCTTTTTTGAGATCCATCTTCTCATTTCTACTAACTAGCCCTGTTTAGTAACAATATTTCCTTCTATCTACCTACAGAAGATAGCCACCATTGAGCGCATCAGTGATTATAATATCCCCAATACCAGAACACTTTGCATTGCCTTGACAAATGAAGTGCTTTTGGGACCTTCATTTTGTTTGTTTTAGGGAGTCAGCTAATGGATCTTCCAGTCTTAAGTAATGGATCCATTTTGGTATGCTTAGTTTTCTAAATCTTTGGATCCCTGTCTTAACTATCTCAGAGTATTTTTTTACTACGTCATTCACCTCCTTAAAGAGCAGGACTCAGGCTATAGATGAGTCTCAGTATGGTGAGACTCAGAACAGTAGTATCCCAATTTTTTTGGAGACATTATTAAATCCTGGACTCAGTGTGGAAATCCAGATACAGGAAATGGCTTCTGGCATACACCCTTGATGTCCTTTACCATGTTGTGCACCATTTGCCCAGTTTCTTTGGAAGTTGACAACTGTTAGGCCAAATCTGCATCTTCCTCAGAGAATTGCACTTGGCTGAGGAAAATCACCTTACCACCTCTCCTCACTCCAGCTCCCCGATAACCAGTGACTGGCTGCTGAGGCATATGATGTTAAATCTCAGTAGGGCTAATTGGGGAGGCCACACAAGAACCCTCGGGAGAATGTGAGTGTGCCTGAGAGTTACCGTAATTATGAGGGTACTGACTATACTGGGCAAAGTGAATGGAAAACTGGATGCAGGTGAATTTGTCCTTATGGGAAACTCTCCTAATAGCTAGGACGTAATGTCCCTAGAACCAATTCTAATACAGTTCTGGCATGGTGCTTAGAAGTCTGGACAAAGTAGTGGCCTACATTAAATATACCAGAGATGGCAGCCACTGTGGCTTCAGAGTCTTCTGTCTGTAATAAAGCCTCCTGCAAACTGGATAATCCTTTAACTGTTTAAATGTCCAAGGCTTGATTTCTTTGTGACTAAGATGAGGATAATAGTACCTATCTCTCAGTGGGTGAATGCTAAGTGAGCTCTCAGAAGTACATTCTCCTTAAGTAGGTCCTGGCAAATTGACCTTTATGAAAATAAAAATTATTATTATTTTCATCACTAGTAAAGAAGTTCTTTGATATATGTGGGCTGCTGGACCTCTTCTATTGCTTCTCTCTTGATTCTTTACTGCTTTAGTCAGGATGTTGGAAACCAGTGCTTTCCGATCCCAAATCCTACTACTTCATACATCTTGGATACCAGGCTCTGCCTGCCACCCTCCACTACCACTGTGCAGGTTTAGCTGTGACTTCCAGCTCCTCTCATCTGCCTCTCACTTCCATTCTGTCTGCACAGGCAGAAAGTGGTCCTGCCCCTGGAAGGACAATGGAGTGTATGCTCTCTGCTTTGGAATTAAAAGTGTTAAGAGGCCAGAACCAGTTCCAGAGTGTAAGAGTCTCTAAAACCACTAGTTCATTTCATTTATTCAACTTCAGTTCTTTAGATCACATTTTCCTTGTGTAATTGTCTCATTTTGAAACTGAATATAATTTTTGAACATAATTTGTTCTTTCACATGAAAGGATAAATTTGTACAGTTGGAAGTACAAGCCTAGTTATTCATGATTTATATAAGTAAATTCATTTTCTTTGGAATTATTGACAATATTTAATACTGTAAATTTAATTGGGGCATTAATGATCTGCATTTTTTAAATTTGTAACTTCTTATTTCACTATTGTACTTCATTATTGAACACCTTTATGGCATACAACATGGTTTTTCAAAGTGTCTGATAATCAGCTCAAGGATATCCTATTTTTACATATCCTACAATAAAGAACCTTGCATTCTTGGATCTCTGAGCCCTTTCTTGAGCCTCTCTCACCCATCCTCCAATGTCTACCTTCCTCCCACACAGTTTCTGCTATCTACACTTGTCTTCTCTACTATCATGTCTTCGAATCTTTCCATTTCTGCCATAGAGTGTATATGTTTTACATATATGCACCAGACTATGAAAGATTATCTGAATTTAAAGAATCTCACTAATTGTAAAATGAGTGTGTTAACCTGGGAAAGTTTCACAGAAGAGATATCACATGAACCTGGATTTGAAGGATGACTTCAGGTTCTCCAGGTGGAGCTATAGGGTGATGAAGGGAAAAGAGTTAGATATACAGGAGAAGAGATGGCATGAGAGAAGTTGTGGGGAAAGTAAATGGACAGGATTAGTGTCAAGCATATATTCTGTAATGAAACACAGTCAAGATGAATGGCTATAAAGAAAGTATGAGAGCACACCGACAGTTATCCTTGAATAATGGACTTTTAATGCTTCAGACATTCCAGGGTATCCCCATATATATAAAACCTTTTCAGATTAGTGTCACAGCAGACTATCAGAGGATGGAAATTCTCTTCTTAGTTATGAGTTCCATGGTTTATTTAAACACCGCTCATATTGAAATGTTGTTCTTAATATGAATTGTTTAAAATTATAAGTAAGTTGGCAATATTCCATGTTATAACATAGTATATCATTCATTGTAATTTTTTTGAGAGGTTTTTGCTATAGGGCGTGTGCACTCGCCAGAAAGACAGAGAGAGACAGAGAGACAGAAAGTGAGAAATCACCCCCAGGGGGGGATGGCCATGCCACAATCCCTTCTCCTCCATTCTCTTCTTGGGATCTTGGGCACACATGCACACATGCCTGACATGAGTTTAAGCCACCGGGTTCAGGACTCGAACCACAGTTGACTACGTGGGAGTCCAGCAACATAGCCATCATGCCAACTGCTGGTCCCATTTATTGTAAGTTTTTAAATACCTAAAAATAATAAGAAAAAGATCTTTAGAAGTCACTTGAGGGACCAGCAGATGGCATACTCATTATGTCACTGGATTCCCAGATAGTAGACCACAGTTCAAGTCCTGGACTCAGTGGCTTAAAACTCATACCAGGAGTGTGTGCATGCATGCCCAGAATCCTGAGGGGAAAGTGGAGAAGAAGGGACTGTGATGTGACCATCTTCCCGGGGTGTGATTTCTCACTTTCTGACTCTCTAGTGAGCACATGAGCCCTATACAAAAACCTCTTAAAAAAAAAAAGTCACTTGAAATATCACTATTCAGATAAAATAGCCATTAATTTTTTTTGTTTGTTTTGGTTTGGTGATCTTTCTTCAAATATCTCTGTACACACACACATTCTTTACATAATTGCATACCTTATTACATGTTTTAAATATTTATTTTAACCTGATTTTTTTTTTTCCCCCTTTGGAGAGGTTTTTGCTATAGGGTACATGTGCTCATCAGAAAGACAGAGAGAGACAGCGAGACAGAAAGCTAGAAATCACTGCCCCCACCACCACCCCACCGGGGGATGGCCATGCTGCAATCCCTTCTCCTTCATTCCCCTCTCAGGATCTTGGGCACACACACACACACGCGCCTGTCATGAGTTTCAGTCACTGAGTCCAGGACTCAAACCGCGGTCGACTACATGGGAGTCCAGCAACATAGTCATTACACCAATTGCTGGTCCCAACCTGATTGTTTTTAAAGTGTTCTTTTTTAAATTGTTTTTAAAAAAGAATTATTTATTTAATTTTATTTATTCATTCACTTTTTTAAAAAAAATTAACTAGACACACACACACACAGAGTGAGAGAAGAAAGTTAACTACCAGCTCAGGAACTTGAACCGTGATCAGTCACATGGAAGTGTCCAGTACCCTAACCACCATACCACTTGCTGATCCCCTACCTGATTTTAATGCAATTTTGAGTATGTCAAACCTCCTATTCATGAAAATTTTAATTATATAAAACTTGGGGGATCCATAAACCATATTACAATAAGGTACAGTGAACACCTCTATTGGATCCAATTTATGTTCTTCTCCAAATTTTCCTGGCTCCACCTGCCTGTAAGGTCTTTGACTGCTCACTCAATGGAACTCAGCAGAGAACATCTGCTGCCCTGTCTCCTATGTCTGTGGGTCATCTCAGACTTCCCCAAAGGTGACAGTTACGTGGGTGAACTTGGCAGGGCAGCTGTAGCCCAAGCCAGATATAAGTGGGTGCATGGAAATTATGTCTCTTTCCACCACCTCCCAGCTCAGATGCAGCAGGGAGCTGGGGGCTATATTGGGAGGGAGTTAGGCCAGGCTTCCCTAGGCTGCCAAGTAGCACAGCCTGAAAGCGAAAGAGTACTTAACATGAGGAGTGCCAGGCGGAAAGGAGCAAACTGACCAGAGCAAGGCAGAAGATGGGAAGGAAGTAACAGATGAAGTTTCTCTCAGGCCAGGAGGGTTCCCAGGTTCAGTGGATCCACATGGCCTGGCCAGAGACATCTGACATGACCCAGTGACTGGCCATATTTTCTTGCAAAACTGTGGCCATCTCAATAAATACCACCTCTTGTTTCTCCTTCTTTTTTTCATTACTTTTGCTGTATCTCCCAATAATGCTTGACCATGCAAACTTTGCCTTAGACTCCATTTCTAGGCAATCTGGGTTAAGACATTATCTTTTTGAAGTTGTCTGTTTATTCCCCTAAAGAAAAGTGCCTAGAAGCAAGGCTATTGGGCCAATGGGTATAAACATTTTAACCTTAACACAAGTTGCCATACCACCTTCCACAGAGACTGAATTAGTTTATCCTTCCATCAGCTGAATACTAAAGTTTTTTTGAGGTGGCATATGGTAGGCTAAGAAATTAATTACACTGTTCACTTTAATCATTTTCACCTTTTTCAAACATTAAACATGGATTTAATGTTACAGATTTAACTTTTTTTCTGAAAAAAAAAAAATCAATAGCTTACTACAATTCAGCCTAGGGAAAAATGTTCAATTGTGTATTCTAACATTTTGCATGTAAGATCTTCCTCACACATTATTCCAATGAAAGAAATTTGTATATAACTTACCTAATTTAAATATTCAGTTTTATATGAGCTACTGATTTGCTGAATTTTGAATTTTATAACAACAGATTAACCAAGGCAAATCATCATGTAACAGATTTTTATTCCATGATACTTGCCAAACCACTACAGTGCATTAGGTGCTTCATAAACAGGGCAAGGTAGACTGCCCCTGTCTTTTCTGAGTTTACAGTTCACAGACATGACAGCATGAGAGTTTGAGTAGTTGAATGTTTTAACAGGAACATAAGTGCATATGTGTGCATGTGAAGACAAGTGTGTGTATTTGTGTGTGTATGTGTGTGTGTAGGAAAATACCTATATATGAGTGTATGTCTAGGAGGTAGGCTCATGAGAAAAGATGAAATTATATTTTGCAGGGTTTTGAGAGCAACAGAAGTGACATCTAGATGCAACCCCAAGGTCAATGGTAGTCATTTAACATTTGTGAAGTGGGGCAAAAATTGGAACATATGTTTTTAGGATCATTGTTCAGACTGTGGGTTAACAGGGAAAAGAAATATGAGAGGTGAGGTGTTCCAGGAAGAAGCTAGCCCTTCAGAAATGAGGCATTCCAGGAAGAGTCCCGGAGCTAGCCCTTCAGAAATGAGGCATTCCAGAACGGCAGACAAACAGAGAGCCATGTAATCAGAGCCCTTTATATATACTACAATTCCCAAGGCCTGGTACATTACTGGATTTGTAAAGGGTGAAGGGAGTTCAGAATGATTCCCATTCTTTAACAAACATGCAAACAAAAAAAGATGAAAATGTTTTATCAAACCATGTTCTATTCTTTTGCTCATAGTCATAAAAACACGACAGAGAGAATTATGGAATTTCTCATTACATAATGGCAATCCATTTTACTGGCCAATCATTTTGAGCCAGTCAAGAGATATTTAATCCTCACAACTCTCCATGAAGTACTTACTATTATCATTCCCACTTTCAGATGAAGAAACTGAGGCACACATGGTTAAATGATTTACCTAACATCACACAGTTCAGAAGTAGAAGAACCTGGGCTCTTTTAGCCAAAGCTGTCTTCTTCCATTTTTAAGATCCTGTCTTCTCTCTCTCTCTCTCTTTCATTATTATGATTACTGTTATAGACTTAATTGTGTCCCCCTCAGATTCATATGTTGAAACCCCCAAATTCCAACTTTACTGTATTTGTAGATAGGGCCTATGGAGGTAATCAAGGTTAAATGAAGTTTAAAAGTGGGGACATAATTTGGTAGAGCTGATGGAAGAAAGAAAAACTAATAGAGCAAAAAATTAATGGTACATATCATAATATTGGTGTTCTTTGTTGAAAACAATGAATTTAGTGTTATCCTTGATTTGGTTATTGCACACTCCATGCATGCTTTGAAAATTCATATTATTTCCCACGAACATACACAACAATTAAATGTAAGTAAGAAACTATAAAATAAAATGAAGTAGATTAAAAAAAGAATAGGAAGTAAGATGAGAGCTTTTTCTCCATGCACACAGAGGAAAGGCCATGTGATGACAGAGCGAGATGGTGACTGACTACGCGCCATGAAGAGACCTCTCAACCATAACCAAATTGGCTCGCCTTTGGATCAGTGACATTCCGACATCAACATTGTGAGAAGTTTTATTCTGTTGGTTAAGCCAACCAATCTGTGGTGTTTTGTTATGGCAACCTGAACTGACTAAGAGAAAGACTTCTTTTAGTTAACATGAAGGAGAAGTCAGTGAATTTAGCTGATTCTTTAAAATGTAAGGCGATTTTTCCCATTGGAAGATATTTTGTTTTCAAAAAAAATTAAAATTTCCATTTCTTAGAAATTGGTACCAATTGAGATTAGTAGGATCAGGATATTTTTAATTTTTATAATTTGTCAGAGGGCACATGCATTCACCAGAGTGAGTGAGAGAATGAGAATGAATGAAAGAGAGAGAGAAAGAGAGAGAATGAGAAAGCACCCCATCCCCAATAGAGGATGGTCATTCCACAGTCCCTTCTCCTTCATTTCTTTCTCTTCTTGGGATTTTGGGCTTGGGCATATGTGAGACTACCATATCCAGGACTTAAACCACATAGTTGGCCATCTGGGATCCAGCTGCCTTAAACACTACACCACTGGCTAACCCAGTTTTTTTTTTAATTTTTGAAATGATTGTTATTGCCAATTTTTTTTAATGTTTTGTCATTGTATATCTTTAAAATGTACGCATTTAAGCCAAAGTTGTCCCCTTCCATTTTTTTCCTAACAGACAAATTTGAAGCTGGGAAGGAAATTAGGAGGAGGAAGTCACTGCTTCTGTTAAGCCCTGAGAATTTTCCCAAGTGTAATTCAGTCTGCAAGTTGCTTTTCTAAATTAGACTCTTCTGAAAATTTTCCCTAAGATGTAAATAAGATGGTATGTTTTATATGGTGCTTATGTAAGATTGAATCTACTTACCTTGAGGATGTGCTACAGTCCAAAAAGAAAGTTTTTTTTCATAAAAAATATTGCAAGAACTTTATGTTGTGGGTTTTTAAGTGTCTATTAGAAAAATAGTTGTATGATTAGAATATGGTTTCCAATTCTTCTGTTAGTAAAAAGTAACTTAATTAACCTAGCAAAAAAATCCCTTTTGAAAATTTTTTTTCAAACAACCTTGGCTCACCCACAATCTACAATAGTTTTAGTTTAGGGGGAGGTTCTTATTTGGAAAAATTTTTAACTGATAAATCCATTCTTACATATTTCCCTAATCATAGGCTAATTGGCACTTTCCAAAGGACACGTCAAATGGATATTACTGAGGCCCCTTTTCGTACATGAAGGATCAACTAAAAGGGGAAAATGCGAAGCAGGCTAAATAGGACAAAACTGGGGATTTTCTCTTCTCTTCATAATTTCAGACACATGAAGAGAGCTGTTATGAAGACAGGGCTTGCCGAGGGGAAGAGGAGAAGCATTCGTAGCATGTACCTTATTGTGTGTCTCCCTGTCTTTTCTTCACATGTCTTTGAAGTTGGTAAAGTTTACAACATCACACACATTATCAGGACCCTATTGTTTGCTAGTAACTGATGTAGTCAGCCAGTATTTACTGAGAGCTGGGGACATAGTAATGAACAAAACAGAGAGGGTCTGCCCGCGAAGTGTTCACAGTCCATCCTCATTACTCCCAAAGACATACCAAGTAATGGCTAGTACCTGACCTTCAGAGATGAGAATTAAGACTCAGACTGGTTAAATGGCTTCCTCGTGACTCATGACTGGCAATTGACAAAGCTGGACTTGGCTCCCCAGTCCTGCCCCTCCTGTACTCACTCATGTTCATTCCCCAGAGTTTAGTGACGTCTCAATAAATCTCACAATTTATTGGGAGATTTCTAAATATCCATATTTTCATGAAGGAGTCCAGTCAGAAAGGAGTAAGACCTGTGTCTAGGATCTGAGTAAGGCTTTTGTGGCTTCCCACAGAGTTGCCAGGCCCCTCTTCCACCTCCCTACCATCCTGACTTTTTAAAAAATGTAGATGCATATTAAAATAATAGTTATTTCCCCTATTTTCTGAGTGTAACATGGTAACTAAGTTAGTTAAAATTTAACCTTTCTCCTTTTGTGAGGTGGGGTGCTCCTGGTGTTTCCCTAAGCACACCCTTAGTCTGTTGCTTGATGACTCGGCGTCCAGCTCTACCTGACTCTAGTAGCCAATGATTACAAATCTTCCTCCAGATTTTGAGGCCTCTGCTTTGTCTCTGTATCTTTTCATCATTGATTCACGTAATCAGACATTACAACAAAGAAGCAGCTAATGTCATTCGGTCTCTTATACCAAAGCTTATGCTCAGTATCAAATGTATTTCATTTTTCCTTATTTCTTTATTACATATTTAGTGAGTGCTCATTATGTGTCTAGCATGAGAAATACAGTTCTTACTCTCTAGCATATCAGAACTCAGACATCCACTCAGATACTAAAACATTACTTTTTAGAAAATGTGATAAGGTGCATGTAAGTAGTATGCAGAGAATGCTATGGAAACAGGGAGGAAGGAAAACCTGTCCAGGCCTAGAAATTTGTGAGGGCAGTGGGGTGAGGAGGCCCAAAAGATGTCTGAGCTGATTCCCAAAATCCAACTAAGTGATGGACAGGGAGATGTAAAAAGACATGTATTCTAGCAGATAGTGCCAAGGGCAACAGGCCAGGAGGATGGAGAGCAATGCATAGCCAGGGATCTGCAAGTAATGATAAGTAAGCACATTTTCATGCCATTATTCTTGTGCAAGGTACCGTTCTAAGTGTCTTACATGCATTATTTAACTGAATCCTCATCTAAACCCATACAGTAGGTACCATTGTTATTTCTATTTTAGAGTTGAGAAAAATAAGAGCTTTAATAACATGCCTTAGCATTATCTAAAGATAGTAAGAAGCTAGGCTGAGATTTGAGTCCAGGACTTTTAGATATCATTATTTGTCTATACAACTATTCCATTCCATTTTAGTAACTCTACATGGCCAGAAAGAGGAGGCTAGGAAGAAAACAGGGCAAGAATGGCAAGAGATAACACAGCAAAGGTGATTTTAAAAATTTGCCAGAGGATACATTCACCAGACAGAGACAGAGCAAGACAGAGTGAAAGTAAAAAAGCATCCCTTATGTGGATGGTCATGCAGTAATCCTTTCTCTTCCATTTCTCATTCCCATCGGAATTTTGGGCATGCACACACATGTCCTCAGAGTGTTTCTCAAGCCTCTGGATCCAAGTTTCAAACTGCAGTAGACCATGTGGGACCCAGCCTCTTTAACCACCAGGCATTAGTCTGGCCCAAAGTGATTTTATTTTGAAAACTTTAGCAAGCCTCTGAAGGATTTTAAGCAGGTGTGCACTATGCTTAGATGAGCATTTTAGAAGCCTCACTTAGTGGAAAATATGAAGTACGGATTAGGAGACAGTGAAATGAGGTGGGCAGCTGGGGTACAACTCCTGATGAAAGATGACAGACTTTTGGTTTTATGTGGTGACAATGGGGATGGACAGGAGAGGGTGGATTCTAAAAATAACCCTTGTAACTGATTGGATAGTAGTGAAGATAGAATCTCTAGAGACGGGATGAGGGACAGTGAGAGAAAGAGTACGATTATCCATGGTTTCTCTAGTCAGTCTGAAATGTGGCTCTACACAGTCGTCGGCCTATAGATGTTTGGAATCGTGTTTGGAGGAGAGAAAGAGATCAAGAATGAGAGCGAGAGATGGGAATATGTGAGCTAGGGACACAATTTATAAAACAACATTTAGAGGGCAGGAAGAATTAGAAGACCCCATGAAAACTAAGGAGAGGAGGAGGAAATTGATCAGAGGGCAAATAAGAGTTTCAAAGAGGGAGCTAGCAATAGCGTTCAGGTGTGTAGACAGAAATGCCAGTGTAATAGTGACACCTCTGCCTTCTGGACCCCTGTGTGTCCGACATCTTACTGTATACTTTATGTGAAGTCTCTCTGGTCTTACAATACGGCTGTGAAGCAGTGTGCTAGTGGGGACAAGAGTGACTAATTTTGCTGAGCACTTTCTCTGTGCCTATTGTTTGTTAAACCCTTTGCACATAATATTGGGTAATCAGAAAAGTCATGACACAGTTTTGTATAGAAAAACATGTCATGACTTTTCCAATGACCCAATAGCTTATCCTTGCTTCTGCAGATGAGAAATCTTGCTCATGAGAAGGATGAAAACAGGGTACAGTAACTGTAGCAACATACAAGGTTAATGAAGGATACTGGATGCTTAGGATTTTTTGCATTTTCAAGATGGAAGAGCTTGAAGTTGAGTAAGCCAGTGGATGGGAGTTTTATTTTACTCACACAGTGGCATAACAGAAAAAAAAAATTATCCTCGTGGTCAAAGAGCTCTTGGGAAAATAGCCATTATAGTTAATACTTTTGGCCCATGGCACTTACTACTCCAGAGTCCTAATTTTGCCATCTACAGTTACGTAAATGATCATGCAGAACAGGCACTAATGGGGGGTGGGGGGAGGGCTGTCTCTTCCTCTGTCCTCCCTCAGCCCTCACTGCAAAACCTCTTGTGTTACTCTTGTCTCGCTGCATTAAAATGATCTATTAAAATAGTGTATCCTTAAGTAGAGTATGTTCTGCAAAAGCAAGGACCAGTTTTTTTTCAGCATTTCCCCAGCTGTGCCTGTTGGTTGCGTGTAATAAAGCAGACACTCAACAAATGTCCAAAGAAGATTAATTTTTCTTTTTACCAAAATTTTTCTAAGGACTAAACAAATGGCTCTCCTTAATAGGAGAAATTTAGACTGAATTTATCAGTCAGAATTCAAACACTGAAACTAAACTAACTCTAAGGTAAAACGGAAAAGAAAGTTTTGAAAAGATATCAGATCTTCTGGGAAGTCAATAGGAAGGCTGGAGACCAAGGTTAGAAGGCAGGGCTTGATCAAGTTTGGAGAAACTTTGAAACCACAAAGTTGCTTTATTAAGTTGGTTAAATTGTCGTCAGGGCTCCACTTGACATCTTACACACTTGACACTACCCTGAGTGTGCTCATTGACCTTATAAACTTCCCTTCATGCCCCTTGATCCAGATTTAAAGGTTCAAAAGAAATGTTCTATTGGCTAGTCCTAGATCCCCCTACTCTAGCTGCCAGGGGAAAGATACGAGTGATCATCTTTTTTATCTCTTCAGCAGAGGAGTCTGGCCCTAATCAAGACTCATCCCATCGGAATAAGGCCCTAGAGAGGAAGAGAGGGTCTTAGGCATTAACCTGACCAAAAGGATTCTGACTCATTTCTCAAAAAAAGATAGTCTTTCCTAGAATTTAAAATACTAATAAGATAGATTCCTGGCTGTCTGAAAGGGCTTAAATAATAGTTCCTCCATGAAGCAGAGATGGATTGAAATACAATATATTCCCACACAACTATCATCTCCTGAAGTGCTAGAAATACCTTTGTGTCAGAGTCTTATCATGGGAAGTGTGAGAGCTGAACTCTAGAATTACATTTCTATTTTTTTCCAGATCCTTGCTACAAAGAAATTGGTAAAAAGATGCATTTCCTCCATCAAGTCTGCTGTCTCCTGTTTGTGACTGATACTACCCTCAGCAGTACAGCATCTGTGTTTCAGGAAAATGATGTGTGAAAACAGTTTTCAAAAATGCGAACTGTCTAGATAAAAAGAAAACTGAAAATATGTTTGGTTTCCACTTTGTAGAACCTATTGAATTTGGCTATGAATGGGAATCTAATTGGCATCTATTTCTAGCAGAGCCTTCCATGAATCTGATATTTCCATTAAAGAGAAAAGTCAGCTATTGCATCATGGTGTCCATTGATTTATTTCTATGATTTCTGCATGGACCAGAAATATTGACCAGGTGGTTATTTAATAATTTATATTTCTTTCTGATAGAACATTAGAAAACTAAAGCCACAGGTACAGAAAATGTCATCTGTTGTCAGCCAGGGAAAAGGAATGTTTTTACCGAAGTGTTAACAAATAGCTCCCTGGTTTTGAATGATGACTACTGAGTATCCTCCTGTTCTTCCTTCATAAGCAGAGAAAGTCTTCTTCATCACCTGTTCTTGTTACCATGGGACTAGCATACACTATTAATATATTACCACTTGCAGGGCTGGATTTGAGGGCTGAGGGACCCACATAGCCTTGGTTAAAGAAGCTATACTTAAACTGTACATGTTCACAAAAAAAATCTATTTGAGCCTCCATCCCAAGGCAGGAACGAATAATGTGTTA
Source organism: Tupaia tana (assembly GCA_026018925.1). Lineage (NCBI taxonomy): Eukaryota > Metazoa > Chordata > Mammalia > Scandentia > Tupaiidae > Tupaia > Tupaia tana. Next base: position 45,557,600 of record JAKSZU010000008.1, read on the forward strand.
TTTTTTGTAAACTGAGTAACTTGATTTTCATGGACAGTACTCCTCCTCTTTCTCCTGGTCTCCCTTCTTCAGTGGTTTGAATGGCCAGTATTCATTTAATGGATTGGCCAGACTTTAAAACATAATATTGTATTTTCTTTTGACGAACAGTTGTCAAAAGGAAGGATTTATTCCAGCAATTAATAAGGTAGAAGCACACAAACTGGTCAAGTAAATATTTCTAAAACATAACTTCAATCAATATCTCCCCTGATTAAGACTAATGTCTCTAACTCCCTACCTAATTAAGTCTAGAGTTCTATCCTTGGACTTCATGGGTCTTTATCCTACAGCTTCTGCCCGTCTTCTGATATTTAGTTTATGTTTTTCCTGTACTCTATGTATAGGATAGTCAAGTTCAGTGGTCCTCACTTCTGGCTGTACATTAAAGGCACCTGGAAAACTTTTTTTAAATGCCCAGGGACCACCATTCACTATTTGAATATGAATATGGAGATGCATCACAGGCATTAGCTTGGTCTTTAAATTTACATAGGGTTCATTTTAGTTCCTCACCTAATGTCATCTATTATTACAAATCAGTTTGTCCCAAGATTTGTGTTAAATGGTGACCATTTATTGTGGTCTGAATTTTTTTTGGGGGGTGCTATCAAATTTTGTGGGTCAAAAGTTCTGACAGGATGTAGCACTGACAGTTTCTCTGCTCTATGATGTCTGGGATCTTGGCTGAGAAAACGGAAATGGCTTGGACTATCTCAAAGAGCTGGGAGCTGGAAAATCATGTGGAGGCTTCTTTATGGACATTCTGATGCTCAGGCTGAGATAATGTCAAGACTCTTTTCACCTGGACCCCTCAGTCAGGTATCTACATATGCCTCTCCATATAGCTTGGGCTTCCCTAAAGCACAGTGGCTAAAGGGAGTCAAGCTTCCTTTAGGGAAGCTCAAGACTCCAGGAGAAAATATTCACTAGAAAGGCAATTGCGAAGACTTCCATCCACCTAACCTCGAAAGACACACAGCATCACTTCTGCCTTGTTTTATTCATTGAAGCCATCCCAGTCTTTCAGATTCAAAGGGAGGGGACCCATCTCTCTACAGGAAGAACTCTGATGAATTTGTGGCCACATTTTAAAGTTGCCTCACACCCCTGATGATTCCAATGTACAGGCAAAGTTGCGAACAACCAAATTCATTTTTTGCAAGCACCTATCTATAGAGTAGAGTTGGGATTTGGATGTAGGGAAGAAGACGACTAGAATACAAAAGTTAATAAGGCAATCGCTTCAAATCCTGAACTACCTTGGTTTAAGTCTTAAGCCAGTGGAGATGGGCTCTTTATTATGACTTCGACTTTGCTTGAACATTTCCTGACAACCCTTTCTCCATAGCGAACTTTTCTGACACTTACTCTATGCAGAGCTCAGTGTTCTAAACTGACTGCGCCTGGATCCCTCTCATCCCTGAGGGTAACAACGTGCTGCTCCCCCTTGAGGAAGAGGCAGCTCAGCTCCCAGCCACCTGTAGTGGCCACGGTCTGACAGAGTACTAGGAGCCCCTGTCCACCCCCAAGATGTCCCCAAGTGCAGAGAGGGAAGAGGTCCTGTCGACATTTGTGACAGCAATGCCACACGTGAGCCTCAGAACCCTTTGAGGAAAGAACCATCATTGTGATCATAGTAAGATAACAAAGCTTTGTTATCTTCCTGTAAAGGAGGATTGGAACTCAGATGTGGTCCAAAACTGAATGCCTAATTCCTACACTAAACCAGCCGTTTCTTCCTTTATCATATCCATGAACCCATTGCCTTTGGAGAGAGTGAGACTGATACGCTCTTTTGGATCAAAAACAAAGACAAAACCTTTTCGGATCCTTCTCAACTCGCAGTTTTCCCTGTGGGTGACCTGGGAGCTTCCATACTTGGAGATTTATCTGCTCAGGACAAAGCCCTTCCACCTGTTTCTAATTCTCTGTCGGGACGATCTCTTTCCTTCTCTGCATCTGGGGACCCAGGGCTACGCCAGACCGTGGCCGCAGGTGGCTGGGAGCTGAGCCCGCTCTTCCGCGAGGGGAGCAGCGCGTTGCTAAGCGTAGGGATGAGATATCCAGGCGCAGTCAGTTTAGGGAAGGAGGGAGGCGAGAGTAAGAGCGTGCGGGAGCCGGGAGGCCAGTGAGAGGGAGGAGACGAGCGCGGAGAGAGGGGAGGGAGGCGCTCGAGGGAGCGAACACCCACTCGGATCCCGAGCCCGGGCGGCGTTGGCGCGGCGAGGCAGCAGCTGCGGCCGCGCCCTTCCTGGAGCTGCTGCGTGCGCCCCGCTGGATCCCGCCCGCGGCCGTCCGAGCTCCTGAGCATGGAGGATTCCCGGGAGACGTCGCCGTCCTCCAACAACTCCTCTGAAGAGCTCAGCTCTGCGCTGCAGCTATCCAAGGGCATGTCCATCTTCCTCGACGTAAGTACGGAGGGAAGGGGCTAGGCTGGAGCTTCCCAGGATCTGTCCCTTCCCCGGAGGAGGAGTGAGCTGTGCGCGGTGCTGACCAGCCAGTGGTCGCCCTCAGAGCGCTGGGGAGAACTACCCACCTCCTGCCCAACCACTGAGGCAAAGGATGAAAACCGACGTCCCCTACCTGCAGCTCAACCACCCATAACGAAATTGGAAAAGTTAGACTTCTCCACAACCTGGGTTTGTTAGGGACATAATTGATTACAACAATCAACAGTCTGGATTTGGGTGAATAGGGCTTTTCTTTTCTCTCTCTTTTTTTTTTTTTTAACGTTACAAGAGGTATGGAGTGAGGGGGTGGCCCACCTCCTCTCAAATGCCCTGTTTGCTGCTCCCAACCTCACTGATGTGCCTCACTTAGAACTAAGACAATCGAAGGAAGAAGGAAGCCGTGGAGATTGCAACCCCCATCCTCCCCTAGACCCCTCGGAAAACATTACTTAGAATATATTTTTCTTTTTAGAGTGGTGCCAAGATACTGTTCATGATGATTCTTTTCTCACTACTACCTCCTACTTTTCATTTTTCCCCTTCCCTGTTATTCTCCTTCCCCGCTACCTCTCCAAGTGGTAATTACTATTATTATACGCATCAATTCCAGCTTTTGACTGCTTTGCCTTTAGTCCTATACCTCACTTCAGTACTGACTTCCTCCATACGAGGAATTTTCTTTCTTTTCCTTTGGTGCTATTTCTCTGCTTTCATGCCGTAGTTTCTATCTTGACAGCAGTTTTCTTTCTTTTTTTTAAGTTCTCAATTTTGCTTTACTCTCCCTTCCTGCGGATTCTGTTCCGTGTATTTTTCACCCTGTTGCCCAGCCCTTTTCTCTGTCTTTGAGTTCTGTGGTCTTCCTAGCTCTCCTCTGCCTCCCAGCCCCTGGCTCTCTTAGCCCCTCAGTCATTACGTTCATGTTCTCACCGGTGGTAGTGTCTGGCTCATTGGGGACAATTCTGGCCATTTCTTGTTTAGCCATGATGGAAAATGGGCAAAGGGCATGAGGAGTGCTATGCGCTCTCTCTTCATCTTCCTCTGAGATATCATTTCTTATTAATATACAAGTAAATGGGAGGTAGGCCAAAAGGCAAGTGCTTTTATTTGTGGAAGAATGAAAATAGGAGGAAATCAAATTACTAGGACCACAAGAGTGAGGCAGAGATAATGAAGATAATCGGAAAGGAGCAAGGAACCCACTCAAGTTTATTGCAGATAGGTAAGCAAGAATTTATTTTTAATTGAGAAAGAAACTCCTTTGAATAAATAAAACTGGTCTAAGATAAATGACGAAGATAGGATTCAGCTGCCTTTCCTGGCGTGGAGCAGGGGGGATCCAACTAAAACATAAGTGTCTGATTCCCATTCATTCACTCAGTTGGCTTGTTAACTACCTTATTCTTCCTGTCTCTGCTTGGCTTAGGTCAGATGATGTTATTAGTGCTGATGGTTTAACTGGCTGATGTTTTTTTCCTTATAAGTCCTACCTAAAGCCCTTGAAGAAGTGAGCTGGGAGAATAGAGAGCCCCATACTTAACAAGGAAACCCTCAGGGGCAGAAGAGAGTCAGGGCCCTGAAGATCATGTCAGTTATGGTGATGACTGCTAGGCTGCCATGAGGATTCAAAGAGAGCACATAGCATCTTCATTCATTTGACCTGAACTTCATTCTGCCCCCAAGGATGTCAAGTGCTTCCATGAGATTTTTTTTTTTAAATCTGTTAACACATAATGGTGATAGCATGGATTTTTTTAAGAGAAAATCAAAATGTCATTTATTATACATGTTATTGTTTTCAAGTCCATAAACCACATCAGGTTCCTGTCCTGAAGAAACTTGTTGTCCATGAATAGGACACTTTGCTTTCTTATATCATTTCTAGAATTTAAAATTAAAAATAGAAAACTGTTCCACATGAGAGGTGTTGACATGCTTGTTTGTAAAATGCCAGAGACTACAAAAAAAGAAAAAAAAGAAAAAATCCTGCCATGGGATTTTGTCTTAAATAGAAAGATTTGTTTACACTTCTCTTTCAGTGATTTTGTGAAAAATCTAACACTGGTGAAATATATGACATGCAAAAGGTTTTGTTACATAGGGATTTTTGAATTATTCATTTCTGGATCATATTGCTTTCATAAAAATAAAATGTGAAATATAAAAGCATCATTTTGTTTGATTGGATTTAATATAGTCTAGTAGCACTGCTAAAAAGACTGCTTTTTAAATTCTACTCAAAGTATAATAAATAGGTAGTAAATATTACCTGTTCTGAACAGAAACAGAAATGAAACCTATTGGAGGCTTTGTTATCATATGAACTAATTTCTAAATTTGAGGAAATTTTTTATTTCCAGTGCTTTGTAATCTAATGTCACTGGCATAATAAATCCTTTAAGAAATGATTTAAGCCACTTTGGAGAAGACTGTTAGTGACAAGACTAGACATGCCCAGGTGGATAAAAACTAGAGATAGATGTTCAACAAGAATATCAGAGAGATTTACCACAGCTATAGGCTTTTGCTTCATTATCTTTATAGCCAAATCAGGAGTGATAATAAATATGAGGGCTTGCCTCATAGCTTACTAGTTAAGGGCAGCAGATCCCACATGGCTGACTGAAGTTCCAATCCCAGCCCCAGCAACTTGAAAAACATGCCAGGCACATGTGTCCTAAATCCCAACAGGATGGGAAAATAGAGAAAAAGGGATTGTAGCATGACCACACTTGATTTAAGGAGTGCTTTCTCTCTCTCTCTTTCATTCTCTCTCTGTCTCTGGTGAGCATACCCATCTTCTGGCAATTTAGAAAATAAAAATATTATGATACTACTTCCCAAGATTATTTTGATTATTATATAAGTGTCCATAAGCTAGGGGACCAGCAAGTGGCATGGTGGTTAAGGTGCCCACATGGCCGACCATAGTTTGAGTCCCAAACCTGGTGGCTTGCTTTCTTACCTTCTCTCTCTCTCTCTCTGTCCCTCTCTCTCTCTGATCAAATTAATAATAATAAATAAATGAATAATAAAAATTAAAATAATTCTTTTTTAAAAATCTATAGGCTAGAAAAGGAAGGACAAAAGGAAAAGGGCTATATAAATTTGAAGTATTATTGCTACAGCAGTATTCTACATAAAATGCACTAATAACAATAGCTAAATCCATGAACTTATACAGGGGTCATTTCTTTATAAACTTATATGATTTTTTAAAATAAAAATGACAACTATGTATCAGTTGATCATAAGAATTCTTGGATACCTATGGGGAAAAGGCTTAGAAAACCTTACACTGGTGCCACTTTATGCCAGTACATCAAGGCTGGTGCATGCATCAGCACAAGGCATATCGGCCAGTCTTGGCAAAGGGGCTAAACTGGGTCCAGTTTAGTGAAGCCACACGGACTCACCATGAGGCAATGATTGTTTTTCCTTTCATACCAGCATGCTATCTTTTCCCAGTTTGCTGTAGTGTAGATAACAGAGAATGAACTCTAATTTGGACTACTAGTCCATGTAGCATGTAAGCTCTCCATTGAATCATTACATTAATCAACTCTGTTACTATGCAAAGAAGAAAAACAAACTTTTAACTCATCCCCAAAAGCAAGATAAATCCCAAATGCAATTAGTCACAACTCTACTTTTTTCTCTCAACAGTTTTCCTTTGATTTTTAACTGGGACAAAAGTGATTCCTTCCCTTTCACTGGTGTGGTCGAAGTAGGCTAGTGGCTGTGAGGTAGAGAGGTGTCTTTTCTGTTGTATTCCAGTGCTTTGCCCTTCCAAGTTTTGCACACAAGGAGCCTAGATGGGCATGGACCTGGGAAAGATGAGTAATTGTTTCTGCTCTTGAAGACTTAGTTCTGAAGCCCTGTATAGACTCACTCAGCTTTCTGACAGGTGAGCTGGACAGAGGCCTGTCAAGACAGAAAGAATGTTCTAGATATGATGGTTCTGTGACTGAATTTTGTGACAGTCACTCATCTGCTATCTTTCCTAGTCATGCATACACTGTTGATCATTTGAGTGAGATTGTCCAGCTGGGAGAATGGGAGTCAGCCTCATCATCATCCATCATAATTGGCAAAGCACTTGCCACTCTACTAGTCTCAGGATCCAGCAGAAATTAGGAAAGCTTAGTTTCATTGTTATCATTAATTAAAATTGTTTTCCCACACAGGGCATGCCTCAGGCAAAACTGAGAAGATGAATACGTATGTTCTCTTATCTTTTCTCCATCCATCTTTCAGTGCCCACTTCCTTGCATCCTATTTCATGGTGACTAGAAGCCTGGTAGCAAAACTACCTGCCAGCTGTCCAGGCACACATACCATGACTCACTCACTAGGGCTTCCTTTTTTGGAGGGCTCTCCATGTTCTGGATGAATCCTGACTCCTGGCTCTATATTCCAGTTTAGCAAGAATGAAACTGACTGACTAGCTCATCTTGCAATTGAATTTTAACCTACTCTATGGTGTGAAGCACCTAGCAAATAATAGTTCAGTGAATGATAATTTGCCCATTTTTCATGCTTTCCAGATATCATTTACATTTTAGTATCTGCCTTTGATAACTTAGTGTGAGGAATAGACTTTCAGTCAGGCCATCAAAGAATGTTTTTCAGGGAGACAAAATCTATTTGATAATCCTTAAATTGTTCCAAAACCATAATGTTACCTGTCTTTGAAAGCCTGGTCGTAACACTTAAAATTATTACTATCTATCTAGTGATCTTACCCATAAGATGAAATGACCCAGATCACTGTGGTAACTTTACATAATAAACTTGATTTTCATCTACAGGACATATTATATTAGTCTGTGGACTCAGAGGCAAAATTTGCAGCACGTACTATTCTGTTCATATTCAATTAAAAGAACTCTCTGAACAATAAAAGCTACTGTCTTAATTTTATCTCTGAAAGGCTGAGTCTACTGAGATCATTCATTGTGAAATGAAAGGACAAAGTCCCAGGTCCAACTCTTTGGTGTGTGGTTATTCCTATTCTAGTCACTTTGAACTTATAAGAACACAACAGGACTTGAAATAGAATCTTAAAGTCTGTCAGAGGTAAGAAATAGGATGTATTTTGTGTCCTTCCAACTCTCTACTGGGCTCCATGGTTACAGAGGAGAAAAAGAAGCTAGTTGTGATGGAAGGATGGATCTCTAAAATCACCACTAGCAATTCTATGGATCAAAAAGAATTTCAGCCTTATTCTACTCCAAATATAACTCTTCCTATTAAAATAGTAATACTTAAAAATTAATAATATAATCCTACAATAAGTAAATCGACTTAGTAAAAAGAAGGACCAATTTCTTCTGCATATTGGTTAGGGCAATACCTGTCCCTGGAAAAGTTTCATGGGTGAGATTTTTAATAATATAATGTTGGTATTTTATAATAAAACACATTAGAGCAATGCTTAGATTTATTCATACCTTATTTCTGTGAAGTCAACAGAATGAACAATGGATAATGTTTCTAGAGTAGAAAACAGTAAAACAGACAACATGAGAATAAAAACTATTGCTCATGTTTCAAGCTGACTAAGAAGGGATGATTCAAATATAAAAGTAGCTCTGGTTTATGCAACAGTTACTTAGGGAAAAAATGATCATCAGTGTTTCCTTTCAAGTGATAAAGTTTGTCTTTGTAATATGGTTGAGATATGTTCTCTTTGGTATTGCTTATATCATAGCTCTGTATTATATTACCTACTTATATCTCCATAGCAGAATTCATTTGATTGTGGCTAACAGAAAAAATAACCCAAAAGGTCTTAAGATGAAAAAATAATAATATACTGACTTTCATAATAGAAAGCAGAAGTCAAGGACTCTGAGTGCCATTATAGTCCAGTGTCTCTGAGTCTCTGAACAGTGCTCTCCTGGGTACTGGCTCTTCTCAAGTTATATATTGTATTAATTTTCTAGGGCTGCTATAACAAACTATCACAGACAGGGTGACTTAAATAATGGAATTCATTTTTTCACAATTCTGGAGTCCAGTTGGTGGGACTGGACTCCCTCCGTAGGCTCATGCCTCTTCCTCACTTTAAAAAACAGCCGTCAGTGTTCGACATTCCTTGGCTTGCAGCTGCATCACTCCAGTGCCTACCTCTGTCATTGTGTGGCATCTTCCCTCTATTTCTGCATCATCGATGTCCTGTCTTCTTATAAGGCCCCAGTCTTTGGATTTAGTGCCCAGCCCAATTCAGTAAGAGCTCATTTTTTCTTTTTTTTTTTTGGAGAGGTTTTTGCTATAGGGCACATGTGCTTGCCAGAAAGACAGAGAGAGACAGAGAGACAGAAAGCGAGAAATCACCCCCCGGGGGGATGACCACACCACAATCCCTTCTCCTCCTTTCTTCTCTCAGGATCTTGGGCACGCACACAGAGGCACCCAGCGTGAGTTTAAGCCACCGGGTCTGGTACTGGAACTATGGTCGACTACATGGGAGTCCAGCAACACAGCCATTACACTAACTGCTGGTCCCAGTAAGAGCTCATTTTAATTTGGTTACATAAGCAAAGACTCTACATCCAAATAAAGTCCAATTCACAATTACAGGAAGTTAAAACTGACATTTGCTTTTGGGGGATACAATTCAACCGACAATGTATGTGATAGCAAAATAGCTGACAGCATCTCCTTGTCTATATCTTCCCAGATTCAAAGACCACAGAAAATAAATTGTGTTTCTCCTTTAACCACTCAAACAAAACCATGGCCTGTCATTAACTGGCCCTAATGTCCTCATGCCTGAACAGTCACTGTGGCCAGAGAGATGTGACACCCTGTTTAGTCCAATTACTCTGATGATGTCCAACCCTATGGACACATGTTCCAAGAGTAGAGGAAAGATTCATTTCTAAAGAAAAAATATTAAATTATTACCAAAGAGAAATAGATACACCAGAAGACCATACAGTTTATATCCTCAAAGGCAATTTAAAATAGGTTTGAGATAACAATATAGTATAAATATAGTATAAACAGGTATGCTCCTATTTACCCATAATTCTTTTTAAATTTGTTTATTCCCAATTTAGTAGAGGTAGTGACCTATATTAACATACATGTATTTAAAGTATAAAATATGATGAGTTTTGACCTATGTGCAATTATTACCACAAACTATAATAACTATCCCTATCACAGCCAGAAGTTTATTTATACCCTTTCATAAGTCATGCCTTCTGGCCCTGCCCATTCCTAAGCAATTTTTAATCTGCTTTCTGTCACTGTGCCTAGTTTGTACTTTCTAGAATTTTATATAAATGGAATCATATGGTGGATGTCGTTTTGTGTCTAGGACTTTTGCTTAGCATCATTATTTTGAGATCCACCTAAGTTGTATATATATCAATAATTTATCCCTTTGTCTTGCTTAGTAGTATTCCATTGTATGGATATACCACAGTTCATTTATCCTTTCATTTGTTGATGGACATTTGGGTTGTTTTCAGGTTTTGGCTATTATAAGGGACAGTCTTAATCAGGAAAACTTTACTTAAAATTGGAACTTTAAAAAATTTAGTGATGGGTGAATTATGTGTGCGTATATTAACTATAATATTTACCAAAAATAGTGATAAAATATTTCCTTTTTCCTTTCTAGATCCTGAGGAGAGCAGACAAAAATGGTAAGATAAAAAAATCTGTAGTTTCTATTTGTTAATTCTTATATTTTAGACAACATTATAAAGTAGGGGAGTCCTAGAAATTGACGTAAAATGTCAGTTTTCTTCTACAAGTAAAAGTTTTTGGCAAGTTTATGGCTCAGGATATTCATGAGAGGTTGGCAGAAGGATTCACATTGACAAGAAAATGAAATTTATACCTCTGAATTAAGAAGGCTTGTCAAAGCCTTGGGCTTTGGCTTTTTCCTTTGTTTTAAAAGTAATTTTACAGCAATATCAGCTTCTACTCAGTGAGTTATTAAGACACAAAGATGCTGTATGAACACAGGTCCATTTGACACCAAAGTCTAGGGTCTCCACACTGAGGTTCATGGTGGCCTTGAAGATACTAAGTACTCTCTAAAATGGTTGCCTAGAAACATACATTGACAGCTTTATTTTTACTTTCTGGTTTCTGGCCATAACTCTCTCATTTGAAGTGTATGTATTGGAATGATAATCTATAGAGACAGAAGTAGGAAATGACAAACCAGAAGCAAAAATTTCCTCTGTCAATTTAATGATGGCTGCATAATGTCTAATTATAAATGGATATAAGCAATATCTTTTGACTCCATTATTCCATTAGAAATTTTGTCCCACAGAATACCAAATCAAAACTTATTAAATTTATTCTGCTGCTGTAATATTACTATGATAGTAATATATTCTTAAAAAGAGTTTCTTTATCAATTTAGGATACTAAGGATCCTTTCTCTTTCTTGAAATCCTAGTCTTCATCTATAAGGAGAGATTACAGCTAGCATCTAGAACTGACAATTTAAAGACGTATGTTATAGTCTAGTTTGCCCTTGAGAAGACATACCAAGAAAAGCTTGACTTACACTTTTTACCTGTCCACACAACAGAAAATATATTGATCCTAGGAGTAATGAAATAACATCCATGTACTGATAACATATGAGTGTACCAGATCATCAAAATATTTTCTCAAATTATGTTGTGGTGATTGATATATTACCCATTCAAAGATGCTATTTTTCACTTAAAGTGTTTGATTGGTTTTTAAGAGAAAAGTAATGATGTTACCATCTTGTCTTTTCATCCCATCCTTTGGACTTTTGCCTGATACTCAGCCCCAGTGATGCCTAGAGTATAATTGGATAGCCCATCTGTCTGTGTATATGCCACCTGTGTTGTATTTTAGCAGCTGTCTCCCGCTCAAAAACCCTTATGTCTCTTTCCACCCAAGCTTCTAGCTCTGTCTGTCTATATCTTTATTTTCTCGGACTCCAAGGCCATCTTACCTTTGTATCTATCACTTTTTCCAAAATCATCATAACCTGTAGTTGTAATAAAAAGTACTTGACAAACCAATTCATGATTTAATGGTCTATGATAGCCTTGTATGTTATGCTACACAGAGTGGTCACTTGTGCTGGCAGCCCATGTTCCTTTCATATTTCTTCATCCACCTCTCTTCATAAGATACCTTTTCCTTCCTTGCTCTTTTCCTCATGCCTGATCCAAATGAGCTGTCCAAGCCACCTGCCCTCTGCTCTTCTCTCTCACAGTCTTCACCATGTAGCCTCCTCTGCGGCCCACTGAAGCACTCAATTCTCTGTGTATGCCACCACCTGCTGTATCTCTGCAATGTTGTCCTCCTCCACCGTCTCTGCTATAACTTTCACTCAACTCAAGAACTCTCATGTATTGCTTACATTCCTGCTCAAAAGACTTCTTATTCCACAAGCCTTCCCCATTTTCCTTGGCAGGTTTCCACCTTTTCTCTCTGTTCTCTCAATCCTTAGCCCATATTGATCATTCCCCTTATGGTGGAAGTCTGTAGTTGTTTGCTGGAGAATTCTACTTTGCTAAGTTAAACATGGCTTTTTTTTTTTTTTTTTTTTTGGAGAGGTTTTTGCTATAGGTCGTGTGCGCTCACCAGATAGACAGAGAGATACAGAGAGACAGAAAGCGAGAAATCACCCCCCCCAGGGGGGATGGCCATGCCGCAATCCCTTCTCCTCCATTCTCCTCTCAGGATCTTGGGCACGCACGCACACGCGCCCGGCGTGAGTTTAAGCCACCGGGTCTGGGACTCGAACCGCGGTCAACTATGTGGGAATCCAGTGACGTAGCCATTACACTAACTGCTGGTCCCCAAACATGGCTTTTTAAAGCAAGGAACTTATGAGTACACATTATGTCCATCCAGTACTAGTGCTCAATATATCTAAGTTTAATGAATCAATATTGATTGAGGGATCCACTATCTTTTTCCCTTTTCAATTCTGCATGTATAGGAGCTTTATTTTTCTGTTCATGTGTTCATAACATTCTGTATTTGCAAATACATGACTGCTACATGTATTTGATCTTTGGATAACAGACCCTTCATTGCCCATATCCCTTTTATTTATCTACGTGCCCCACTCTTTCCCCTGTTTTTCTTTTTGTTTATGCAGAGGAAACATGTGCATTAATGAGATAGAGAGAAAGAGAGAAAGTACTCCCCACTGGGACCTAGTTATGCTGCAATCCTTTTTTCTCCAGTTCTCCATCCCATCAAGGTCTTGCATACACACAAACACATGCATGCCCAGAGTGTTTTTTAAGTCAGTAGGTTCCCATCTTGAACCATGGTCAGCCAGGTAGGATCTGGCTTTCTCTGTGGAGTATCTAACTACTGTGCTATGAGGCAGGTGCATTCCCAATGCCTTTCATTTCTTTTTACTGTTCATTCTCTGTAAACTTGGGGTGGAGTTAGGCAAGTTTGGATTTAAACCATAGTTATCTAATAACCTTTTAAAGAGTATAAGTAATGACCTCTCTGTGTGCCAGAGTTTTTTGTTTGTTTGTTTATTTTTTTTGAGAGGTTTTTGCTATAGAGTGCATGTGCTCACCAGACAGAGAGAGAGAGAGACAGAGAGACAGAAAGCGAGAAATCACCCCCCAGGGGCGATGGCCATGCCACAATTCCTTCTCCTCCATTCTCCTCTCGGAATCTTGGGCATGCACACACACGCGCCTGGTGTGAGTTTAAGCCACTGGGTCCGGGACTCGAACCGCAGTCGACTACGTGGGAGTCCAGTGACATAGCCATTACGCTAACTGCTGGTCCCTGTACCAGAGTTTTTATGAATGATAAATGAGATATTGTATGTAAAGTCTCTAGGGAAGTTCTGGGTATGAACTTAATACTTGCTCACTTTCTTGCTATTAATATTATTGTGATCAATATTATTGCTATTGCTACTGATAACTTGAGCTATTTTTTTTGGACTGTGGCACCTTAGCTATTTGAGACAGCTGGTAAAATTTCACTTATTTCTGTTGCAGTAAAGCTTAGAGAGAAAGAAAAGTAAGGCTGCCATCCATACAGAATTGAAAAGGGAAAAGGATAGTGGATAATTTAATGTAAATTAGAAGGTCCTAGCATAAAAAAGGAACCATCTTTCTGTACCATGTGTTCATTACATTCTGTATTTGCAAATAAACAGCTGCTACATGTATTAGATCTCTGGGTAACAGACCCTTGTGTGATAGAATCCCTTATGGACAGCATAATTGGTGATAGAATAACACAAGGAATACAAAGCAATAAGCAGTGTAGTGGTTATCCTGCCAGAGGGCACTGGAATCTCTCTGACATAAAAGAGAAGCTGCTGGATAAATGAGGAGGAAAAATGCATGATTAGTGATTAGCTAAAATAATGGTATCTTGGAGAGATCTTTTTTTCCTTTGGTTTGGTTGTTGTTTTCAAAGCATAGGCTAGAATCCCAGACATAAACATAGACCTCAAAATAGGGATTCTTAGGAGATCTACTAATGCTTTGATCTAAAGAGCCCAGAATTATACCTAGAAATGCTTGCTTTCCTGAAAATCTTACATACAAGTTGAATAAGAATGAAAATTCTACAAAGATATTTGTAAAATTTGCAGAAAAATTTTTTAAATGTAAAATTGTTTAAAAAATCATTTCATTTAACTTTATCTATTATTATTTCCCAGTTTTATCAGAGAGACAGAGAAAGAGAGAGAGAGAGAAAGTAAGAAAGCAAGCCACCACGTCCAGACCTGAACCGCAGTCAACCATGTGGGAGTCCAGTGTCTTCAACCACCACATCACCTGCCAGCCCCTAAATGTAAATATTTTTAAATAATGATTTTATTTAAGTTTATTTATTTAATTGCTTTTAAACTTTTACCAGAGAGCAAGAGAGAGAGAGGGAAAGCAAGAAAGCAAGCAGCCAGGTCTGGGACTTGAACCATGGTTGACCATATGGGAGTCCAGCACCCTTAACCACCATGCCACCTGCCAGCCCCAAAATATTTAAAAATATTTAGTTGAAAAATATTGAATATGTTCAAAGTGTGCAACATGATATGTACTTCATACAAAGATTACCACAATCAAATTAATTAAGATATTCACCACTACCCAAGTTGTATGTTAGATTCCCAGAAATTGCTTATTTTATAACTGAAAATTAATGCCCTTTAACCAACATTTCTTCCATCTCTTGTCCCTGGCAACCACTATAGTCTGTGGTTCTGTGAGCTTTATTCTTTCAGAGTCTACATAAGTAATGAAATAATACAGTACATATTTTTCTGTGTCTGGGCAATTTTAGTTTTTTGCTATAGCGCGCGTATGCTCTCCAGAAAGACAGAGAGACAGAAAGCGAGAAATCACCCCCTGGGGGGATGGCAACGCCACAATCCCTTCTCCTCCATTCTCCTCTCGGGATCTTGGGCACGCACACACACGACCGGTGTAAGTTTAAGCCATCACGTCCGGGACTCAAACCGCAATTGACTACATGGGGGTCCAGTGACATAGGCATTATGCCAACTGCTGGTCTCACAAAAACATTTATTTAAAAACCTTAGTAAAAAGCAAAATGAAGGCACATCCTAGGTGGTGCAATGCATGGCATACTAGACTGTAGTGCTGGAAACCACATGGCAGACCATACATTTGGATTCTTGACCTGGTAGACCTAAAACACATCAGGCCTGCACACAGGTACCCACGATCTTGACCAACTGGAGGTCTGAAATAAGGAGATTACAGAGTGACCAAACCCTGTCAACTGTAATTTTCCCTCCCTCCCTCCCTCCCTCCCTCCCTCCCTCCCTCCCTCCCTTTCTTTCTTTCTTTCTTTCTTTCTTTCTTCTTTCTTTCTCTCTCTCTCTCTCTCTCTCTCTCTCTCTCTCTCTCTCTCTCTCTCTCTTTCATATATACATACTTGCTCTCATGAATAAAAATGAAAAAAAAAAGCCAAAATGAAAAAGCTGGCAGTAAATAGCATCATCAATTTCCTTTTATTTGCTTTTGATGAAATGTGTTGCCATTCCTTTTTTAAAGTTTATTTATTTATTTTATGAGCTAGAGAAATAGAGATAGAGATGAGAGATGTATAACTCCAGCAGGGTCTCCATCCCATAATCTATCCCTAGCCCCAGTCAACCACGATCATTGGGATGCACATTTTGTTTGTATAGGGAAACCTTGGGAGACAAACCTGGGACTGTCTCACATGGGTTCAGCACTGAATCATATTGCTTTACCACTGCACCACCATTACTTGTACCCTTTTTAAAAGATAAAAATAAAACAAAATGTACTAATTTTTGAGAAAGAGATACTTTTTTTAACAGGGTCTCACATATCAGAATCCTCCTGCCCCAGTCTCCTAGGATTATAGGGGTGTAGCACAACACCCAGCCCTTTTTGATTTGGCTGGGAACTTAACCTGGGCTTCTAATGTCCAAGCAGCAGCATCTAAGCAGCATGAGCCACTGTGGCTGAACCATTCCTCTGCCATTCTATTTTTTTTTTCTTTAGAAAGAGTTTTTTTCTATAGGACGTGTATGCTTGCCAGAGAGACAGAGACAGGTGGAGAGATAGAAAGCAAGAAATCACCCCCCAGGGGAGATGGCCACATCATGGTCCCTTCTCTTCCATTCTCCTCTTGGGATTTGGGGCACCCCCCCACACACACACACACCCAGCATGAGTTTTAAGCCACTGGGTCTTGAACTCGAATCATGGTGGGCTACATGGGAGTCCAGTGATGTAACCGTTACACCATCTGCTGGTTATTCCACTGCCATTCTTGATCAGGAAGTAGGTAGGTTACATGTGTGGCACTTTCAGTCCCTCTTAAGAGTTCATTACAGTTCCTTTGAAGCCTTTAATCCAATCCAGCAGCCTGTATATTGTAAATCTGTGAGGGCAGAGGTCATACTTATTATAAAATAATGTACAACTAGTTCCTCAGTAATGAGGAAAGTGTCTGCCTCAATTTAGATGCTCAATAAAGATTTGTAAAAAATTTATAATCAACAATTGGCCTTAAAAACTAAAGAAGAAGCACTATCATATGTATTATTTAATCAAACCAAGCATAATTGCTATCTGTTGTTTATTAATCAGAAATATTGGTTATATTTATGGGAAATACAGTCCAGGTTCTACCTTAGGTGCTTTATATACATGGTCTTCAATCATTTGGAAAAGTCTACAGAATAAACAGTTTAAAACAGTGGGAAGAAGGCCAGCAGGTGGCATGGAAGTTAAAGATGACTGGATCCCACATGGTCAACTGAGCGGTTCAAGTTCCTAATCCAGCAGCTTGAAAATCATGCTAGGCATGTGTGCCCAAAGTCCTAAGGAGAGAAGAAGAGAATGGAAGAGAAAGGATTGTGGTATGGCCATCCTCTCTGGAGAGTGAGTTCTCACTTTCTCACTCTCTCTCTCTTTCTCTGGTGAATGCACACACCCACAACAAACAAAAAAAAAAGAAAGAAAGAAAAGAAGAGAAAGAGAGAAAGAAAGGGAGGGAGGAAGGGAGGAAGAAAGAAAGAAAATGAAAAAAAAAAATGAATAGAAAGAGCATACTTAGACTTTGAGGTTGAAGAAGCCCCAGTGTCCCAGGTACCCCTATTTCTATAATAGCTTTATGACCTTGAGCAAAGCCTTATTTCTCATTTCTTTATATGTGAAAGGAGATCACAATATTACTTCCTTCATAAAATTGTCTTGAAATTAAATGAGATTGTGCATCTAAAATACTTACATTGATCTCACACACAGTAATAATTGCTTTATATTTTTAGCTATTTTTGTTATCTCCACTTTTTAAATGAAGCAAATGAAACTCAGAAAAGTTAAATAACTTTCCTCAGATTATGTTGTATCTAAACAGCAGAACCAAGATTTTTTTTTTTTTTTTTGAGAGGTTTTTGCTATAGGGCGTGTGCACTTGCCAGAAAGGCAGAGACAGAGAGACAGAAAGTGAGAAATCACCCCCCAGGAGGGATGGCCACACTGTGATCCCTTCTCCTCCATTCTCCTCTCGGGATCTTGGGCACGCATGCACACGCATCCGGCATAAGTTTAAGCCACCGGGTCCGGGACCTGAACTGCAGTCAACTACATGGGAGTTCAGCAACATAGCCATTACGCTAACTGCTGGTCCCTAGAACCAAGATTTCTGAACCCACCTCTATTTGATTCCAAATCTGGTGATCTTTTTGTTTTGTGGTAAATAAATAGATTTATGCATTCCTATCTACAAATGCATAAATGTAATTGCAGTGATGACTTGAATATGCAAAGATCTTAAGTACCATGTTCTGGTTCCCCAGTACACAGTAGATACTCTTATTAACTTAATGGACTAAATGCTTCCTTGGTAATATGAAAGAATTATGACTGAATGATTAAATATATCTTTAGAAAATAACATAAACAATGAAAAATCCTATCTTAAGAACAGTGATACAATACTTGTGCATTTGGAGACATTTTGAAGACTTGATTGGATTATAATCAATTAAGAGTGATTTGGTTATGTGAGGATTGGTAACAACAGCCTTTTGATTTGATTGGTCAAAGTTTGATTTGTTCTATTAACATGTGAAAATATGACCTCAGGTGAAGGCTGAAACAAAGATTCCAGAAGTGGGAGTGTTTTCACAGAAGGCAGGGCCATCAACTAGCCAGTCTTCCATATACCACAGAGCTTTGAGATTCTGCATCTTCTGCTCCTTGGGAATAAATCTGTCCTTTGATGTGAGTTACTCCATCAGGCAAATTGAACTTCCCAGTCCCTCCCATCTTCTAATCAGGGCTCCTATCTTTGAATAAGATGGAAAGAATAAGAGCTGATCTCTGAAAATTAGAATTAATGGCATAATGTTGATTTTCATTTCATAATTCTTTTCTCAAGTTGGGGAAAAGTAGTGAAACTGAGAATCAGATAATTTATTACAGATTAGTAGGGCTCTGAAATAGCTCTAGACTCATGTTTACTCTCAGGCATATGCAAGCTCTTCAATTGTACACCTACCGGCTTGAAACCAAAGCAAAGTCTATTAGGAGTGAGTCATTTAAAAAAGAAGAACTCTCACACTCTAACACCAACCCTATTGGCAGAAGTGGCTCGTGAAGCTTTGCAATATGAGTGCAAATTCTGACTACAATGATTTTATTTTAACCAAATAAGGGAAAACAAATGTTCTATTTCCACAGTACATTTTTTTTCCTCTGGAATGTAAAGCAGTTTCACACTCATAAATGTGTTACTTTTCTGCCAAAAGCAGATGACTAAAAATTTTTGTCTTTACATAGCTAGGCTTATCAGCTGTCAAGAAACAAATGGAAAAATTACATTCAAATTCCTGAGCCCACAAAATGGCTGCCATGGGCTGCCGTAGGCCCAGAATTCAGGGCCCCTTCAGCACGCAGAGCATAGTACTTACCATCAAATCTGCCCTCTGCCTTAAGCAGTTTCTGAAATCAAGATCTATAGGTTGGCAGCCTGGTATTCCTTTCCCTACTCGTTCCACTTTAATAAACCCTTCTATTCCATCTAGATCCCAGAGGTATATATTCAGTATTATGGTTAAGTTGATAACTTCATGGTCAGATTACTTAGATTCACATTTCTGTTCTACTTAATGTATGACGGACAATTTGCTTAACTTCCTCATCTGTAAAATGGAGATAAAGACAGCCCTCTTCACAGGCTTGTTGAAAGATTAAACGAAATAATACTAATTTCTGGGAAACAGAAGTCCTTAATAAGTGTTAACCGTATTCATTTTTTCTATCCTAACTCTTATTCTTATGGGATTGTCAATCACAATGTCCTGCCCCCTTCCACTAATGACAAATATTTCAGAAGACAAAACCCAGAGATTCTATCCAGAATCTGTCCACCTTAGTAGGACCCTAGAGCTACACTGGATTTTGTCCTACCTTTGCCTGGGTTATTCAACTTTCCTAAGGTTTGCAAACAAATTATCTTAATTTAATTTTTGGTGTGTGATTGGAGTTGGAGTTTATGCCTAAAACACATTTTAGGTTCTGTATGCCATACTGAAAACTCAAGAAACTGAGTTGATCTTTATTTCCATTTTTTGAATGAAAGGAATGGGAAAAATTAAGTTATGTGATACATCATATATCTAGGATTTTTCCTGACATAATAAAAAGTTATTGTCAGGAGTGATTGTCTTAACTATAGCTTGATGATGCCAAAATAACAGTGGATAGTGTATGCCTTTAACAATATTTTGAAATTTTTACCAAAAAAAAAAAGTATAAGATATGGAGTTAAAAGATGTTAAGTTCTAATGTCAACTCTAATTCTCCTCATCCATCTTTCTTCTTTTATTCATTCAATTGCTACTCTGCATTGCTTCTACTTTTCAGACCTTATGGTAGGCACTAAAGATACTAAAATAACGGGAACCGCAGTAAGTGTAATGGCTATGTCACTGGACTCCCATGTAGTCGACCACGGTTCACGTCCCGGACCCGGTGGCTTAAAACTCACATTGGGCGCGTGTGCGTGCATGCCCAAGATCCCGAGAGGAGAAGGGAGGAGAAGGGATTGCAGCGTGGCCATGCCCCCTGGGGGGTGATTTCTCGCTTTCTGTCTCTATGTCTCTCTCTGTCTGTCTGGCGAGAGCACACGCCCTATAGCGGAAACCTCTCCAAAAAAAAATTTTAAAATGATACTAAAATAAGATTAAATTATAGTCATACACACACACACACACACACACACACATGCACATACACAGACACACCAGGAAATAGAATGGAATTTAGCTAAACTAAAGTTTGCACTTTAGAGGAGAGATGTGTGTGAATTAGAAAAATAATAATACACTGCAATGAATACTGTGGCAGAAATCATTACTAAACATTGTGTTGGAGTAACCTTTCTGTCATGTAAAACTGATCCTCTCACTTCTGCATTCAAAAATCATTTATTCACTACATATTGTCTACATGATAAATTACAGACTCTTTAGCTTGATATTGCCTACCTAGTCTCTCTTTTTTGTTTTGTTTTGTTTTTGCCATAGTATGTATGTGCTTGCTGGAGAGACAGAGAGAAACAGTGAGAGAGAACATTAGAAACCACCTTCTGGGTGGATGGCCACATTGCAGTCCCTTTTCTTCCACTCTCTTCCTGGGATTTTGGGCATGCATACATACTCACCTGGCATGATTTTCAAGCTGCCAGGTTTAGGATTCAAACCTTGGTTAGTCATGTGGAGTCCAGTATCTTAACCACTATGCCATCTGCTGGCTCTTCTTCCCATTATTTAATTTACATTTTTTTTAAGAAGGAATTTTAATTTTTGATATAGGGTGTGTGTGTTCACTGGAGACACAGAGAGACAGAAAGTGATAAATCATCCCTTGTGGGGGATAGTCACACTGCCATCCCTTCTCCTCCATTCTCCTCTTGGGATTTTGGGCACTCACACACATGCACCTGGTATAAGTTTTAAGCCTCTGGGTCCAGGAATTGAATAGCAGTAAACTACATGGGAGCCCAGAGATGTAACCATTATGCCATCTGGTCCCCTCATTATTTCTTAAGCACACTGAACCTTACATCTCCCATTCTTCTCTGTCCATACATGCAGTTCCCTCTGCTGGGATTGTACTTCATCCCTCTTATGCCTTCTCTGAGGTCTGTTTGGCAAAGAATGCCTAGAGAAGGGTGAGATCTAAGGTACAGAACTTGGAAGAAAAATCATAGAAATTAGTTACTAAGCACAACCTCTCAATTATAAAAATATATATTGAACACTTACTATGCTTATGTCTGAAACTAAACTCGAATCCCAGCTGGCACGGTTCTCCAGCAGCATCTACCCTCTCAGGACAGAGCACCACAATTTAGCAGTTGTTCCAACCAAATTCTGAGGCTTCCACAAGTCTCCCCTTTCTCTAATATCTCCACATTCAATCTATTAGCAGCCCTGTTTACTCTACTGTCAAAACATCTTTAAAATATCATTCCTTTTTGCTACTTCTAAATTTCCCACCCTAGTTAAAGCCTTCATAGCCTTACAGTTAGAACACAGCATACACCTCCAACCTCTCAAAGCCTTTGAGAATCATTGGCAAAGGTGATAGAGAGAAAATGAATTTGATACTAAAACAATTCCATATATATTTGTCTTTTGTTTTTTAAATTACATCAGATCACTTAGTAGTATTCATGTGGAAATCATTATTTCTAGATTTCAACAGCATAGCTCTGCAACACCAATGATTCATAGCAAATTAAAGATCCTCATGAAGTGCTAGGACTTTTGGATTAGAAGAAAATCTGGATACAAATTGTTTTACTGTGATCCTGTTTGAAGGTTGCATGGTACAATGAAGATTTGGAACCAAAAAGAACAAACTATAATCTTGGCTCAACTGTTTATACATTTTTCGCCTCAGTCACTATGCTGGATGGTGGGACTACAAGTGTGACAGAATTCGTAAACTTCAGTATTCGATTTCTAGAGTGTAATCTTGGACACATTAGTTAACCTCTCTGAACTTGTTTCCTCACTTCTTAAAGTAAGAATAAGACTTAATTTACAGGGTTACTTGGGGGAAATATGCAAGGGAAATAAAAGTAAAGCCCCAAGGATTATGTTTAGCATATTGTAAATGATCAAAACATGTTAGTTTCCTTTGCTGTCACTAATTTAGTTTAGGTACTAAAGATAGGATTTCTTCTCTTTTGAGTAAACTATGTATGGCAGAGTGTAAAAATGCAAGCTCTTATAAAGCAGCACCCTATTGGACAAATTATATATTGGTGTTTTGGAGGGAAATCCACTTTGATTTTTAGACATAGATTTGGTACAATTTCATCAACTATTATCTATAAGGAACTTAGGTGGGGGAGAAGTATTGGATAACCTTGTCATCTGGAAACTTAGCATCTTACTGATAAATGAGTCATAAGCACAGGAAAAAAATTGAATAATAATGTTCTCAACGTTGCAAAAGTTATCTCTAGGCCAAATGACTAGCAAATACACTACTGTTCAGAGGAGCAAGTGGTCTCTGGGCTTGGAGTGGTCCAGGAATGCTTATGGCATAACTGTCATACACTAAATTTCTGAAGATGAGTAAAAATTCAGATGGCTAGAAAAAAATAAAGATGTTATCAATCAGAATGGATTCAGTATAAAAGGACAAAAAAATTTTCAGATTAAAATAAAATTAGGAAATGGTTGAATCTTTTTATTGAAATAGCCAGGAAATAATACAGTTTCTGGCTCAGCTATTTAGGTGTTCAGAAACCACTCTGTTTTCCCGTGTCCCTCACTATCTCTAGATCTCAATTTTTTAAAAGTTTGCTTGTTTATTTAATTTTGAGAGTGAGCAAATCCTTGAAGGGTCTTTCCATACTATAATCTTTCGCTTAGTCTCTCAGCCAGCCAGGATAACAGGCATTCTTGGGCACTCCTGGTGTGTTCAGGTCAACCCAAGATCCAAATCTGGGTCTTCCATATCATTCAACAGAACACTACCACCTGTACCAACTCAACTGGATCTACATATTAATTTTGGTTTTCCTCTAGTTGGTTTTTCTTTCAGGTAGGCTTTCTTACCAGAGGTGACAAGATAGTTTCTACAATGTGTCCCACCAGTTCAACAGGTCAGAATAAAGAAATAACTTCTTTTTTACTTTAATTTTAGCAAAGATCTCAGTGTTCTTAGATTGGCAATACATATGCTCATCCTTAAAGCAATAACAGGGAGGGAATGACCTGAGTTTCTAGACGTGGATTTTATACGCATTCCCAGAGTGAGGTGAGCTTCACCTGAAATACTTAAGTGAGAGAGATGACTTCTTAAGTGAAAATTTAAGTTATTTTTTAACCAAAAGAAGAGAAAATGGATGTTGACCAGATAGAAATAACAGATATTCATCTTTTAGAGGGTAGACGATAGGAAAGTAATGATTATTCCGTGGAAAGGAATAGAGGAAGAAAGAAAAGCAATTCAATTATGTATCATACTCCTGTTTCTATATCTAATGCCTGTGTTAAAATATTTAACTTGCTGGGCCAGCAGGTGGCATAGTGGTTAAGGTACTGGATTTCCATATGACTGACTGTGTGGTTCAAGTCCTAGACCCAGCAGCTTGAAACTCATGCCAGGCACATTTGCGTGCATGCCCAAAATCCTGAGAGGAGAATAGATTGTGGAGTGGCCACCCCCCCTGGGGGGTGAGTCCTCGGTTTCTGTCTCTCTGTCTCTCTCTGTCCCTCTAGCAAGTGCATGTAACCTATAGCAAAAATCTCTTAAAAAAAAAAAAGAATTTAATTTGCTGGGACCAGCAGACGGTGTAATGGACACATTGCTGGACTCCCGTGTAGTCGACTACAGTTCAAGTCCCACACCCAGCAGCTTAGAACACACTGGGCATGTGTACGTGCATGCCCAAAATCCCAAGAAGAGAATGGAGAAGGCATTGCCGCGTGGCAATCCTCCCTGGGGGGTGATTTCTCACTTTCTGTCTCTCTGTTTCACCAGGAGCATATGTGCCCTATAGCAAAAATCTCTCTCTAAAAAAAAGAAAAAGAATTTAATTTACATCACTGGTACAATGTGTTTACCAATAAAGTATTCCTGATGTTGCTAATTTTGAACCTACATCCTCTACAAATAACTAAATCTTTCTCCAAGAAGTGTTTCATTTGTCATTCTACAAAACCCTGAGTAAATAAGAACATGTTTTTTGTTGCATTTCTCCGAGTCTTCATAAAATGTTACTGTTAATTCTCCATGGAAGTGACATTTTTTTCAATAAATTTAAAAGCATATCCTGTCTAACCATGAAAAACTAATACACAATCATTTCTTCGGGAAGAAGACAATGTTTTTTATTTTTCATATTCCCAGCAGAATTCCGAGTGACAAAAATATTTTGATTAACAAGTAAGCTTTCCAGAAAATACCAAAATATTTGGTTTTGCATCAGGGGAAGAGCCAAGCATTTGACTATATTATTCAGTTTTCTACCTGATATCTAGGTACATGGTAGATTTTAAACTGAGGGCAGCTTTAATGGCCAGCCTCTAGGAATGTGTTCCAGGAGACATTCAGAGATCTCACCTGAATCATTTTACCTTGTCATACTTCAGTTTTCTTGTCCTAAAAAGAAAAATAAGAAGGTATAACCAACTCATGGAATTACTGAGAGGACTACAGTCAATGAAATTTAGAATAAAAATGCTTTGTAAGAAGGGATGGTCCCATATTCTAGTTTTTAGGGGAGCTAGATCCCACAAGGCTGACCACAGTTCAAATCCTCACTCTTAAAGCTTGAAAAACATGCCAGATACACATGCACATGTGTGTGTGTGTGTATGTATGTGTGAGCATATGCACACACATGTGTCCCAAATACTGATAGGACAGAGAACTAGAGAAGGAATTATGTTGTGACTATACCCCATTGGGGGTTCTTTCTCTTTACCCCCATCTCTCTGTCTCTTTCTCTCTGATGAATGCATGTGTCCTCTGGTGAAAAAAATGCTCAGTAGATAACAGCCCAACTTATTTTTATTTGTGTGACCATCAATACACAAAACAAATTTCATTTCCCTAGATACTGTGTAAGATATGTAAAAATGAGGTAGATTGGAGTTAAGAAACTAATTCTATTGAGTTGATTAGTGGGCTGAATATGTTATAGTTCAAGTTCTAATATGAATAAACATAATTGCTTTCATCATGTTGATAGTATGGTGACTCAGTTTTAAATATATTAAAATATATTACCTAATACTATATGAGTATTTTGCTTATTTTAATTTTTTTAACTTTATGATTTCTTATTTATATTTAATCATTGCACATCTTTATGGTGTACAATATGGTTTTTCAAAGCATGTATGTAGCATATGATAATCAAATCAAGATATTACCATACATATAATTTTCAACAGAGAACTTTACATTCTGTGTATGTTAAATGTTTTTTCCTGAAACTTTCCCTCCTACCTTCTACTATCCACTCATTTTATACAGGCTCTGGTATCTGTACTTGTCTTCCCTACTATTATCTTTGAATCTTTTAATTTCTGCCATAGAATGCAGACATTTGGTATATATTGAGTGGGGGATATACAGTGTTTGCCTTGCATAGTCTGGCTTGCTTTGCTTAGCATTAAATCTTCTATATTCATCTACTTCATATCAAATGACAAGATCTCATTGTTCTTTATTGCTGAGTAGTATTCTATAGTGTATATGTGCCACAGTTTTACAACTCAGTCTTTAATTCTTAGACACTTATGTTGATTCTATGTTTTGTTTTGTTTTGTTTTGTTTTTTGAGAGTTTTTTTTCGCTTTAGGGCACATGCACTCGCCTGACAGACAGACAGAAACATAGCGACAGAAAGCGAGAATTCCCCGCCCCCCCCGGGGGGGAATGGTCACACCACAATCCCTTCTCCTCCATTCTCCTCTTGGGATCTTGGGCACGCACGCACATGCGCCCAGCGTGAGTTTTAAGCCACCGGATCCAGGACGTGAACCGTGGTCGACTATGTGGGAGTCCAGCGACATAGCCATTACACTAACTGCTGGTTCCCCCAGATTCTATGTTTTAGAGACTGTGAATAATACTGCAATAAAAAATGGATGTGCAAGTGTTTTATTTTTCAACTGAGTGTTTTCCTATCCTTTGGGTAAATACCAAGGAGTAGGATTACTGAGTCATATAGGGTTTTA
Source organism: Tupaia tana (assembly GCA_026018925.1). NCBI lineage: Eukaryota > Metazoa > Chordata > Mammalia > Scandentia > Tupaiidae > Tupaia > Tupaia tana. Next base: position 45,583,825 of record JAKSZU010000008.1, read on the forward strand.
TTTGTAGGTTTTTGAGGAGCCTCCATATTATTTTCCACAGCAACAGTACTAATTTACATTTCTACCAGTGGTATAGGAGGGTTCTGTTTTTACCACAGCCTCACCAGCACTTGTGATTCTTTGCTTTTTTGATTATAGCCATTCTGACAGGGGTTAAATGGTATCTCATTGTGGTTTTAATTCCTTTTATGATAAGGGTTGTTGAACCTTTTTAAAATCTTTTTGGCCACTCAGATGTCTTCCTTAGAGAGTTGTCTGTTAACCCCATTTGCCCGTTTTGAAATTGGATTATCATATTTTTGAAGGTGAGCTGCTTGAGTTCCCTGTATATTCTGGTTATTAGTCCCTTATAAGCTAGATTGCAAATATTTTCTCCAATTCTGTGAGTGTTTCTTTACTCTAATTATTTTTTCCTTTCACTGCACAGTTTTTTAGCTTGATATGATCACATTTGTCCAATTTTTGACTTATTGTTCATGCTTTAAGAAAAAGAAAAAGAAATATAGAGACAGGTATCTGCAACAGTCCTCACATCATGATCTAATCTCAACCTTAGCAAGCCAGGATGTCAGGCACACACATGCCCAGCATACATAGGGAGACCTTTGGATATGAACCCATTATCTTCCCATGTGGTTTTAACATCGTGAAGCATTGTGTTACTATGGTTCCATACCATGGCTACTCCTGTGTTGATTTGATTCTTAAATATTAATCCAGTCTTCCATATTTGAACTAAATTACTTTTGTGCTAGGTGCATATTTTTTAAAATACTGTTGGATTTAATTTAATATTTTGTTGAGGAATTTTACATTTAAATTAATGACCTCTATTAGGAGTTGGTCAGTATTTAATTTTTGTTCTAGCTGTAGGTACTATTTGCTTAAAATTCCTCTTACATATTTCTGTTTCCTGTGTTGACTTTTAGTTTCCACAAGTACTTCTCAAAGGGAGTCTAAGTCTTGGGACCAGCAGTTAGCATAATGGTTATGTTGCTGGACTCCCACGTAGTCGACTGCAGTTCGAGTCCCAGACCCGGTGGCTTAAACTCACGCCGGGCATGTGTGCGTGCGTGCCCAAGATCCCGAGAGGAGAGTGGAGGAGAAGGGGTTGCGGCGTGGCCGTCCGCCCTGGGGGGTGAATTCCTGCTTTCTGTCTCTCTGTCTCTGTCTGTCTGGTGAGCGCATGTGCCCTAAAAGCAAAAACCTCTACAAAAAAAGAAAAAAAAAAAAAAAAAAAAAGGGAGTCTAAGTCTTGTGGCTCAGATTGGTATTATTCACTGCCATTATTTGAGATTTCTATTGTTATTGTGAAAGGAATGGGAGAGCAAATGTGTTTATAATCTTATAATTAAATTTCAGTCTTTCAGTGGGTCTGTGACCCTCGGTAGTCAGCTTTGGAAGCATTTGTTAACATTCCCCACCCTTAGTCATGACAAGAAAGCTAGTGAGGACCACAATAGAAGAAATGCCCTTCCCGTAGGTGGATAGGATTCTGGTAGTTTTTGCCCCTGGAGGAGACCTATGTCATGGGGAATGTTCTGGGAATATTTAATGATTACTGTTTAACAGCTCGTACAAGAGCCAAAATCTTTCTTGTCTCCTCACTGTGAAAACCCAGGAGTGGGGGAGGTTCTAGAGATTAAACATAGCCAAGTATGGAGGCTCCCAAAGATTGTAGCCCATAGGAGTTAGTCCACACACAGCCCCTAGCAATTCATCAGACTTACCATTTAAATGTTATCAGTTTATGGCTCCAGCAGCATCTGCTACAGGTAAGCAGATCTTGGCTGTAATTCTGTGGTCTTCCCAATTTAGGGTGGCAATTTGCCTCGGTGAGTTCAGGAAAACTCACTGAATTTCAGTTTATTTAGCTTTTGTTATACTTTTTAAAAATTATTTATTTTTATTCATTCATTTAATTTGATCAGAGACAGACACAGACAGAGAGAGAAAGAGAGAAAGGGAAAGTGAGAAAGCAAGCCGCCGGGTCCAGGACTTGAACCGCAGTCAGCCATGTTGGAGTGTCCAGTGCCTTGTCCTAAAGACAAGAATGATCATGTCAAAGGCCTTTACATGTTGCAGCTGAGGTTGAAAGAGCTTCTATTTTATTTTTTTGTGTGTATTGTTAGTAAGTTGTTTTAAAACATAACATTAGAAGGTCAAAACAGGAGAGAGCTTTAATTTACAGATACATTTTTTTTTTTTTTTTGGAGAGGTTTTCGCTATAGGGCGCGTGAGCTCACCAGACAGACAGAGAGAGACATAGAGACAGAAAGCGAGAAATCACCCCCCGGGGGGGATGGTCATGCCGCAATCCCTTCTCCTCCATTCTCCTCTCAGGATCTTGGGCACGCACGCACACGTGCCCGGCGTGAGTTTTAAGCCACCGGGTCCGGGACTCGAACCGCGGTTGACTATGTGGGAGTCCAGCGACATAGCCATTACGCTAACTGCTGGTTCCCAATTTACAGATAAGTTAATGTAAAGTGATAGTAAATGACTTGTAGAAGGTGATATGTATATTTTATAGAAAGTGTTTTATCTAAGTTTAACTAATTAAGAACATATTAAATTATAATTTTTCTAAAATTACAACTTGAGAAAATTTTAGAAACAAGTTTGTCATTTTAAAATTTCTGCTTCTAAAATTTACATACACATGTTCAATATATGATGCCCTTTGTTTATTAAATTCAGTAATGCTTTCCAGGTGTTCATTTTGTTCCAAGGAATCTGTTGTTATCAAAGATGATCATATTTTAATGTTTTGATCTTGATGAACTACAACATTTAAGGTATCCAAAAGTGTTAAAGCAAAACATGAAAGAAAAGCCAGTGTTTTGAAAGCATAGTACTTTTTTGTTTAGATATTTTGCCATAGGATATGTACACTCTCCAGAGAGAAACAGAGAGGGGAAGTGAGAAATCACTCCCTGGGGATAATAGCTATATGGCAGTCCTTTCTCCTTCATTCTCCTCATTGGATTTTGGACAGGGACTCAGACATGCCTGGGGTGATTTTCAAGTCCCAGGTCTGGGATTTGAATTGTTGTTAGCCATGTGGGAGTCCAGCACCTTTACCACCACAGTACCTGCTGGCCCCCAAAGCATAATCATTTTGAATTATCTCAAAAACTGGATGAAAATTGCCATGGAAGAAGTGTGATACTGAGATCAGAACTATAGTTGTTGGTGTATTTGTAAATTCAACTAAAGGGGACATTAAATAATATTTAAAGAGTCTTTTTTAAAAAATAAAGCTCTAGTGTTAGTATATATGAGACCAGATTGTCTACGAAAATAAAATATCTATTATAAGTACCTGCTCTTTTACCCATCATGAAAAAACCACTTCTACATGTATTCAACATAGACTTTTCAAGGAAGAATAGAAAATGAAATTAAGGGGCCACAGGTGGCGTGGTAAAGAGGCTGGTTTCCCACATGACTGACCGTGGTTAGAGTTCCAAACTTAGTGGCTTGCTTTCTCACTTTTCCTTCTCTCTGTCTCTCTCTGGTCAACTTAAAAAATAATAGTAATAATAATAAAATAAAAATGATAACAATGAATAAAATTAAATATAATAATTCTTTAAAAATGAAAATAAAATGCATAAATTATCTTCATAAAACAAGTCTCAACTAGTAAATCCATATCTACCTTTGTTGAACTCTATGTGCTAAGCACTGCACAAAGAGGCTATATGAGCCTCTCACTTAGCGCTTATAAGAACATTTATAAAATCTGAAATTTAAAGAGTTTAGCTGGCATTTCCAATCTGTTGAGGCTTCTTTCCTCTCACTATAGGCATTCTTCCTGGAAGAACTCACTCACTTCTAAGACCTCATTACTATGTGTTGATAACAACCAAGACTACATCTCAAGCCCCCACCCACCCTCTCACTTTTCTACACTTATATGATCTTACCACCTGCTAGATGCCTCTACTTAATCTATAGGAACCTCTAATTTTCAACATATCCAAAAGAGTACTTTTTGCTTCACTTCAAGCTTTTTCATTTTTCCTTTTTTTTTTTTTTATAGGATGTGTGTGTTCAGCAGAAACACAGAAAGAAACAGAGAGAAAGTGAGAAATTACTTCCTCCCCCACTTCCAGGGAGATGGCCACACCACAATCCATTCTCCTTTTGAGATTTGGGGCATGTTTGCACATGTGCCAAGTGTGAGTTTCAAGCTGCCAGTTCCAGAACTCAAACTGCCATGTGGGAGTCCAGTGCCTTAACCACTATGCCACCCTCTGGCCCCACCTCAAGGGTTTGTTTGTTTGTTTGTTTTTACAATTTATTTTACTTATTGAGTGAGAGAGGAAGGAAGCAAGGGACCCTCAACACTCTGGCTGTGCTGCAGTGCTTCTTTCCTCCTGTCTCCCAGACAGCCGTGATTAGGTGTCTTGTTTAGATCAACCCTCGATTTGAACCTGGGCCTCCACATGGCTCTAGTGTTTCACAGTGGAACCCTGCCACCTGCTCCACCACAACTGAGCTACTCCATGCTTTTTGCCCATTGTCATCTGCAAATATATACTTTTTTGACTGAGTCTACTGATTTTCTTCTCAATTTCTAACCCATATCATTTCTGACCTCCTAGCCTTGTCATTTGAACTCTCCCTGTATGGAACACTCTCTTCTCTTTAAAGATCCTGTTTCACTAGTTTTTATTGGTATCTCACCAGAAATGGTACTTCTTCTGGGAAATCTTCCCTAGGGAAGGCTACTTCTGGGTTAATTTTCTTTCCTAATCACTCTCATAGTACCTTGTGTTTCCTGCAGTTGCCCTTACCATGTTGTACTTAGCTATTCAGTTGCTGTATCCTCCATCACAATTATAAGGTCCTTAAAGATTTGTTTACCTTTATTTTTATCACACACACAAAAATGTGTTCTGCACATAGTAGGATCTTGATAAATATCTAATGAAACAATAGATTAAAGTACTGTACAAGAAAATGACAAATCCATACTTGAAACTCAAGATTTTGGAGTCAGCTGCACAGTGTAGGGGCCATGCAGCTGGTCCCACAAGGCTGACTGTGGGGCTTGAGGCTCAAACTCAGCAGCCTGAGAAACATGTCTGGCTCATATGCATCCGACTTCAAAATCCTGAAGGGAGAGAGAGAGATGGAAGAGATGGGATTGTGGCATGACTATTCCTCACAGGGGGTCCTCTCCCCTCTCCTTCCTTCTCTGTCCCTTTGCCACTCTCTGGCAAGTACATGTACCCTCTAACATCTAGCAAAAAAACAAGAACCAGGGTTTGGGGGCAGGCCCCATAGAACAGTGATTAAGCACCATGCATTGGGAACTGGATTTCACATGACTGACAGTGGTTGGAATCCTAGTCCGGGCAGGCAGCTTGGAAAACATGTCAGGTGCTTATGAGTGGGTTCCTGAGAGGATGGAGAAATGGAGGAAAAAGATTGCTGCATGCCACATTCCATGGGGGCGGGGGCTTGCTGTACCCACACTCCTTTGGCAGATGCACGTGCCCTCTAAGAATTAAAAACACTAAAATTCAAGAATTTCTTTTTTTCTAAGACTGCTCTAAGCAACTACACTCTGATGCCTCTATGTCAGAAAACTAATCAAATTTGGATTATAAGGGCAGAATAATTTAAAAAATAAAGTAGAGGTCAATATGCTCAGGACAAACTCAGACAAAGCATGTACTTTTTTTTTTTTTTTTTTTCTTTTATTTTATACATTCAAGCACATTATTTAGCTTACAAAGGGAATACTTCAGTATGCAAACATTTCTCCCTAGTCCAGTTGATAAAACTATAAAATATCTTCAATAGATAATACCACATTTCTTTGTCCCATTAATGCTTTGCCTTTGTGTTTTTCTTCTAAATGTCCTTCCTCAGGCCCTACTCTTCCACACACACTATATTTGGTATTTATACCCATTTACTTGCTTGTATATTCCTCAGTAAATCAGTTTCAGCCAAAGAGTGCAGACACTTGGTATGTATTAAGTGGGTACATACAGTGTCTCTCCTTCATAGCCTGGCTTGCTTCATTCAGGAGTAAATCTTCCATATTATCCCACTTTCTGACAAAAGCCAGGTGTTTGTTGTTTTTTATGGCTGAATAGTATTCCATAGAGTGTATGTGCCACAGTTTTTCAAAGCATGTACTTCTAATAGAAAAATCTAAAAGACCTGTGCCCTTTGGTGGTAAGAGTTATTACCACAGGAAATCAGAGATCTCATATGATTTAGCTATTCTGTGGGCCAAGTCAGTACAAATCAAAGAAATGTATTGCTCCATTTCAAAAGAAAGCATAGACAGGGAAATTGAAGTTTAAATAAAATATTTTTAATAAAAATTTGTAATTGCTTTATTGATAAAGAATCACACTCAGGAGATTTTTTTCTCCCTTTCTTTAAAAAAAATGCAATACTTTTGCTTAACGCTAAATCTGGAACTATTCAAAAGTAACTGCAGTTGTTTGTTTAAAAGAGGGACAGCCTGAGGTAAAAACATTGAGGAGTCCCATGTGCCATTAAAAACAGGCTCTCAAAACACACTTTCCACTCTTCAAGCTAGAACTGTCATTCAGTGCCTTGTTTTTCATTTGATGTATTTTTTTCAAGTCCAGTTTAAAGAAAATAAAAGATTTTAGCCCCAGAGAATTATCAGAACAGTTGTTAGTCAGTGCTTTTATTTGGCAGTATGTGCATTGTTATTTGAAATCACTTATCATACTTATAAAGAAGTATTAGAGAGGCCCACCCTATCCACAGGTGCACAGGCAACCAGAGCTCTGAAAGAGCCTGGCTCAGCTCACTGAGAACTGTTCAGTGTTCACCAAGGAAAATATACCCCATCGTCAATATGTAGGTAGTTCATTTGTTACCCATCGCAACAGTGAAGTTGGATAGTAGGGAGATTTCTGTTTTTCTTTCTTTCATTATTTTAAAAAAATAGTAGATGAAAAAGTCTTTTTGTTTTCTCTTTGACCTAAATCTAGATGTGGTTTGTGTTCACTCTTGAATTGTTAATATATTTTTCCTCAGAGTAAACAGATGAATGCACCATAGTAATCCAATGCCAAGTCTAGCCTAAAAGATACAACAGGTAACATGGGGCTAAAGTTCAAAATAGCCACACAAGACATGAAGCAAAAATAACTCACCCACAAACAGAAACACAAAAGTAGATGAATGGATGAGATAGGCTGGTTCAGGTGTCATTGGAGGGGTCAGAAAGTCATTCTATGCTTGATCCATATCTAGATTTTTATCAACTCTATGTCCAGTTAACTGCTGGCAAAATTTAAGTGGTAGGCTGGTGTATTATGCCCATTAGGTTAAAAAGCAAAATAAGTTCAATTTTAAAATTCCCTAGGGGCTTTATATTCATATTCTATAAGTAAAAAAAAAAAAAAAATCGTAAATGTTATAGCTGTTAAATTCTTACCTGAAAAATTAAGTAACTTGGGAACCAGCAGTTAGCATAATGGCTATGTCGCTGGACTCCCACGTAGTCGACCGCGGTTCGCATCCCGGACCCAGTGGCTTAAAACTCACGCCGGGCGTGTGTGCGTGCGTGCCCAAGATCCTGAGAGGAGAATGGAGTAGAAGGGATTGCGGCGTGACCATCCCCCCTGGGGGGTGATTTCTCGCTTTCTGTCTCTATGTCTCTCTCTGTCTGTCTGGCGAGCGCACACGCCCTATAGCGATAAAACCTCTCCAAAAAAAAAAAAAAAAAAAATTAAGTAACTCAATAATTGGTCCTTTTTGTTTTATATGAGTATACGGAGAAACCAGACATACTGTTTAAAATCTAGATTTCTTGTCTGCTACTTCTCTGTGCCTTGTGAAATTCTGACTTTCTGATAGGGCCCAGGAACCTGCATTTCAACAGTATTTCTCTCTGCGGCCCTTCTTTTGAGAAATAAACATGCTCTAAGTGCATCTTGAAGATTCAGTACTCCTAAATTAGATTTACTTCTACTCAAAGACAAGTTCTGCTTTGTTCAGTACAGTGTTGTTGGTAGATTCACATTATAGGAGCTCTTTTTACTCTGGGCAAACTTCCTCCTTAGACCTAGCTTCCTCATTTTAAATGGCAGCTTTTATCACTTTCATCATCTGGCAGTTTTTCTTTTTCTTTTCTTTTTCTTTTTTTTTTTTTTTCTTTTTTTTTTTTTTTTTTTTTGAGAATTTTTTGCTATAGGGCACGTGCGCTCCCCAGAAAGACAGAGAGAGACAGAGAGATAGAAAGCGAGAAATCACCCCTCCCCCCCAGGGGGATGGCCACGCCGCAATCCCTTCTCATCCATTCTCCTCTCAGGATCTTGGGTATGCACGCACATGCGCCTGGCATGAATTTAAGCCACCGGGTCTGGGACTCGAACTGCAGTCGGCTACATGGGAATTCAGAGACATAGCCATTACACTAACGGCTGGTCCTTGGCAGCTTTTCTGAGTAACTGACAAACAAGGTCCTTCACAGACACAACATTCCTCTAGAATTGCTGCATCTGTGTCTTGTACACATCTTTCCCCTGTTATTAATGTGTTTCTTTTATTTATGCTTATCCAAGTTTTACTTGTCCAAAGTCAGACATAAGGACTACTAAAACCCTTCCTGTCCCCAAGTGAAAAGAATCTTCAATCATCCAAACTCCCATATGTGTGTTTCTTATTGCATTTACTGTGTAAACTACTTGTCTGTATATCTTAGCTTCTTTTGTAGATTCTCTGATTGTGCTTTACATTTCTATCCCACAATAAGCAAAATGCTTTAAGAGTACTCATTGGTTAAAGGGTCTAGGAATGTACATAGTTTGTTGGACTATAACAACTCTGATATCTAGGTGCTGTTAGCTACTCACCCAATATAGACCTATTAAACATCTAACATGTACCCCACAATCTACTAGGGTCTTCTCTCTGACAAAATATCTGGATAACAGACTCTGTGTTGGGCTCTTCATTTGGTTTTGTAGGTATCCTTTGTGTGTGGTAGTTAAATGTTTTATTAAATGTTAAATGTTTGTCATGTGAGTAAATAAACCACAAAATAGCCACATCATATAGATTTGTATTTTATCAGTGTTCACACCTGCATTCTGTGTACTATAATATATTATTTCTTTATTTTAATTTTATTATTATCATAATCTTATTTATATTACATTGAATCACATATAACTTTACAGCGTATTACATTTCTTTTTCCAGAAGGAATACCATGCCTGTCAGTCAATACAAAGACATTAAAACCCCCATCATCATCAAATAGTTTTTCATTATTTTTTTCCAGATTATTATTATTCCAATTGTTTTTATAAACATTCAATTACTGTTTATCATTTTGCTTGTTAAAAGACTTTACCCAACATGATTAAATTATTTATTAAAGTTTATTTTTATTCAAGATAGAGAACACATGTACACACACTAGACTAAGCAGGGGGAGAGCAAGCGAGAGAGAAGCATATTGACAGGCTTTCACACACTGCGATCCTTTTCTCCAGCCCTCTAGCTTGTCAGAATCTTGGGCAGCATGGCTTGTACCTGACATGTTTTCAGGCCAACCTCAGGATTCAAACCTGCAACCAGCCATGTGTCATCTGGAACTGCAGCTCACTATCAACTGTGCCTCCCAGCTGGGCCAAGATAAATTATGTTTTAGCATCTTGAACTTTCTTTTGGAATATACATGTACATGTACAAATAAACATATACAAGCATTTGGGCAAAGTTTTAAAAATCAAAAGATAGAGTGTACAAAGTTGAAATAATTTTCTTCTCTTTTGTTCTTGCCATTTCAGATGATGGAAAATTATCCTTCGAAGAATTCAAAGCATATTTTGCAGATGGTGTTCTCAGTGGAGAAGAATTACATGAGCTGTTCCATACCATTGATACACATAATACTAAGTAAGAAGCTTTTTCTCAATCACTGGATTCTGTATATGAGGTAGAGAGAGGGAGCGTACATATCCATGAAAGAGAGAGGAAGGAAAGATGTGGAGGGTGCATTTGTAATACTCACTGATGGTTTAATTCTGACATATACCTTCTTTGTCATTGAAATGCTCTAAAAAATTGAATATGAGTCAGAAAATAATAATTTTTATAGGGAAATCTCCTAACGTGGTTTTAGACGATGTCCTTTTGTAAAATATAAAATAAAAGCATAGATACTAAAAAATTCTATCATTAATACAAAAGTAGGATTTTTCCTTGTTAACCGTCATCTTATTTCTTTTGTTTAAAAATTATCCTTGAGGCATTCGTGTATTAAGGCAGTGAAATGAGGAAATTGGAGCAGTTATGTGGACGTTTCAGGTGGGCCAAATTCCAAATCACTGTTACCTGAAAATTGCAGGTACTGCAAGACACAGAAGGATTTCTGAGTAGTCGATGTGTATATTGACTTATCTATTTTATTCATTTTTACCTATATATAAATTTGTTATTTGCGTTTGTGTAACATCTATAAAGAGTCTACATATATTCTCACTATGCCTAAATACATAGAATAATTAAGATATTAGAATTTAGAAAAACAGGTGCTGGCAGATGGTGTGGTAGTTAAGGGCACTGGACTCCCACATGGCTGACCATGGTTGGAGTCCCAGACCTGGCGACTTGCTTTCTCCTTTCTTTCTCTCTCTCTCTGTCTCTCTCTCTCTCATTCTGTCCCTTTCTGGTCAAATGAAAATAAGCAAATAAAATAAATAAATAAATAAATTTAAGTAATAATCATTCTTAAAGAAAAAGAATTATAAAAAAATAGAAAAACAGAAATGTGCTGCTTTGGGTAACTGAACTAGATCACATTATTTGTGGCCATCAAAATCATAAAATTCTAATGTGAAAAGGCACCGTTTCAGCAATGCCTTGAGAGCCATCAGCGTGACTACTGCTTGAGCAATCACTGTCTTGCTTAGACAATGCTGGGATGCTTCCAGGCGGTAAGCCTGCTTGCCAAGTAAATGCTCTTGGGCTACATCTATGAACAGGCATTTTCTTCAGGCAAACTATTAAGAAAAATTAAAAGATTAAATTCACTTTACTAAAGCAGCTGAATATTTTTAGAACAACCAGTTTGTAAGTTTCTTGATTTCAGTGGGGTTTCATATTTTCTATGAAATAGCTTAAGTATTTTATTGCCAGAAATAGTATTAATGTAACTATCAGGGGTGCCATCCTGTTCAACAAATCTATACTATCGAGTCCCTGTTAGGTGTAAGAGTGGTACAACATGGAACCAGCTTATAGTTGAGTGGAGAAATAAACCCACTAAGTGATCATTTCAAAATAATACAAATGCTGAGGTTGAGATATGCACAGGAAACTTCAGGATCATAAGGGAGAGAGTTTTAGAACAGTTTGTTGGTCTCTGGGAATGTTCATAGGAGCTGAGACATACTGGAAGAATAAAATTTTCTTAGGTAAAGGAGAAGGTAGATCTTCTAATTACCCTAAATTTAATACTATGCATTGTATATTTATATTGAAAAATCACACTGTTCCTCATAATTATGTACAATATCATGTGTTAAAAAAAATGGAAGAAAGGAAAGGATGGGAAGGAATCAGAAGGAAAATCCTGGAAGCTTAAGATGAACAGGAGTAATAAGTATTACTAGAATACCAACTGGAAGATGAATCTGAAGAGGAAAAAATAAGTAAGACAAGATATTTGCCTTCTGTAAAAATGTTTCAACTTTATCCTGTATTCCAATGAAAGTAATTCAAGAACTTGATCCAGGGGGCAACCTCTTCATAGGACATTGTGACTCTACTGAAGGATAGGCTTAGAGGGGTAAAGATGGAGGGAGACTACAGAGGATAATAGGTGAATCCTTAAAAAACTACATGGAAAGAATGTTTATGCATGGAAGAAAAACTATATTGTACTATTTTGAGCTTCCTCTGTGGCTCAGCTGTTGGAAGTTGAGATGCTAATGATTCAAATGTATGCTAATTATTTCTTTCTCATTATATTATTATTAAAGTTTAACAATATCTGTGTTTGGAATATTTTTAGAGAGTCATAGTTCTAGAATTGACTGTCATGAAGATTTTTTCAGTATGTACTTAACTAATGTTAATGAAAAACAAGTTTTCAGTGGATCTTGTTGCATGGTTTTGCTCTTTTATTTATATTTTTATTACTTTGGATTACTTGACACAGTTTTAAGATAACTAAGTGCTAGAGAAGTATATGTAGTGATTTATGTAGTAAGTCTAAAGGAATAATTAGTACTACCAGTTGCTCTCGTATCTCACAAGTGTTTTCCAATCATAATGATGTTCAACTTAAATTGGAGCTAAAGTATATTGGGTAGAGACTTCTGAATTATGTTCATGAAATTCTTTATTTTTTTAAGGATGTCAGTGTCAGGCTTTGATCTTTTACAGAGATTAATTCAAACACTGACACTGAAATTTCAGAGCAATATTTTAAGCAAGTAGCAGCTTTTATCTTTGCATGATTCAAGTTTTAATTATTTAATGATTTTACTATATAAGCCAGTTTTTTTCCCCTACTACATACCTCCTAAGAAAATATGTTCTCCTCTCAAATCCTGCCACTGCTTATCAACCCCAACACACTAAAATTTTATCAGGAGTATAGACTAGACTGAAAGTGCCAATTCATACTTAGGCTGGACCGAATCCATCAGACTCACTGTCTATCACAACTGATGGTGGGATGGGAGAGTCTAAGTCCATGAATATCTGCTACTGGTTCCTTTACAGCTGCCTGCCTCCTTCCCCTTCTGAGGTCAGGTGGTGTAACTTCACTTTAGAATCTATTAGATCAGTTTCTTCTTAATAGACTGCATTTTCCTGAGATTATTCAGGTATGATCCTGCCCCTTATGAAAGCATTTTCTAAGCCTGTTTTAACCCCAGTTAATTATTGCCATCTATGGTAACCCAAGTCTGTTCATTACAAACATTACCTTTGTCATGTTTGAAAAATATCATATTCATTTTGAAAATATTTGGAAAGAAAGAGACTCCTAAGAACATATCCTACTAGTTAAATTTTATTTTTTTGTCTTATGAAAAATATTCTTATAATATGTTTGACCCAGGAGAAGCAAATATTGTTCAGAAGCATAATTATAGCCTGTGTGTGCCGATAGTACAATGTGATTACAGGTTGTTGGGTTTTTTTTGTAATTTAGGTATTTTAAATGTCAAAGCTAGTAAATGATTTCTTGGAAAATGGATTTTAAAACCATAATATAAGCCTACAGACTTTCAGAGGTCATGTTTTATAGATAGCTTTTGAATGAACAAACTGTAAGAGTAGTTTAGTAATTTTAAAAGTTTGAAAATTAAAAAAATACATATAGTACCATCTTCACACTCATTTAGATTTGGTTTCCAAATCTAACTCTACTGGTCCTCTTTTACTTTATTTATTCATCTCATTGCTCTTCAAATTTCACAGTGTTCACCTGAGATATTATCTTAAGAGGACTTTGCTTCATTTTTTTCCCTGTTTCCTAGAGATGTCTGCATCTGTTCAGTCCAATTTTGTTTCATGGATGCTAAACAAACAAGCTCCAAATATATCCAATCTCATAAGAATTTATAAAAGAGACTATGCAAAATTTTCTGTACGAGTATTACCAATTTGGAAGTATTAGAGGTCTGAATTATACAAAATGCTTTTATGGTACTTCAAATCTAAACTACCAACCACATTTTTCTTCATGATAAAGAATGTGCCTAAGGTGTTGTAACCACCCTTCCTCAATAGTTGATATCATCTCATTCTAATGAGAACTCTGTGATTCATCCTACTTGTTTGATACTATATTAGAAAGTACATATTTTAGAAATTACATTCCTAATCTACACAGCCTGAATATTTCATGCAGAACAGAGACTCTAGAACTAAAAAGGATCTTGAGTCAAGTAGGAAAAAGCTGAAAACATCAGAAGCCCAACTTCCATTACCTTTTTAAAGTTATTCTTGGGAACCAACAGTTAGCGTAATGGCTATGTCACTGGACTCCCACGTAGTAGACCGCGGTTCACGTCCTGGACCCGGTGGCTTAAAACTCACGCCGGGCACGTGTGCGTGCGTGCCCAAGATCCCTAGAGGAGAATGGAGGAGAGGGGATTGCGGCGTGACCATCCCCCCTGGGGGGTGATTTCTCGCTTTCGGTCTCTATGTCTCTCTGTCTGTCTGGCAAGCGCATGCGCCCTATAGCGAAAAACCTCTCCCCCCCCAAAAAAATTATTCTTTTAAAGTAATCTTCATCATATTTGGATGTCTGAACATTTTTGTGAGAGTATTGTTTGTTTGTTTTGTTTTACAAATAGTAACTGGTGAATTGGTGAGGGTAGAATAAAATACTGTCATCTTTCTGTAGAATAAAATACTGTCATCTTAAGCTATATGATATGACAAAGGAGAAAAAGTAAAAATATGTTTTTGTAAAGAGAACAAAATATTATTATTTTGTTTGCCGCTGGGTCCGGGACTCGAACTGCAGCTGACTACATGGGAGTCCAGCGACATAGCCATTACTCTAACTGCTGGTCCCAGGACAAAGTATTATTGAAAACCTTAACTTTGTCAAGCTTTAAGTGAATACAATCTAACATTCCAGAATATTCTGAAGAATTCCATGTTTACCTACTAAAAATTTTATGATTTTACAGTTTTGTCAAGCTTCACTTTAACTCTCTTCTCTCTGGATCAAATATACCTACCCTTTTTCTTTCCTTAGGAAAAAAAATAATAATTAATTTCTCAGTCATTTAATTAGTCTACTTTATCTCTTTCAGCTGCATTAAAAGTTTTTATACACATCTTTCTCAACATTTATAAAAGTTACTATTCATAGATAGTAAATAATATGTATAGCCCTTAAAATGATATATATATGATTAAATTAAATTATGATTAAATGTAAATTATATATATAATTGTGATTGAATGTAAAAAATATAACATATATATATATGTGTGTGTGTGTGTGTGTATATATATATATAAAATCACTATACATCTTCACAGTGTACAACATGGCTTTTTCCAAGCATGAATACAGTGCATATCAGTAAAGACAAATACATTACCATATACATTATCATCAGCAAATAACTTTTCATTTTTGTGTCACAAAAACACTAGAATATCTATGTTTATTGCAGCATTTTTTGCAATTGCTAGGAAATGAAATCAGTTCTTAAAATTTAAGTTTGGAAAAAATATTCCTAGGAAAAAAATATACAGTTTGGTAGCTTTCAAATTTTTACCACCATACTAGTTACAGAGCAAGAATAAATAGGATAATTATTAGGTCAAGAGGAAACTTCTATTGTTCAATGAAAGTATTCTCACTCATCAAAAAGCCAGCTTGTCTACATTTTTTCAGTCAGAGGAAAGCATGAAGAATTTAACATAAATCTGTATAGTGTTAATCATAGTGGAGGCAAGGGGAAAGAGCCCCAGAAGACTAGAAATAATTCTCATAGTCTACTGCACTGTGGAGTTCCAGATTGTCAGGGCAGACCAAATGGTAGGCCAGATGGAGATTTTGCTCCTAGGTCAGAGAGTGAATGTACAGAAAAGTGTTCCGAAAAAGGACCTCAGAAGAGATACTGTGTCTAAAGATAGATGACTGATATCTTCAGATCAGGTGTTTTTTATTCCAAAATAAAATAATTTTGGGGGTGTTGAACACTGGGATTTGAATACCCTACTACTTAAAGCACAGAAGCACAACAAAGCAACAGAAGTATTACCACCTACTGAAAGAGCATAGTCCTTCTTAAGCTAATTCTAAAAGTTTAAAAAGCTCTTCTAAACTGAAATTTGCTTCTCTATACTTCCACTTAGTTCTGTTCCTTAGGAACATCCATAACATGAATGTTTTTTAATATTTGAAGACCATTTTATGCACCAATGATGGAATAAAGTCTCGTAATAATTGGAGACTAATGATATTAAAGGATTTGTTTCAGATGATGGAATTTTGTTCCTACTAAACACAAGACGTTGTTCATCCTGTATTTGTGTATGACAGTTAAATTCTGAAGCTTGATGAATTGGTTGATGAAGTCACTTTCTCCTAAGTTATCCATCACTTTGCTTAAGTAGAATATTTTATTGGTAGTGGGGAAAAAAGACAGAATCAATACTCATGGAATAAGTAGTAGGTTAGTCTGAGGAATGTGCAGCAGTCTCCTGGCATTATGCCTAGAAAGTTCCTCTCAATTCTAATAGCGTACAAGAGAGATTTCCCTATTGACATAGATTACACCGTCTTCAGCTAGAACCAAAGACCTAGAAAGCAGCACCAAAATTTAAGTGCCTGGAAAATGGAGCAGGGAACAAATCCAGGTACTGGGCTAAGTAAGTATGGCAAGACTGAGAGGTTCCCAAGCCAGAAATCAGAAAACAGACAGAATGAGACGTGTAGGTATATGTGAAGAGAGCAGAGTGAAAAAGTCCAGAGTACGTCAGGTAAAAAGGTGTAGACAGACTGCATGGGGCAGGGTTGCGTTTCAGCAATACAAATTTGGCACAGGAGCCCTGAACAAAGGGTGCTCCAGGTCCAGGCAAGGATAGAACTGGTCGTGATAAAACTAGAAGAGAACACAGAAGCATAGAGAATTTCTTTTTATCCATGATCAAGGCTTAGCTGTAGGAACGAGGCAGTGGCCTGATCTCTGTCCCGGTTTTAAGTAGCGTTCTTGATATAAGCAGATAAAGGCCAGCTAGTGCATGCTGTTTTTGAAGCGGCATGATTTTTAGAATACTTTGTATGCCAAATAAGGGACAGAGTCAGAGAGGCCACAGACCTGTGTAGGATTCTTTTGGTAGATTTTCCTCATCTTCTTTTAGGTCCTACTTGACAGAAGTCACAGCAGGACAAATGATGCTGTTGGAGGTGGAACTTTATTGGCTGTGAGTGACAGAAACATAAGTTAAGGTGACTTAAGTAAAAAATTATCGGCTCATGTGTCTCATAAATCCAGAGATAGGTTTCATGTGTGCTGGAACTAGGTACGCAAACAGGGGTACTAAGAATCTGTCCCGTCATTTCTCATCTTTTCTCGGGGTTGACTCCTTATTTAGGAAGACTCCGATTGAGAGGTCACAATAGTACCTAGGAGCTCAAGGTTCACATTGCCTCCAGCTTGGTAACTTGGAGAGAGACTGCTTTTCTTTCTCAGTAGTTTCAGCAAAATCCTGGTCTTGAGTCATGTTAGCCTGGCTGGACTCTCATACACATCCTTAAACAAATCACTGTCATTAGGAAAATGTGAAATATAATCAGAATGCTGTTTTAGAATAAGTGGAAATATAATAATGTCCTTTTTCCCCAAGAGGGCAAGGGGCTTGATGAAGTTTGAACTATACAGAGATTCAGCTAAATGTAGGGTCAATCAGGAAAATCCAAAGCTATCTATAAAGAATGGAGTGAAGTTAGAGAAAACTTTTTTGGGAGGGTACATTTGTTTCAAAGAATAAGTACAAAATTAAGAAAGCAAATTTGAAGTAAATATGCTTGATATTTCAAACAATTCTACCTACAAAGTCCCATAAGAGGTATCCTGGTTCCACAGAGCTGTCAAGGGTTCTTGCCCCTTAAATATTCACCTTTTCTAACCTCCTGATTACATCTGTTCTCAGCGGGCCTGCTTTATCACAGTTCTGTGCTTAGAATACTTCTTAGCTCCTTGTAGTCCAACTCTGTGTTCAGGGACTGTCAAATCTTAGTAATGTCTGGTCTTTATACCCTTAGTCTTTCTCTGTACTTACCCACTTAGTTTAGCTATTTAAGGCAGTTTGCACATATTTCCTTATCCCTATTTCCTGATAACTTAAAAATTAGAAAGAACTATTTGCAGAACTAAAAGAAAGACCATTTGATTATATCCAATGCAAACACAATTTAAACCACATTTGTAGAGATTAAAAATTGGAGTACTGAAGTCTCACCAGTAAGAATTTACTGTAATGTATTACCAGGTCTCCAGTTATTGCTTCCACTTGTTCATTAAAACTAACCTGGATGTTGGGAAACTGGCATGACAGGACCCTGTTGAGGGCCCTTCTCTCTTGTTTCTCTCATGAAATAAATACATTTAAATAAGTTTACTCTCAGGATTTTGTGCACGCATGCAACCAGCATGAGTTTTAAGCTGCCTAGTACAGACTTGAACCGCAGTCAGCTTTATGGGAATCCAGAGACATAACCATTATGCCATCTGCTGGTCCCAACTGAGAGTTCCTTTTGAAAGTCTTTTCTTTCCTGTCAAAGCGTTTCATTGGCACCATCAGCATTTCCTCCTAAACAAGATCACTCACAGCAGTGTGGATCAGAGCAGATGATTCTTCCCTGGAGGAAAAGTACAGAATCAATAAACAAAATTCTACCTTATAATGAAGAATATTAGCATAGTTTGGGGACTTACAAACATGAAAACTTTTAGGGGATCATTTTCAAGTGACAGAAATGGTTTACCTTTAGTTACAACTTTTGGGAAAAAATTTGACTCGTTTTTTTCTGACAAAAATGGTCAAACCAAATTTTGTCAAGGTCATTCATTTATAATTTCTAAAAAATGTTAGTTTTTAAAGGAAATGTTTAATTTCTATTTAAATAAGGAAATACATTAATAGAATGCAAGGCACCTATTGATACTTGCATCATTGTATTCAATCTTCACAAAAAAATAAATAAATAAGGGATTATTATCCACAGCCTATAGTTATGCAATCTGATATAGAAGTTTAGCAGCTTGCCTGATATTACACGGGTAGTATGTGTAAAGGCCGGGAATTTTCTCAGGTCTGCCTGACAACAAAACTCAAATTCTTTTCATTATCATGACACCTCAATAAAGTTTCATATTTTTAGTAGGTTCTTTTGTATATCGGAAATCAAAATATCCAAGGCCAGTCTAAAAAATCACTTTCAGGTATTTTATTCTCCATGAAAAGATGGTTAATTCTCTTCAGCAGTAGAATATATTTGGATGTACAGTATAGAGGTAATTGCTTTAATTGCTGCCTTTATCTCCTCTCTTTTTATATCTATTATGTAGGGTTTTCATAGTGTGGGAGTTGCTACAATGTAGAAATGTTATTCTTTTTTTTTCTGTGGACATTATTTCCATTCTTTGCACATTTTCCCTCCCTCTATCCTACCTTTAAACCTGGAATTCATCTTCTACTTTTAGATTTAGTCCCCTTACCACTCTCCATTCCATCATTTTGATTTGCCTTACTTTCTTTGTTATTCTTCAGAGTGTTCAAAGAGTTTTATTGTTCCTTTAATCATTTGTATTAAAGACCTCAGCTGGAAAACATTTTCAGATCTGTTTATGTTTTTAATTTTATCTAGAGAATTCTTTTCTGGTTTTCATCTATTTCTTCCAATAAAGTGCTTGAGTTCTCTTTTAATCTTAATTGAACTCTAATTTCTCATCAGCCATAATACAGATTTCAAAGGTGAAGTAAACTGTTACTGCTCAAAATAGTCTACTAAAAAATTTGGATGAATTATTTATTCTAATGAATGCAGTGTTCTTTCTTACCTCACCAATATCCACCAAGAGATGAAATCAGTTCAGTAAAATTGTGATCCCAATGTCTTCAAAATACACGGTGCTCACTTGTTTTGAAAATAATTTTTATTATAAAAGTTATCTTTTCTCTCTTCCATGGGAAGGGAGAGACAGAAGAGAGCCACCCACAATAGAATCTCACTCCTTGATCTACTCCCAGCTTCAATCATCTGATCAAGGATACGTGTACAGCCTGCAGGTTCAGGGAGGTATCTGGAAATGAACCCAGAATCTTCTCATGTGGGTCAGCCTTGTAGAGTATTACAAAATAGTGTTACTTCTTAGACAGTTTCTTTTTCCATATGTAGTAAATCAGTCAATTCTGATTTTTGTTCTTTTTTTTTTTAAATATTCACTACCACTAAGTACAAGATTTCTGTCTTTATCTTTAAATCTTTCTTTTTTAAAAATATTTTATTTTATTTTATTTATTCACTTATTTTAATTTGACCAGAGGAAAACACACAGAGAGAGAAGGAAAGTGTGAAAGCAAGCCACCAGGTCTGGGACTCCAAACGCTGTCGGCCATGTGGGAGTGTCCACCACCTTAACTACCTTACCATCTGCTGGTCTGGTTTAGTTACTCTGACTCCTCTGTGGGGAGGGGAGGGCATTTGTTTTGCAGAGTCTCTCTTTGTTGCAATCCTCCTGCCTCAAGTTCCTGAGTGGCTGAATTGACGAGCACACGTCAACCAGCTTTTCAGGATGGGCCAAGAATGGAACCTGGGTCTCTACTGTGACTTCAGCCTACCCAGTAGCCACATCAACCAGTTACTATAACTTCTAATGTTTACATTAGTTTAATAATGAACTATTTTCTTTTGGCATTTTTCACCTCTCTTCCACTGTCTACCCTTATTCTACACCCATATAATCAATCTTTACCACCTAGAGTGTGGTCTTGTGTGTGTTTGTTACATACTTATATGATCATATACACATCTATGTGTCTCATGAAAACCTTCTCTGATCTTATCAGGTTAAATTTTTATTCCGTTTTTTATGCTCATCATGTAATTCTTCTTGCACAGTCCCTATATCAGTTATGATTTTATATTTAGCATGTGTCTAAAATCCATGAAGGCAGAGGCCATGACTGTTTTACTTTCCATCAATTTCCAGCATACTGTCTTGTACATATTGTGAGCTTGACAACTATTTGAGGTGAGAAAGGGTAAATTCTTTATTCCTCATATCTCATGCTGTGCACTCTGTCTAAAAGCCTGGGCCTTCCCCTCTATGTAATCAAGTTTTCAGACATCAAGGTCCACCTAATATCATACAAAGCAATGTTGCAATGTGGAAAGAACGCAGGAATTTGCTCAGTCCCTCTGCTATCTAACTATGAGGACTTTGGGTTGTCATTTCTCTTCATCAGATTTTAATTGCACTAACTATGAAAGGGAGCTAATGTAAAAACCCATTTCATAAAGTTTAGCAGTAGTATTTAAGCACCTGTCATAAAACAAAAATGATGATGATTGTTATTAAGAAGTATTCTCTAAGCTTTCCTTCTTTTGTGGATTATCTTTCTCCAAATTTTTATAATTGTTTATGCCTTTGTAAAGTACCATTTAATTATGTAATATCTTCTGTTATACTTTGCTAATCATTTCATTAACATGTTAATTTTATCACCAAACTTAATCATAAACTCCTCTGAAGCAGGGACCTTTATTCTTCACTACTTGCAGCAATTGCTGTCATATATCCAGTAAGTATTTTGTTAATCAATTACTACAGAAGCAAGATATATTGATTAAATGTAAGAAAGGTGTGCAAATGTACATTGCTGGTGACTTTCTGAGTTTAGTCCCTAGTTGACTGATTATATATAGTCATTAGTAGGTACTATCAAATAGGAAGGATTTTGATTGGGGCAAGGATCATGATAAATTGGTTTTAGACTCTCAGTTAAACTTAAAGCAGTTGTAAAGATATTTCTATTTTTGAATAGTACTGTCTACCCATGAATTAAAGATTATGAAATATAATGTTAGATGTAAATGTGGATTATTTTCCTATTTTAAGACACAAAATATATTTATGTAAAAATTTTCACTTTTTCTTATTTAATAGATCTTCATTTATATGTAAAATAAGTTTCCACACTTAAACTTTGTATTCTATCATATAGCATATTATATTCACTTTTCAGGCCTTAAAAGTTTTCTCAGTGGGGGAAAAAAATAGAATAAATACAAAGCTTTTAGTAGTTAACTCAAAATATAATAGGAAGAAAGTGATGTCTGAGTATTGACTGAATACTGTGTTTTTTCTCTTTCACTAATGTATTTAATGGTATAGTTTTATTTTTAAGTGCTCTGGGAATCTATTTTTAACCAACTGTAGCCAAAAATGATGATGTGGAATAGTTAGAAACCTACCTGTAGTGGGTTGTGGGGTTTTGATCATTCATGTAACTAATTTTCACTGCCTCCATTTTCACTGTCATTCGGTGAAAATGAATAAGTACTGACTTACACTGGCATAAAAAGTTTATTTTTTTCTTCTTTCTTTCTTTCTGTCTTTGAATTATGAATAGTATCCAAGTGAAATTCAAACTGTCAAACTTGACAACCATTATTCCAATTGAGTTCACAGCTTCTAAGAAATCAGTCATTTATTCTCTAATTATTCATGTATTTATTCAACACATATTTATTAATCACCCATAATAGAGACCCTGTGCCATGTGTTGTGCATAAATAAGTAAATATTCCTTCACATTTAGAGGAAGTTGACATAGTAATGGGTAGAAAATTGTTTTTCAAATATCTCATGGAGGGCTTATTTTTTGCTAAAGTGGAGGCAATAGCTCCTATTTACTGTAATAGACAAGAATAAGAAGGCACTGTTATCAGTAATATGTCCATTTCCATGGCGGTCTTTAACCCAGAGTCTTTAGGATAGTTAATTCTTGGTGATGAAATGCGATTTAACATGTCTGTATTGCTACCGTCTTACAAAGTATCCTTGTTTGAACAACCTATCTCTTAACAAAAATTACATTGTTGAAGTTGTTCATTAGAAATTATCTTTTAAAAAGTATTTTGAAAATACTAGAGATACCTGGATAATGTGTTAATCTCAGGCAGGTTACCTGCCTTACTTTGGACAAAGATCAGCCACTCAAAGAATGTAAATGGAGGAAATTAAATCCCATTACTTGAAATACGATTAATCAGAGCCCCTCCTGTAGATTTACCAAGAATGGAACAGGGAGAATTATCATTTGACCTTTTTTTTTTTCTTTCAAAATATTAGTGAAAATAATAGAATTATTAACATGTTTAATATCTCTGAGTCCCTTCTTCTGTTTGGTTTCTCTCTCTTGCTCTCTCTTTCTCTCCCACTCTCTCTCACCATCTTGCTGCGAGCCTTCTCCAAACAAAGTGTTAGGTCTACATCAAATTAGAATGAACTGTAAGAGGTCTCTAGTCATTGAATTTTTGTTTTGCTATGTATTCTGCTTGTATTTCTACTTAGATTCTGAATCCTAACCCTGATTTCCCCTTTGTGTGTGTTTATATACATATATATTTTTTTCCTATTGTTAGAGGTTTTTGCCTTAGGGCACACATACTCACTAGACAGAGATAGTGAAAGGAAAAGTAAGACATCACCCCTCCAGGGCAGATGACCATGCTGCAATTCTTTTTCCTCCATTCTCCTCTTGGGATTTTGGGCATGCATGTACACATGCTCAGTGTGAGTTGCAAGCCACTGGGTCTAAGACTCAAACCGTGGTCAGCCATGTGGGAGTCCAGTGACACAACTGCTAATCTATCTGCTGGCCCATCCCCTTTATATTTAACATTTTAGAATCTCTTTAATTGTCCATGGAGCTCACTATGTCTATGTCCTAATTAGTGTGTAAAACTCATAGGTAATAGAATATATTCAGAGAGACATATTCTAATGTAAAGAATCAGGATAAACTTAAAATTTTTTTCAATGTATAGAAAGAATCATTATTTTCATTGCATTTGATTGGAACAATTCTTTAGGGTGAAGAAATTTATCTAATTTCAAAACCATGCATAATTTTCCCTTTCAGTCAAACAACATGAGAAATTTTTGTCTTTAATTTGTTACTTAAAATCTTTAGCATAGGAGCCAGCAGGTAGCATGGTGGTTAAGGCACTGGACTCCCACATGGCCAATGGCAGTTTGAGTCCTGGACTAGCTTGCTTTCTCACTTTTCCCATATCTCACTGTTTCTCTCTTGAACACCAGTCCAGATATGTTCGTTGATGAATGCTGTTAGCAACACAGGAGAATGATACCTCTGCCACCATCAACCTACCAGCTCATATGTGCCCTATAACAAATTTTAAAATAATAAATAAAATAATAAAATTAAATAATTCTTTGAAATGTTTTTGGCACAAATACTTAACCAGAGTTACACCAATCCCTGAATATTTAATGTAAAATGTAGATAATGCATATTTTATTTAGTGGGACTATAGGAAGACTGATTAATATATCCTAATATTTAATTTTTTAATTTGCTATAGGAAACAATCACAAGACAAATAGAAAGTCAGAAGGAGAGAGAGGGAAAGTGAAAAAGCACCCTTCAGAGGGGCTGGCAATGCCACAGTCCTTTCTCCCCCTGCTCCTCTCTGGATTTGGGGTACACGTGCACATGCTTCCAGCAAGTTTTCCAAACCACTGGGTCCAGGACTCAAACCACACAGTCAACCATGTGGGATCCAGGTATCCCACCAGCTGGCCTGTATCAGACTTTTAATACTCTGTGCCAAAACAGCAAAGAACTATCACACATATTACCTCTTTACTTCTAAATCAAGTAAGTCATCAGCCATTTATGAATCATTTTATATTAACCCCGCCACAGCAAATAGTTTAAATATGTTATGGTACTATCACAAAAAGCCTATTGAAGTTTCCTGAGAGTTCCTGGGAGAAAAAAATCCAGGAAATCAGGGAGAAAGGAGGCTATTACATTGAACCATTAAGTCAATCCATGTCTTACTTAGCTCATGAAGTAAATTCTATCTTGCCCCTACATAGTGAGCTTGTCATTCATAGAGCAAAGAGTTCATCAGTGTTTATTATGTGCTGGATATTATGCTAGGTCCTGGATATGTAGTAGTGAAAGGGATTTATAGTTTAGCAGAGAAAGTAGACATGTAGTAACTTGATTAATTATGACAGGAAAATATAGTGCTTTGTGTTTGGGGCTGGGGGGTGTACTCTTATGGTTTAAAGGGCAAATCAAGAGCTCTTAGAGGAGCCAGCCTCATAGTCCAATAATTAAAAGGAGTCAGATCTCAGATGGCCAACCCTAGAAGGGATTGTGGCATGACCATACCCCATGAAATATGAAATACTTGAAGGACCAATGGTGCTTGTGATTTTTACCCTTAGCTCAGTGCAGAACCATTGGAAGGTCTTAAATATGCTTATGACTGAGTGAGGCTCATGTTTTAAAAGAATAAATCCCAAAAGTGAAGAGAACTGATGGGAGGTGACATGTCTGGAAACAGAAAAACTAGTTAAGAGGCTGCTGCCACCATGCTTGAGAAGTGTTATCTGAACCATCACTTCAAAGGTTGTATAGGCTTTCTGAGTTGTCTTAAATCTTTCTAATCCAGATAGCTTTGGGGTAATAATTACCCTGATACTACAGAGCAATAATGAGAGTTAACATTTATGGATCGTTGACCGTGTGCCCAATCTAATCTATTCATTAACTTATTAATCTTACAGCAAACCTATGATTTACCCTATTCTGCACATGAGGAAACTGAAGTTGAGTAACTCCCAAAGTCACACAGAGATAAGGGCTAGCACTAAGCAGTCTGGCTCTTAGCAACTATTCTGTGCAGCCTCCCATTAAATCATTCTGTGTACACTGCCTTGGAATCTGACAGTAATCTTTATTCTGTTTCCGAAGACCCTGGCCAAGCAAACTTTTCAGTGTTTTAATATCTTTGAGTGTTAAAGAAAACTAGTAATATTGGGTCATCAGGAAAGTCATGATGCATTTTTGCATGGAAAAATACGTCATGACGTTTCCAACAACCTAATATTTTCTGGCAGAAAATTTGTGAAAACTTAACAAATGTTAAGAAGCAGTTTAGTCTACCAGCTAAGGAAGGTGCTATATAAACATATGAGGTTTATTGATTTGCTTAGTAGTATTCATGAGTACAGCATTGTTTGTCTCACAAATTCATTGCTCATTGTCACTTCCTGGGTTCAAGACATGGGGAAATGCTGGTGTCCATGAAGACAGACCATTTATTCAATTCTTTCTATACACATTGTCTTAGTTCTTCTGTAGGAGGTGATACTGATTTTGTGGTAGGAGCAAGGCATCCTCAATCAATGGAAATATAATAGGTGTTAAGAAGGAAGAACAAAATAGTAGCAATACGCCTATTTTAAAAAAGTGACCAAATAGTTAAAATAGTCCATTAGAAAATAGTGCCTAAGGGGACCAGCACTTAGTGTAATAGCTATGTCGCTGGACTGCCATGTAGTCAACCACGGTTCGAGTCCCGGACCCGCAGCTTAAACTCACACCGGGCGTGTGTGCGTGCGTGCCCAAGATCCCTAGAGGAGAATGGTGGAGAAGGGATTGCGGCATGGCCATCCCCCCGGGGGGGGGGGGGTGATTTCTCGCTTTCTGTCTCTCTGTCTCTCTCTCTCTTTCTGGCAAGCGCACGTGCCCTGTAGCAAAAACCTCTCAAAAAAAAAAAAGAAAGAAAGAAAAAGAAAAGAGTGCCTACAAATCACCTATCTTGAGCAGAGAGCCCTTAAAGGCTAATAAAAGTTTTTGCTAGAGAGCGTGTGTGCTCGCCAGACAGAGACAGAGAGACAGAAAGCAAGAAATCACCCCCCCCCCCAGGGGGGACGGCCACGCCACAATCCCTTCTCCTCCATTCTCCTCTCGGGATCTTGGGCACTCACACAAACACACCCGATGTGAGTTTAAGCCACCAGGTCCGGGACACGAACTGCGGTCGACTATAGGGGAGTCCAGCGACATAGCCATTACGCTAACTGCTGGTCCCAGGATACAACGGTATCTTATAAAATGGACTTTATTTAAAAACAGAGATTAGCATAATGTAGAAATAAATTGGTGTCAAAAGGACCCTCACTTCACTAATAACAGAGTATCAGAGACCACTTAGGCTTCTGGTTATCACGTAAGAAAGGGAACTAAGGACCATTTACAGTTTTGGGACATGCCTCCATCTCTCCACTCCTAGTATTCAATTCAGCAACAATAAAAATGGCCTGAAGTCTTATTGCCAAGAACAGCAAGGAAAATGGGTTGGCCAAGTTGAACCAGGTAGAAATCTTAAGAGAACCCTCATGTAGTTAATGGGGTCTCTGAGAATTAAAGACAAACAATTTGAATCCAGGTAGGAATTACACAGAAAATGACCCAGGAAAGCAGCTCAGGCCTGAGCAGTGAATTGAACTTAATAGTCAGAACTTCGTACCCTTCTCTTTTCACAGGAGAGGCCACAGGGAGCCTCCCAAAAGCTCCATCCACCTTCAATGTCCAAGGTCATCTTTTGTTATCGGGCTTAAAGTCATATCCATACAATTCTATATGCCTAACATATAGATGTGATGTCATTTCTTTTTGAAATTTTCCACTGTTTTTCATCCCTTAAAGACAAGTGCTGAGTAGGAGGGAGGGTTGGTTAAGCTGCATCTCACATTGTAGATGCTGTCTTTAAAGGAAAATCTTCAACAGGCTCTCAAGGGCCTGGCTGTGTGGGTGGGCTTATTGGTTGCTGTTCACTGTTGTTTTATGTGGGCTGGAGCAGCTTGTCTGCTAGAGCTCTGTGCTCCACAAATGAGACTTGGGCTATCTAACCCTGCACTATGCACCATTAGAGCTTTTAAACAACTTTTAGAGGTTTTTTTTTTTTCCCAAGGTAAGACATTTTCTCTAATACTACAAGGTTCAAAGACCATGCTACCATTTAGATGGCCAGAGGATTTTTCACTCATTGCCTTTCTCACTGGATCCCAGGATTACACGATGCCTTGGGTTTACTCAAGTTATTATAGTCTTTATGGGTAGTGTAAACAGTAAGTGATTCTAAGTGCTAGAAAAGTTGCCTGAGAATGTGAAAGACAGGAATATATAGAAACATGTAAAGTTCACTCCACTGTTCTGTATCCCTTCCAGCACCATTCCTTTGGTTGAATAAGTGGATAACTACTGGTCTTGTCTACCCCCTAATAACCAAGAAGGTTATGGTTAAATGCCTTTCCTAGTAAAAGAAAGAACTATTTTTTATGCTTCTTCTTTCTGTTATTTTTCTTTATGTTCTGAAGCAACTATAATTTGCAGGATTGTAAATGGAAGATTTTGAACATTGCTTAGCATGTAGCAGAAAAGTAAATTTGATGGCTTTTTATTGGCTCCATTGTCTATTGTTAGAGAAAACTTTTACATGCTCACCAACCAGACAGTGAAACATAACAAGGTGACAAGACCTCAGAGGTAATTTCATCACTAACCTCTGAGATTTGTATCATTTCATTTAAACAGATATTTATTGAGCACTAGCTATGGACTAGAAATTGTGCAAAAGCAAATTATAGCATGGTTTGTGGACAGCTGTACTTCCTTCTTTTTTATTGTATGATTTCTTATTTACACTTAATCATTGTACATCGTTATAGCATATGTCACAGGTTTTCAAATCATGCAAGCAGTGCATGTAAATCAAGTCAATGATATTACCATATATATCATCCCCAACAGATAAATTTCCATTCTTCTGTCTGTTAAATGTTTTATTACTGAGCCCCTCCCTTCCATCCCCTACTGATCACCACCCTCCTGTACAGTCTCTGGTATCTACAATTGCTCTCCCTACTATTACATACTCAAAACATGGACGAATATGAAAGATTTAATGCTAAGTGAAACAAGCCAGATTATGAAAGAGAGGCATTGTATGTCTCTGCTTAATATATTACAAATGTCTGTATTCTATGGCAGAAACTAAAAGATTGGAAGGTGTAACAGTAGGGAGGGCAACTGTAGATAAGAGAGCCAGTATAGGAGGGAGAGAGTAATAGAGAGTGAGAGAAATGTGATCAAGACACACACACACACACACACACACACATACACACACACACACACAAAAAATTTATCAGACCTAAAAATGAAAAGTTATCTGTTGATGATAATGTATATGGTAATATTTTTGACTTAACTAAATGCCCTGTATTCATGATAGAAAAAAACATTTTGCATTTTGTAAAGATATACAGTGATTAAATGTAATAATAAAAAAGGAGTACTTCCTTCTAAGCTGGGTGTTTCCCTTTATATTTTGAGATCACTAACAATGTATATCAAGGGAAAGGAAAAAAAAAAAAAAGATTTGCTTCCAGCCAGGAATTTGTAGTCTTATTCTTTCCTTTTACATTTGAGAGAACAATTCAAAGTAGCTAAGTGCTATTTTTTGAACATATCCCCCCTCCCAAATGTATTTGTTAAAACTTGGTGAGCCATTGTAATGATGTTGAGAGGATGGAGACTTAATCTGATGATGGTGTTAGAAGGTGGAGCCTTTGGGAAGTGATTAGGCCTCAGGTTGGCTGCCCCATGATTGTGTCCTGGTAGTTTATAAGGAGAGGAATGAGATAGAGATAAGCGCCTGCTCTTACCTTGTTGTGATGCAGCCGGAGGATCCTTGCCAGATGCAGACCCTTGACCTTAGACCTCTAATCTTTGAGCTGAATAAACTTCTATTTTTGTAAATTACCCATACTCAGGTACTTTCTGCTATTAGCAATTGAATAAAGTAGTATGCTAACTGGCTTCCCAAAATTATGACTGATGGATCTTGGGCTAGAAACCCATCTCCTGAATCTGTCTAGAGCTCTTTCCTCTATTTATTGCTGCTTCCTTACTTACAGGTATAGCAGACATGAAACTGAAGGGGGTAGGGAAGGGAAATACAATTTTTCTAATAACTTAATTAACTTAATCTCTTTTGAGTCTTCATTATAATGGGTTGGGAAAATCTAATCTCATTTAATTCATGGTCACTATCTTCCATGCTTGTGGGTTGTGTGAAGTCTGGGGTGCTAGGTAATACAAAATCATGAGAGGATGGTGTCTCTTTCTCTTTGTGCTCAGCTCTCCATGATGCACCTGCTGTGGTGTCTTATTCCCACTTGACCTTCAATCAGTAACCACCAAGGTCTCTGTGTATGGTCCATTGTCCTTAAACTCCAGTGGTTTTTAGTTTTGCCAGCCAGCTCCCTGTGCCATGTCTCTGTTGCTCTCAAATCTTGAGGGCATCTGTAGTGTTCCCAAGCCAATGTTCAGTGCAAGTAATTCTGCAAAGTGATCTTAGGTCCTTTGGACCAGACATAGCAAGCAGATACATCTGCTGCTCCTCACCAGGCTGATGGAAGAAAGTATAGTCTTTCCATCTAGATATGGGTTATAGATCCTCCTCACGGTCATGTCCCTACTCTTTGTCCCTATGTCCAACTTTCTAAGGGTTCTCTTAGGAGTGATGCCACCTGCACTACCACTTTGACTTTAAAGATTTTGTCTTCCAGAGAAGATAGTGCAGAGGACCCTTCTCCACATTCCCTTTCTCTTCTCTCCTCTTTCACCATTTTTATCCAATTGGAGACTGGGAAAGCTGGGTCATTACTGAGTTGTGTTCTTCCAAGTCTTTTAGGTTAGATGTGTGTCTAGACTTTTGAAATTTAGAAGCTAAGGATTTGACCCAAGTTTGCCAGATTTCTCCAGAAAAACAGAAATCTATAGAGTGTACATCTGTTCATGGACATTTGGGTTGGTTCTATGTCTTATTTATTGAGAATAATGCCACAATAAATATGGATATGCGAGTGTTTTTCGAATGTCTGTACTCTATGGCAGAAACTGAAATATAGGACTGTATAAAAGCATGGAGAGCAACTGTGGATATCAGAGATGGTGTGGGAGGAGGATGGGAAATGGCAGAGAGTGAGAGGGAGGGATGCAAGGGGGGAAAATAGTAAAATATACAAAAACAAAAAAAATTTTAAAAATAGAGTGTACATCTATATGGAATGAGATTTATTTTAAGGAGATGGTTCACACAATTATGGAAGTTAGAAAGTTCAAAACTGCCGGGTGGGCTGGGAGACTGGAGACCCAGGAAGAGAGATAATGCAATTCAAGTTTAAAAGTCACCTACGGGAGAATTCTCTTCTGCTCTGGGGAAGGTCAATCTTTTATTCTGGTCAAGGCTTCATCTGAATAAATGAAGTCTACCTACATTATAGAAGGCAACCTACTTTACACATAGTTTACTGATTTAAATGTGAATCTCATCCATAGCTCCCTCTGGAATAATTAGAATAATATTTGACCACATGTCTGGACACCGTGGCCTAGCCAAGATGACACATAAAATCAACTATCATAGCTGGGACCAGCAGTTAGCGTAATGGCTATGTCGCTGGACTCCCACGTAGTCCACTGCGGTTCGCATCCCAGACCCGGTGGCTTAAAACTCACGGCGGGCATGTGTGCATGTGTGTCCAAGATCCCAAGAGGAGGATGGAGGAGAAGGAATTGTGGCGTGACCATCTCCCCTGGGGGTGATTTCTTCCTTTCTGTCTCTATGTCTCTCTCTGTCTGTTTGGCGAGCGCACGCGCCCTATAGCAAAAACCTCTCCAAAAAAAAAAAAAAAAAAAAATCAACTATCATACCCTTCTCTTGTCTGTGGTCAGCTTAGTCAATACAAGGAAATAATGGCAAGTGTATAAGTATAAGCAGATGAGATGATTTTGGTTCATATTTTTAAAATATTTTCCACGCATAATTATAGCATATATATATTTATTTTGCCTTGTATTAATTAAAAGTTCTCAGTATGCTACTTCATAAATACATTTTCATTTTTGCAGATGTTTATTTTTGGTATTTCAAAAAAATAAATAAAGCCTCTTGAAATCAGGCTTTGGTTCATGTCCCATTCATTATAGTGTTTTGTGCACAAATAGATAATTAATAAGTTCCATTAATTGAATATTTATTTTCAAATTACAAGATACAGCATTGTATATTTAGGTGAAAGCCATACAACTTTCAAGTCATATTTATTGCTGATAAAACATTTGAAGAATAACCACTTTTTTTAACTTTTAAAAAAAATTTCTAGAGACTTATATTTTTTGTCTCTCAGCAAAACCAAAGATCACTAGTATGGTGAATGTTCTAGACAAAATCATCCAGAACAAGCAATGGTTTTTGCTCCAAAAGGTAGGATGATTTTTTTCTCCTTCAAGTATCATCTATGTTCTTAATTTTTGAAGCTGATTTCCTCCAAGTATTTTTTGAAAGCCAGCAAAGTAGTGCTTACGTCTTTCTTTGAGTTGCTGGGAGACCACAAGGTTTTCAAGCTTGAAGTACCACCTGGTACATTCTAAATTCTGTGAAGCAGAGATCAAGCTGGGCTAAGTGAACAAAAAGTGGCATGTCCTTAATTACCACAAATGATATCTAATTACCTTCATGCCAGCTTTAATGTAGCACTGAGCATAGCTGAAATAGTGTTTGATTTTAAAGTGAGTTACATAAGATCACCTTTCAGAAATGGGATGACTCCATCAATTTGGGCAACCTGCATTTTAAAAGGC
Source organism: Tupaia tana (assembly GCA_026018925.1). Lineage (NCBI taxonomy): Eukaryota > Metazoa > Chordata > Mammalia > Scandentia > Tupaiidae > Tupaia > Tupaia tana. Next base: position 45,616,099 of record JAKSZU010000008.1, read on the forward strand.
ATGCTTCGTTGGCACATGTTGTCGTTATAGTTGTTCATATTTTGGCCAAAGATATGTTTTCTTGGCCTTGTTATTTTAAAAGAATAGCTTTTAATTTCACAGTGAAGTTGCTTAGCAATTATTTCACCGTGAGTGTGCTTAAACTTGCTCTTGGTACATCAAAAAAGAAATTGAAAGTAACAGACATGTTATTGTCATCAAAATGGAAACTACAGCAATTTTGTCATAATAGATTTAGTCTATGAACTTTGCTTGATCTCTATTTAGATGAAGCCACGATACTTCTACAGGTCTCAAAAAAATCTACCACTTATTGAGGTAGTTTTTTTTTCCTATTGTTAGAGACTAGGTATGGTGGATCTTTAGTCTTTTATAGAAAAAGATTCAAGACAGGAAATTCAGTTTTAAGTGTATCAATAAGGAGACTCTATCAATCAAAAAAATTGAGTATTTTTTTCCAGTTTTTGTTCTCTTCTACTTATTTATTCTACAGTTCTTATTGAGTACTGTATGGCAAACTTTCCACACTAGTAATGACCTATATTTAAAATAACAGAATTATTTGGATTGTTATTTTTCAGATTTGGTATTATTATGGCAGATTTTTTTAAGAACTAGTTTTTTATTTTTAAATTTCTAGTATTTTTTATTTTTAATAAAACTACCATAGTTGATCATTGTGTTTAGTTATAATTTCCATTTTCATAATGAAATTATCTTCTTTTGTACTTGAACTCTCTAAGAAGAAAGAGATGGAACTATGGTCTAATATTAATATGCCAAAAATTATAAGTCAAAAGAATAATTCAATATAACTTGTCAAACAAAGTAGTCATCTATTCAAATCATTTTAATGTCTAGCTGTCAGCAAGGAATAGAGAGAGATTAAAAAAAAGGAGATGTAGAAAAAAAATTGTAAGGACAAAAGAAAGTAAATGAAGTGGAATTAAGAAAAGACAATTACTTGTCTGATTTTAAGGAATCATCTTGAATGCAAAAATAATTCATTATGATCGATTAAATAGTTCTGCAAAAGGAAGACATCTTTTTTGATAGTAAACCCTTTGATATTCACTTCATTATCTTTTTAAGAGATTTTTCCTATAGGGCATATGTACTAGCTGGACAGAGGGAGAGACAGAGAAACAGAAAGTGAGAAATCATCCCCCCAAGAGGAATGGCCGCACTATAATCCCTTCTACTCCATTCTCCTCTTGGGAATTTGGGTATGCATGCACACATGCCCCACATGAGTTAAGCCACTGGGTTCAGGATTTGAACCATAGTCAACTACATGGGAGTCCAATGACATAACCATTATGCCATATGCTGGTCCCTCACTTCAATATCTTAAAGAGGGCCCTGTACATAAAACAGCACAATTTCCCACCAGTCTACTGTATAAAGAGCCAGTAAAATTAATGAAAAGTAGAAGATTTAGGCTTGAAGATCTGTTATAGCATCAGAGAGGCCTGGGTACCAGTGGTCTGGAACCGATAGCAAGAATTGGAGAAACAATAAAGATGAATCATGTAAAGGATCATTTGTCATAAAACAGAGTTGGTACATGATACAGAAACAGCATAAAAATAAGAAATTAAGCTTAATTGGACAGCTGGGAGGAAAGAATACTAGATTCAAAAATAGGAAAACAAGTAGGGTTTTGGTACTTCATATCTTTTTTTTAAATTAACTTTGCAAGTATATTTTATTTATGATAGTGCATATGTACACATAAGAGAGAAAAGAGAGTTAGAGGAAGAAAGGAAAGCACCCTTGACAGGAGATCATACCCTGATATTTCCCTAGCCCTCCAGCTTCTCAAGACCTTGGGCACACATATACGAGCCCAACTTATGTTCAAGCCAACCCTGAGGATCTGAATGCTAGGTGGCTATGTGGCTTCCAGCACTGAAAACCAGTTTGCTATGGACTGTACATGCACCTAGCCTGTTTGTCTGTATCTTAATAGTGGAGTTCAAGTCTCTAAATTTCCATCGACATCATTAAATTCTCTGTAATTTCTAATATAATAAGAAATATATATTTGGTCTCTATCTGTGATTTGTGGCATAGAGCTTCTAAAACACTTGAAACTTCCCAAGTGATAGGAGCATATTTTTTATATTTTTTCGTTTTAGTTGTAGTTTTTTTAAATTATTTTATACATCCAGTTACTGTACATCACTACAGCTTGTAAAATAAATTTACCCAATATGAACACACTTCCCACCAGTCCAGTTGATGATACAATACATGTTATCAACAGACAATCCTCCACATCTGTGTCTCCCTCAAATGTCTTGCCTCTCTATTTTTCTCCTTGATTCCTTTTCTCTCACTCTCCCCCCATCCCACCCGCTTTCTGCATTGTCTCCAGTGTCTGTAACTATTTTTCATGCTTCTGTATTCACTAATCTTTCTGTTTCTGCCATAGAGTGTGGACAGTCAGTATATATTAAGTGGAGACATACAATGTCTCTCTTTCATAGCCTGACTTGCTTCATTCAGCAATAAATCTTCCATATTTGTCCACTTTCTATCATATGCCAGGATCTTGTTGTTGTTTTTTTTTATGGCTGAGTAATATTCCATAGTGTATATGTGCCATACTTTTTCAATCCATTCATCTGTTCATGGACATTTGGGTTGATTCCATGTCTTTTGTTATTCATGTTAAGTTCCTCTCTACCATACATGAGTTTATGTTAATGAAGAGGAGAATATGTGTTGGTTGACTGAGGAACCAAGCAACGGATTGCAAGATCTGAGCTTTTAGCAGTAACCCTGGACTTCCAGGGAGGGATAAGACCAGAAATTGCTATAATCACCAATTCAGTGATTTGATAAACCATGATTATGTAATAAAACCTCCATGAAAACCGTAAGTGATGAAGTTCAGAAAGTTTTCAGGTTGGTGAACTCACAGAGGTTTTAGGAGGATAGAACCTGAAAGGTACACGAACACTCCATGCACCATGACCCCCGAAGCCTTGTCCTAATGCATTTTCCACTTAGTTGTTCCTGAGTTGCTTATTTTTTCCCTAGATCATGTATCATATCATTCTAGCAAATTATCAAACCTAATTAAGGTGCTGTGGGAACCCCTGATTTATAGCTATGTTGGACCAAAGTATATGTAATCTGGGGACCCACTACATACAGCTGAAGTCTGAAATAGAGGATAGTCTCATGAGACCAAGCCATTAGCCTGTAAGGTTTGTACTAATTACTGGTAGGTAGGGTCATAACTGAATTGCAGGGTACCCAGTTGATAACCAGAGAGTTGGAAAATCGCTTACTGTGGGGTAAAATCCTATACACTGGTGTCAGAACTGTTGTGTGAGTGTAGGAAAAAGGAGGGGGCTTTTATTCCATTTAAGTATAGATTTAATTTTTTAGAGCTTTAGATTCACAGCAACACTGAGCATAGATATAGTATATACCCACAAGTATATAGCCTCCCCATTGCCTTCTCCCACTAGAGTGATACATTTGTCCAATTGATACATCTACATTTACATATTATCATCATCCAAAGTTTATGTTTTGCTGCTGTGGGCAAATTTGTAATAACATGTATTCATCATTACAGTATCATATAGTTTCACTGCACTAATAAAAAAATCCTCTATGCTCTATTCATCCCTCCTTTCTTCATAATTCCAGATTGTTTTTATTTCTTTTCCATAACACAAGATCCAGTGTCACTTTCACTAAAACAAGTTCAAATGAATTAAGGTATCTTTGTTGTCGCTTTTAGCTTTCATTGGGGGGATTGGCATTGTTTTTGGAGAAATGTGACTAAAAGTCTTCCCTTGATAGCCTACTCTCTCACTCTGGGGAAATACCTGTCTTCACTTTATGTGACTGTCAGTCATTTTATGCTGCTATCTCCTTTAAAATTACCTTCCTCTATCAGGGTTTTGAAAAGGTCAATTTCTTGCTCAAGGTCACTTGTAAAGGACCCATTAGGATCAAACCAGATCTTTGTCACTTCAGGGTTTTGTATTTCATATCATCGCTTATCATTCCCACCTTGGTTGTATCAGAAATAAGTGGAACATTAGAAGAAATATATACCATATTTTAAGTGCTTTACATTCTGAATTTCGGTACACCCACTTTAAATAGAAGAAACTGAGATTGAGTGGTTCAATAATTTACCTAAGCATGTTCTTTTATTTATAATAACTCACTGTTACTTCTTAGAGTATTCTTTTTATCCTTTTGAAAAGGGAATACAAAATTAAAATCCATGTTGAATTGCATCTTTTAATTTCACCTTTATAGAAAGACATTAGGAAACTAGTATTTATAATGTTGAAACCATGAGAACACATTTTTTTCTAATGATATGCATATATTTAATATTTCTTTACCTTTTCAGTTTTATAGTAACCCTACAATATAGTTACTACTATTTGAAGCTGAGAAAAATCCAGTTACACACAGATTATTATTACACAAAAATGTTTCTAGGGAAATCTTTTCTGTTGAAGCCAAGTTTCCACAGCAAAACCTTTAAATAAAGAATTTCAAAGAGTGTTTGAAGGGAGAACTCTGCATATGCTCTATGAAGCGCCTGGTCAAGTTGGAAGCACCAGAAAGAATACTGACTCAAGAGACCGTATTACTATGTACAATATATTACACTCATCCAAGTTTCCATCACTTGCTATTCATATTGAAGCTTCCTCTGCTGTTTCTATACCCACAAACAAGAGCATCTGTCATAGTTGAGCTATAGCACAAAAGCATGGTGAAAACTCTGTGGGAATAGCCAAAAGTACCTGGTAATAAAATAAAATGGGAGTCACCTGTGCTGTCTCTTAGAGGACAAGGTATGAGAGCCTGGGTGTGTGTTTGTTATGTAAAGTAACTCTAATGCATTTCTTTACTGAGTACTTAATTTTTGCCTTGACACTACCGCATTTCAACCTTTATTTCCTTAAGTCTCTAAGACTAAGTTTATCATTATTATCACTTTACTCATGAGAAAACTGGGCCTCAGGGCTATTAAGAAACTCAGCTAAGGCCATCGAGAGAGAGCTAGGATTCAGATCCAGTAAGTCTAACTTGGGAGATTGCACATTTAGCCGCCCTCCAGTGATTCTCAAACTTTCCTGCATGTTAAAATCACCTGAGGCCTCTAAGCAAAAAAATGACTAAACCAGGGCTGTGCCTAGGACCACTTGAATGAGAATTCTGGGGACAGGGCCTTGACATCAGTATTTTGTTAAACTTTCTAGGTGATTCTAATAGGCAATCAGTGTTGCATATTACTAGTCATTGACCCATTGCCATTCCTGGTCACTCCAAACTCCTGGGAGTCCTCTATGTTTAAGATGTATCTATAGAGCACTGAGAAAGATGCCAATAAGTTCAAAATTTGCTATACATATGTTCAATACAAGGCAAGTACCAAGTTTGTTGATTTGAAGGGAAATGCTATAGACAGTTCTAAAGATAGGTTTAGAAGGTCCTCAAACCAGAAAACTGATTGTTTTTTTTAAAGAGAGATTCTTGCTATAGGGTATTTACGCTTGCCAGAGAGAAGACAGAAAGTGAGGAAAAAACCCCCAGAGGGAATGGCCATGCCACAATCCCTTCTCCTCCATTCTCCTCTCGAAGTTTTGGACATGCACTCACTCACGCCCAGAGTGAGTTTTAAGCCACTGGGTCCAGAACTCAAACTTGTGGTCAACTACATGGAGTCAGCAATGTAATCATTATGTCATCTGCTGGTCCCCATAAAACTGATTTTTGATATATGTTAAAAAAAAGTTCACAGAAAATGCATATTATGGAAAACTACATAGATTTAAAAATTTTTTGCCTTAAAATAAAATCATAATTCCACTTTTCCATGAATTTTTTAAATCCCCTTCTATGTATATATGACCTGTAGACTGATAAAAAGATGAATGAAGAGATGGTTCAGAGCTTTCATCAGATTCTCCATAGTCAGTGATGCAAAAAAGGCTAAGAATCACAGGTAAGGGTTCAGAAGAATGAGAGTTGGAAATGGTCTGGATACATCAGAAACAGCATCAAGAAGAAGATGAACATACACAGGGCATTGAAGGGGCCTGATAGGATGCTAGGAGGGGAAGGAAGGCACCTGTGTGGGTACAATAGTGTGAAAAAATTTTAGCCTAGGAGTTTCTTGGGAGATTTTTTAATTAAATTTTTTTTCTAATTTGCCATAGGATGCATATACTTTCCAGAGAAAGAGAGAAAGAAAGAACAAAAGAAAGAAGAGAGAGAGAGAAAGAAAGAAAAAGAAAAAGGAAGAGAAAGAAAAGGGAGAGAGAGAGAGAGAACTTTCCTCCATAGGGAATTGGCACACTGCTATCCCTTCTCCATTTCTACCTCCTTTTGGGATTTTAGGCATGCACACACGCACCTAGTATGTTTCTCAAGCTGTGAGGTCCAGGGCTGGAACAAAACAGTCAACAATATAGGCTCCAGCCACAATAACCACCATACCACAGGCTGGCCAAGGACAAATTTTAACTAAATATTGGGAATGTATTTTTTTTCTTCCAGGTCTCATACTATTAGTGCATTGCTTTTATAAGACTTTGAGCATAAGTTTTAACACTCTGAGAAAAGGCCATCCATTTATGAGAAGGCAATTCTGTGAATTCCTTTGTTTTTTACTCAAGATAAAATTCAGGAGTGCTCAGATATAACCCTTGCCAGCTCCTTAGATTTCTGTGACAATGAGGTATTTATTGAAACCATTTCTGTGTCCAAGGAGAATTGAAGACACCAACCATAATCTTCCCCTTGCTGATCTTAGCAGGGACTGGATAAGAGAGGTTCATTCACAGGCAAGCTGTATAAGCAGAAACTTCTCTCCCTCGAAGTAACCCAATGTGACGGGCAGGGATGTCATACAACTCCACCCTTCCTATTCTTGTTTGAGCTTCTTATGGAGAAGCATGCAAAAATTTTCTGATATAGGGCAAGATAAAAAGACAAGAGCATCTCATGCATTTATTCCTTTTTCTTAGTTATATGAATACATTGTCACTTTGAAACAGAATGGCCCAGGCCTTGCTACACCCCTTCTCCTAATAATAGTTACCAATTCCATATGGCTAAGGCTAAAGGAGATGCTGTCATGTGACGAATTATTAAGAATCCTCTACTTCTTTGGTGTGCAGAAGCATAATTACCTATTAGTGTATCTCGGAATAAGAGCTACCAATCTGGGGGATACTAGTTGTGTGTCATGCACTGAGTTAAAGACATTACACATATTAAGTTATTTAGTCCTCACAAACAGTCTTGAAATCAGGTTATTGTTATCTCTAAATTATATATGAGGGAACTCTAGCTTAGAAATGTAAGTCACTTGCCTAAGGCCATACATCTAGTAAACAGTTCAACCAGGTACAAAGACAGATCTTTTAATTTTCAGCCCCTACAGGATACAGCCTCCTTGTACAGATTTAAACAACAGTTTGAAACATGAGAATAGTACATTGAGAATGGGATGTCACCTCATAGCAATGAATGGAAGGTGAACTGAAAAGGAAATTGTCTGTACTTAGAAGGAATAGTTAGAGGTTAGTGCATTAATATGGTACATCTTTCTATACAGATTACCTATTAGTTTGTAGGTGACCTGTCTTAACAGTTACACTCGTTGAGTAGGAAATCTGCACATAAATTATGGGACATTCATTTGGCAGAACACTATGTAGCTATTAATAATTAGACAACATGGGACCAGCAGTTGGCATAATGGTTACATCGCTGGACTCCTACGTAGTTGACTGTAGTTCAAGTCCTGGACCTAGTGGCTTAAAACTCATGACAGCCGCATGTGCTTGTGTGCCCAAAATCCAGAGAGGAGAATGGGGGAGCATGGATTGTGGTGTGGCCATACCCCCTGGGGGGGGTAGTGATTTCTTGCTTTCTGTCTCTCTTGTCTCTCCAGAAAGTACACACACCCTATAGCAAAAATCTCTCTCTAAAAATAAATAATAGTAATGAGACAACATTATGTATGTGGATAAAGAAAGCTGTCTGATATATGTTATGTAAACCAAGCAAGAAAAATAATAACCTGGACAGTATGCTACTTTCTGACTAAAAAAGAAAGTATACATGTATGGATTTGTTAGAAAATATAGAAATACCCTTAGAAAGACTCATGATATTGGAAATAGTAGATGTCCCTGTGTGGCTAGAGAATGAAGTGGGAGGGAAATAGTTTTTATTGGTTCTGCCTTTTTATCCTTTGAATATTGTGCCATGTACACATATTACCTGTTCAAAAAAAAAAAAGCAAGTACACTGTATGATAACAGGGATTTCAATGGCAACAGTAAGATTTGAAATAAGTTTGCAAAATTTAGTTGTAGAAGTCTTAGCAAAATTAGGTATTAAGCAAAACAATAAGGGAGGTCATTTATTGGTCTTGACATAGAGTGTGCAGGCCCTTGAAGAAATATATTGTTTCACACATGTATGTAGACTTTTGTACTTGCTTATGGTTGAACTTTCACTGTTTTAGGTTGAATTTTTGAAATATATTACTAGGTCAGCCCCATAGGCTAGTGGTTAAGGGAGTCAGATTCCACATGGCTAATCATTATTTGAATTCTGACCCCAGCAGCTTGAAAAACACACCAGGCATATGTGAGTCATGCCCCAAAACCCAATGTGATGGAGAAATGGAAGAGAAGGTATTGAGGTATTACCGTGTCCCACTAGGGTATACTTTCTGCCTCTCCTTCTCTTTTTGTTTCTTTTTCAGGCAACCTCAGAAGATTTTAAGTGTGTGTGTGTGTGTGTGTGTGTGTGTGTATGTGTGTGGTGGGGGGGTGGAATTGGAAAAGCCATGACACATTTTTGCATAGAAAAATATGTCATGACTTTTCTGGAAACACAATATGTGCACATATGCATACATAATATTACTATCTAGACATATTTTGAGTGGATACATTAATAATTGGAACAAAAGGAATTCTATTGAATGTTGAAGGTACAAAGTACAATTTTTGCGAAGTCAAAATGTTTTTAATACTTTCCCTCCTCCAACCACATTCAAAATTCAAAATACCAGAAAACTTGCTAACAGTACACAAGAAAGCTGAAATACAATAATCTCCCTCTTTTTTCACTTACAATTAACATTTTGCAATTTCAGCATAATATGGTGCTTGATTTTTGCGACCTCTGCTCTTCCCAATAGCATCAATACACATAAACTCGAGAATTCAATTTTCCCTATGTCTGTCTTGAGTATTTGAATGAATTTGGGTAAAAGCACATTACTGATTTTAAGGAAAAAATAAGAAAGAATTCATTTCTCACTTTTAACATTGTATTTCTCCATTGTATTGAACAATTTTCTGTAATGTTTCCATTGTCTTTCTTATACTGTCTGCCTGATGACAAAGATTGAATTCTCAAAGGCAAATTGATGTTTGAAATAAGCCCACAAGATTGAATTTTAGAAATATTAATAAAAAGATCAAGCATTTTATGAGGCATGCCAGATTCAGAATTAATACATAACATTTTTCATAGCATAGAAATAAAAGTATAAATATACTCCAAACCCATCATTTTTCTTACTCTCCAAAGTAACCTCTTCATTTATCTGAATTATTTTCATTTTTTGAAAAGATTTAGACATTTCCAGTCATATCAAACTTTCTTAAATTGGACAATTTTCTGATGAATTTTTACAAAATGCATATATGAGTTTTCTGAGACGTAGTTCTTGAACACACCATTCTGTGAAACACTCTTATTAGTGAAGCCATTTTATTTTTGCTTTTATTTTAATTTTGCTATAGGGCATGTGTGCCTGCCTAAGAGAGACAGAGAGGGGAGGAGTGAGAAATCATGCCCCAAGCAGTATTGTCACACCAAATTTTCTTCTCCTCCAGTTTTTCTCTTGGGATTTTGGGCATGCATGCACATGTGCCCAGCATGATTTTCAAATCACCATGTCTGGGATTCAAACTGAGATATAGCTGCCTTAACCTCCATGCTGCCTGCAGGCCCAGTGAAACTATTTTATGATTCTAACACAATGCACCATAGAAATTTCAGTAAGCAATAGATAATGAAATGGGAGAGTATTGATATGTTTAATACTTTCTCAATCAAGTCTTTTTAAAATTTTATTATTTTTCATTTAATTTAATTTCTTTTATACATGCAATTACATATGTCACTTAGCTTGTAAAGTGAATGTTCCAACATGAATACAGTTCTCACCAGTCTGGTTGAGAATACCATACACGTTATCATCAACAGATAATAACCCATTTCTTTGTCCCTTAAAATGTCTTGTCTCTATTTTTTATCTTAATGTATTTCCTCAGACTCTCCTCCTTCTTGCATGCTCTTCCCACACTGTATCTGGTATCTATAACCATTTTTTATGTTTCTGTAGTCTCTATTCATTCAATTCCAGACATAGAGTATGGACAGTCGGTATATATTAAGTAGAGACATACTGTGTTTCTCCTTCATAGCCTGGCTTGCTTCGCTTAGCAGTAAATCTTCCATATTCATCCACTTCTTGTCAAAAGCCAGGGGCTTGTTATTTTTTATGACTGAGTAGCATTCCATAGAGTATATGTGCCATACTTTTTCAATCCATTCCTCTGTTTGTAGACATTTGAGTTTGTTCCATGTTTTAGCAATTGTGAATAATGCTGCAATAAACAGATGTGCAAGCACTTTTCCAACTAAGCATTCTTCTGTCCTTTGGGTAGATACCAAGGTGTTGGATTGTTGGATCATATGGTAGTTCTATTTGTAGGTCTTTGAGGAATTGCCATATTGTTCTCCAATCCTCTCCAGAAGATATCCAAATAAGATATTTGGACAACATGGTAATTCCTACTGTGGTAATAAACTAATCTAGCAGATCATCCCTATGTAGATGCTCATAATGTCAAAGTCCGCACTGGGCATGCATAATTGGGTAATCAAATTCTTCAGATTCCTTACCTAAAGGAGAAGTACACAAACACAGAAACAAGGCCTTGAATTCAAACAAAGCAGTGAACCAAAGTAACAGAATTCCTTTCTAATATTTGTAACAAGAATTCAGGATGAAAGTAACACCTAATCTTATTACCAATTACAGTTGTCATTTTCTTACAGATGCCCACCCATATGCTTTCTGGCATGGGGTTATATTTCTTTTCTATTACAAATCTTTACCTTTCTATTTATTTTATTTTATTTGTGCAGTTGGGTTTTTTTAATTTTTTTATTTCATTTTCTTTTATATATTCAATCACATTATTTAGCTTACAAAGTGGATATTCCAATATGTGAACATTTCTCTCTAGTACAGTTGATAAAACAATAAAATTATCTTCAACAGATAATACATTTCTTAGTCCCATTAATGCTTATCCTCTCTATTTTTCTTCTAAATGGCTTTCCTCAGACTCGGCCATTCTACATACACACTATATCTGGTATTCACATCCATTTACTATGTTTCCATATTCTTTAGTCAATCAGTTTCAGTTATAGAGTGTGGACACAAGGTGCATAGTAAGTGGGGACATAAAATGTTTCTCCTTCATAGCCTGGCTTGCTTCATTCAGCAGTAAATCTTGCAAATTTTTCCACTCCCTGTCAAAAGCCAGGGTCCTTGTGTTTTTTATGGCTGAATAGTATTCCATAGCGTATATGTGCCACAGTTTTTCTATCCACTCATCTGTTCATGGGCATTTGGGTTGGTTCCATGTCTTAGCAATTGTGAATAGTGCTGCAATAAACATTGATGTGCAAGCACTTTTCCAATTAAGAATTCTTCGGTCCTATGGGTAGATACCAAGAAGTGAGACTACTGGATCATATGGTAGTTCTATTTGTAGATTTTTGAGAAATATCCAAATTGTTCTCCACAGTGACTGGACCAATTTACATTCCCACCAGCAGTGTAAGAGAGTCCCCCTTTCACCACACCCTCGCCAGCACTTATCTTTTTTTTTTAATCTTAGTCATTCTGACTGGGGTTAGGTAGTAGCTCATTGTTTTGATCTGTATTTTCTTTATAATAAGGGATGTTGAGCATTTTTTCATGTCTTTTGGCTATTTGTATGTCATCCTTAGAGAGTAGTTTTTTCAACTCATTCTCCCATCTTTTAATAGGGTTGATCATCTTTTTTCGTAACAACTGCTTGAGTTCATTGTGTATTCTAGTTATCAGCTCCTTATCTGATGCATAGGTTATAAAAATATTTTCCCGTTCAGAGGGCTGTCGATTCACACTAATTACTGTGTTTTTTGCCATGCAGAAACTTTTTAGTTTGATGTAATCCCACTTGTCTATTTTGGAGATTATTGACTGTGCTTTTGGGGTCTTATTTATGAAGTCTTTGCTTACCCCAATGTCTCCCATAGTTTCTCTAGTGTTTTCCAGGAGCAGTTTTATAATTTGAGCTCTTAGGTTTAGATCTTTGATCCACGTTGAGTTGATTTTTGTCAGAGGTGAGAGGTAAGGGTTTAGATTCATCTTTCTGCAGGTGGAAATCCAGCTTTTCCAGCACCATTTGCTGAAGAGGTTTTCCTTTTCCCATTGGATGGACTGATACCCCTTGTCAAAATCAATTGACTGTATGTTTGGGAATTTATTTCTGGGGACTCTATTCTGTTCCATTCGTTCGCCTGTCTGTTTCTGTGCCAGTACCATGCTGTTTTGATCACCACAGCTTTATAGTATATTTTTTGGGTCAGGGAGTGAGATGCCACCCACTCCACTCTTCTTGTAAAGGATTGCTTTGGCAATACAGGGTCTTTTATGATTCCAGACAAATTGTATGATTGTCTTTTCTAGCTCTGTGAAGAATGTGTCCAGCACTTTGATTGGGACTGAATTAAATATGTAGATTAATTCAGGTAGAATTGCCATTTTGATTATTTTAATTCTTCCAATCCAGGAATATGGGATGTCCTTCCACTTTATTATGTCGTTTTCAATTTCTTTTTTTATCTTCTCGTAGTTTTCCTTGTGGAGGTCTTTAACTTCTTTGGTTAGATTTATTCCTAAGTATCTTATACTTTTTGTGATTATGATCAATGGAATTACTTTTTTCAGTTTTATCTCAGTCTTCCTGTTGTTCATATATAGAAATGCTACTGATTTCTGTATGTTGATTTTGTATCCTGCAACTTTAATATATTCATGTATTACTTTCAGAAATTTTTTCTTGGAAACCATTGGGTCTTCTATGTATATAATCATGTCATCTGCAAATAAAGTTTCACCTCTTCTTTTCCTATTTGAATGCCTTTTATTTTTTCCTCTTTTGTGATTGTGTTGGTGAAGATTTCCAGTACTATATTGAAAAGGAGTGGAGAAAGTGGTCATCCTTGTCTTGTACCTGTTTTTGGTGGAAAAGCTTTCAACTTTGCTCCATTCAGGATGATGTTCACTATGGGTTTTTCTTAGATAGCTTTAATTGTATTGAGAAATGACCCTTTTATACAGATGTTACAAAAGTCTTGATCATGAAGGGATATTGTATCTTATCAAATGCTTTTTCTGCATCAATTGATATGATCATATGGTTTTTTATCATTTTTCCTTTTGATATGGTATATTATATTTATGATCTTGCATATGTTGAACCAACCTTGCATTCCTGGACTAAAGCCTACCTGATCATGATGTATAATATTTATTATAAGTTGTTGCATACGATTTGCTAGTGTATCTTGATGAGAATCTTTGCATCTATATTCATCAGAAATAATGATCTATAATTTTCCTTCCTTGTCCTGTCCTTATCTGTTTTAAGGATAAGGGTAATAGAGGCTTCATAGAACGAATTACGGAGAGATTGACCCTTTTGGATCTTTAGAAATAACTTGAGCAGTATGTGGGTTAACTCTTCTTTGAAAGTTTTGTAGAATTCAGAGGTGAAGCCATCAGAGCCTGGGCTTTTCTTTGTTGGGAGGTTATTTTTTACTGATTCAATCTCCTGGCTTTTATGGGCCTATTGAGACTTTCTAGATCCTCCTGGCTCAATCTTGGTAGATTATATATGTCCAGGAATTTGTCCATCTCATCCAGATTGTCTTGTTTCTTGGCATATAGTTGTTCATAGTATCCTCTAATGATGTTTTGTAGTCTCCTATGTCTGTTGTTATATTGCCTGCTTAACTGCAGATTTGATTTACCAAGTTCCTTTCTCTCTTCTTCTTAATAAGTTTCTCTAGTGGTGTATTGATTTTATCTTCCCAAAGAACCAGCTTTTATTTTCATTTATTTTCTGTATAGTTTGTTTATTTTCTATTTCATTTATCTCTGTTCATATCTTTATTATTTCCTTTCTCTTAGAGTTATTTGGATGTTTTTGCTGTTGCTTTTCCAATTCTCTGAGGCATGATGTTAGGTGATCCATTTGCCTTCTTTGCATCTTCTTATGTGTACTAATTGCTATGAACTTCCCTCTTAGACTGCTTTAGCAGTGTCCCAAAGATTATGGAAACTCGTGTTCTCATTGTCATTGGCTTCAATGAATCTTTTGATTTTAGTCTTTATTTCTTCAGTAGTTGTGGAGTCATTGAGAAGTAGGTTATTTAGTTTCCATGTATTTGAGTATTTTTGAGGGTTTCTCTTGAAATTAAACTCAAGTTTAATTCCATCATGGTTGGAGAAGATGCTGGATATAGTTTCTATGCCTTTGAATCTATAGAGGCTTGCCTTGTGCTCTATCATGTGGTCAATCTTCAAGAAGGTTCCATGTGGGGGTGAGAAAAAATTGTATCTCGTGGTTTTTAGATGGAAAGTTCTATAGCTATCTGTTAAGTCCATTAGATTTATGGTATCATTTAGATCCTTTATCTCTTTACCTACTTTTTATCTAGATGATCTGTCCAGAGTGGGTAGTGGAGTGCTGAGGTCCCCTACAACTAGTGTGTTGCAGTCTATCTCCCCTTTGAGATCTAACAGTCTTTTCTTCACATATTTGGGTACTCCTGTATTAGGTGCATAGATATTTATAAGCATTATATCTTTTGGATAGATTGACCCTTTTACTACGATATAGTGACCTTCTTTGTCTCTTTGAACAGTTTTTGTTTTAAAGCCTATATTGTCAGAAATTAGTATCACACCCTTTGAAGCCCACTGCTTTTTGTTCTTGTGACTGCTATGTCAACTCTCAGAAGAGTGTGATTTTTGCCTTTATAACCACCCCTCATCTTGCACTCAGGCTGTGTGGTTTTGAGAGACATGAATCCCCCCCATGCTTAATTAATAAACTACAATAAATTTGGAAAAAAGGTATACAGTTCAGTGAAATTGCATATTTACAATATTGTACATTCACAATATTGTGAAACCATTACCTCTATCTGGTTTGAAAATTTTTATCATCACTTCAAAAGAGATTTCATACCCATTAAGCAGTCATTCCCCATTCTCTTCCAACTCCTGCTATTACTAATTTACTTTTAGTATCTATGGATTTATCTGTTCAGGATATTTCATATAAATGGGATCATACAATACATGGAAAAAAAAAAAAGAAATTAGTATCACGACTCCAGCTCTTTTTTGGTTCCCATTTGCATGGAAAACCTTTTTCCAACCCTTCACTTTCAGTCTATGTATGTCTTTAGCCATGAAGTGGGTTTCCTGTAGGCAATAGATAGAGGGTTTCTGTTTTTTTTTATCCATTCAGCCAGTCAGTCTCTTGATTGGTGAATTTAATCCGTTCACATTCAATGTTACTATCAATGTTACGGGAACTGTTCCGACATTTAAGTTGGCCATTGTCTTGATTGCCTTTCTTGGTTTCTGGCTGTTCATTTTTTAGTTTTTCAGGAACAGTACTCTCTTCAGGGTTTCTTGAAGAACTGGTCTGGTGTTGGCAAATTCTTTCAGGTTTTGTTTGTCTGAGAAAATTCTAATCTTTTTTTTTTCCTTGTGAAGGATAATATTGCAGGATATAATAATCTTGGTTGAAATTGTTTCTCTCTTAACACTTTCAATACATCTTCCCATTTTTTCCTTGCTTGCATTGTTTCCGTTGAGAGGTCCGATGTTAGCCTGATGGGATGACCTTTGTAAATCACTTGTCATTTCTCTCTTGCCAATTTTAGTATCTTGTCTTTATCTGTGGTCTTTGCGAATCTGGCTAAGATGTGCCTTGGGGGAAGATCTTCTTGGGTTGATTCTATCTGGGGTTGTTTGTTTTTCTTGGGTCTGGATGTTGGAGTGCCTCTCTAGATGGGAAATTTTCTTCTGGAATTTCATGGAATAGATTTTCCGTGCCCTTAGTTTCTTCACCCTCTGGAATACCAATTATTTGGATGTTAGGGAGTCTAATGGAATCTAGTGTTTCTCGTATTTTATCCTTGTGTTTTTTTGGGGTTTTGTTGTTGTTGTTATTGTTGTTGTTGTTATTTTCTCTATCTTTTTGGTGGTTTTCTCTAGGTTAGAGGTTTTATCTTCTACATCAGAGCTTTGATCTTCAGCATGGTCTAATCGACTTTTAATACTTTCGAGAGGGACCAGCAGTTAGTGTAATGGCTATGTCGCGGGACTCCCATGTAGTCAACCGTGATCCATGTCCCGGACCCAGTGGCTTAAAAAACTCACGCCGGGTTCGTGTGCGTGCATGCCCAAGATCCCGAGAGGAGAATGGAGGAAAAGGGATTGCGGCGTGGCCATCCCCTCTGGGGGGTGATTTCTCGCTTTCTTGTCTCTCTGTCTCTCTCTGTCTGTCTGGTGAGCACACGCGCCCTATAGCAAAAAAGCCTCTCCAAAAAAAAAATTTTTTTTTGAGAGAGTTTTTGATTTCCTGTATTACAAACTTCATTTCTAATAATTCTGTCTTATTCTTTCTTAGCGTGTCCATTTCTTCTTTCATATCGTGGAAAGACTTCCCAATCTCCTGTAGTTTGTTGTCTCTTTGCTGTTCCAACTCATAGAATTTCATCACCATGAATGTTCTAAATTCTTTCTCTGACATTTTGGTAACTTCCTCTGTTTTTTCAAAAAATGAAAAGGAATAACTGTGTTCTTTTGATGGAGACATATTTCCTGGTTTACTCAGACCTGAGGCTCTTCTACTTCTAGCCATTGGGAGATGTATTCACTTTGGAATACCTTTCAGGAGAATGTTTCTTCGACTAGGAGGAGCAAGTGTGTTTCCCTATTGCTGTGGACTGATGAGTTCTGAAGTCTCTCTTCTGTTGCGTTTAGCAATGTGGTCTGAGGAGGATTTTTTCTTTAATTTTTAATTTTATTCATACATTAAATTGCTATACACCATTTGGATTGTGGAGAGACTTTACCCAGAATGATATACACCTCAGACCAGCCCAGTTGAGACCACCATTCACATTCTCGTCAACAGCTAATAAACCTTATCTGTGTTTCACAAGTGTCTTACCTCTCCATTTCCCCCCCAAATTTCCTATGCTCTTCCCCTTTCACACTCTCTTTCCACTTAGTCTCCAGTGCCCATTACTGTTTTTAATACTTTTATGTTCTCAAGGTTTTCAGTTTCTACCATAGAGTGCAGACAGTCGGTATATGTTAAGTGGAGACATGCAGTGTCTCTGTTTCATAGCCTGACTTGCTTCACTCAGCAACAAATCTTCCATATTCATCCACTTTCTATCAAACTCCAAGGCCTTGTTGTTTTTTATGGCTGAATAGTATTCCATGGAGTATATGTGCCACAGTTTTTCAATCCATTCATCTGTTTGTGGACATTTGGGTTAGTTCCATTGGCATAGAAGGACTGTTTCTCAACATAATAAAAGCCTTTTATGAGGAGTATTCTATTCAAGTGTCTGAAGAGCAGGATCTCCTTTTTTGCAGGTGGTTCAGTAGAAGGGAGGACCCCAGGGAGTCTTACGATACTAACGTATTTCAGAGCTGTGATTCTAGACCTATTTAGTTCCTCTGGGAGAGTGGAGGAAGAGGAAGAGAGGACCAAATAAGAGGGAAGAAAGTAAGGAGAGTAAAGAATATAAAGATTTCACCAGGGGTCTGGAGATGGAAGTGAGGTCTGTTGTAGAGCTGGGGGAAGTCCTGTGTGGTAAGAAGAAGTGTAAAAATTAACAAATGAAAGAAGAGAAGGAAAAATAAAGCCTACCTGGCTGACAATGACAGAGGGTCATTAGGGTTGGGGGTGCTGGAGTTGGGGGTATTGGGGCTGGAGCTGGAGCAGGGGGGCCTGCCTCAGTGTCCCTTAGCCAGGGGTCTGGAGGTAGAAGTGGAATCTGCTGTAGAGCTGGGGGTGGTCCTGGCTGACAGAGGGAGAGGGTCTCTGGGGTTGGGGTGCTGGGGCTGGAGCTGGAGCAGGGGGCCCTGCCTCAGTCAAACAGTGGAGTAAGTAACAGGGGATATTATTGTGTATATAATTACTGAGCTTGGTACTATTAGCATGGAGGATATAATTACAATAAATTTAAGTTGCCACTTAGCATGCGGTAGATATTCTTTGCAGATTATGTTTCATTTCTAGGAAATACTTAATTTCCATTCAGAGAAAGTATTGGGACAAAGCAAACTAAAATCACCATGGAAATTTTTTAAAGAAGAAATTCTTGTGCCACATCTTGGCTTTCTGAGCCATCGTCTATGGATATGACTTAGAAGTCTGTATTTTTAAAGTACTTCAGGTGGTTCAGATTCTCAGATATCTCTTAGGCCAGGGGTCTAGAGATGGAAGTGGGCCTTGATCAAGTCTTTAAAAGCTAGAATCATAGACTTTTTTGTTATTGCTGGGTTTTTCTAAAATCAATTATTTTAAGAGTTTATATAGTGGGGAGAGGGACCAGCAGGTGGCATGGTGGTTAAGGTGCTGGACTCTTCCACATGACTGACCAAGGTTTGAGTCTTGGAACTGGTGGCTTGCTTTCTCATTCTCTCTCTTTCTCTCTCTCTCTCTCTCTCTCTCTCTCTCTCTCTCTCTCTGTGTGTGTGTGTGTGTGTGTGTGTGTGTCTGGTCAAATTAAAATGAATAAATAAAGTTGAATAAGAAATGTTTTTAAAAAAGAAAGAGATTATATCGTGGAAGCTCGAATTTTCATGGCAGAATCAGAAGTGGAATCCAGTTTTAATTTTATATTGTGCTGATGTTTCTAATACATGTTTTCTTGGGAACTGCATTCTGAAAATTTAGACAGAAGTGTTAAAACTAATCACAACTGTAGTGGTTTTGTATAATGGTGCTATTCAAAGTGGTTGGACCACAGACTTCCAGTCCACAAACTGCTATTTGTCTACCTTGGGAACAGAAGATAACTTGAGAGCATTTACAAACCTTTATTGCAATTTTACATTGCTATGAAATTCAAACACATGATTTAGGAATTAATTTTTACAGTTTTCTATAATACCAGTCTGGTATAAATGGGAAATTTAACAATCTCATTCTTTACCATAGAGAATTTGAGAAGCCCTGATCTGGAGGACATTTCTGAGATGACAGGGCTGGAAATAAAAGGAGTAAGAATTAGTGTCAGCAATCGATACTTGAAGCTATGAGGATAATAAGCTCTGAGGGTAAGGAGGCAAAGAAACCTTCACATGACTCTGGAGAATTTTTACTAAAATAACACTTCTCTATTAGGCATCATGCTTGGCTTAAGCGAACAAGGTCAAACGTTTCATTTTCACGTGAGATTGACCTATTGTGTAAGCAGATTTGTGTCCCCTGCCGAATGTAATTCAGATCTCTAAAGAGTCAAACAGTGGAGTAAGTAACAGGGGATATTATTGTGTATATAATTACTGAGCTTGGTACTATTAGCGTGCAGGATATAATTACAATAAATTTAAGTTGCCACTTAGCGTGCAGCAGATATTCTTTGCAGATTATGTTTTATTTCTAGGAAATACTTCATTTGCTTTGAGAGAAAGTATTGGGACAAAGCAAACTAAAATCACCATGGAAATTTTTTAAAGAAGAAAGTCTTGAGCCACATCTTGGCTTTCTGAGCCATCATCTCTATGAATATGGTTTAGAAGTCTGTATTTTTAAAGTACTTCAGGTGGTTCAGATACTCAGCCAAATTTAGAAATCTGTAAACTAGACAACAGACTAAGTTATGATTTAATTAGATTTTTTCCTTTTTAAAAAATATAAAATAGTTTCAGGCTCAGAGGAAGAAATACGCCTCCCCTTTCTAGGCTACACCTATTGCCACAAGACCCTCATTTCCCATTTTGGCCTTTTACTATCAATTATTTCCTTTTTCCTTTCAGATTCTTGGTTCTAGCTTGTAAATATAACTTTCTTCCTTCATTTGAACCAAACTTCCTTTGTCTCCTTAGTCATGCCTTCTTGCTTGCTTTCAGGCCACATTTTTTTATTTCCTTTCTTTTTTTTTTTCATTTTCTTTTATACATTCAATCATATTATTATTTGTCTTACAAAATGGATATTTCAACAGGTGAATATTTCTCCCTAGTACAGTTGATAAAACTCCAAAATATCTTCAACGGATAATACCACATTTCTTTGTGCCATTAATGCTTTGCCTCCCTATTTTTCTTCTAAATCTCCTTCCTCAAACCCTCCTCTTTCACACACACTATATCTGGTATTTACATCTATATACTGTGTTTCTATATCCTTTAGTCAATTAGTTTCAGTCATAGGGTGTGACACTTGGTATATATTAAGTGGGGACATACAGTGCCTCTCCTTCATAGCCTGGCTTGCTTCACTCAGCCGTAAGTCTTCCATATTCATCCACTTCCTGTCAAAAGCCTGGGTTTTGTTGTTTTTTATGGCTGAATAGTATTCCATTGAGTATATGTGCCACAGTTTTTCTATCCATTCATCTGTTCATGGGCATTTGGATTGTTTTCATGACTTAGCAATTTTGAATAGTGCCGCAATAAACATCGATGTGCAAGCACTTTTCTGATTAAGTATTCTTCTGTCATTTGGGTAAATACCAAGGAGTGGGATTGCTGGATCTTATGGTAGTTCTATTTGTAGATTGAGGAATCTCCAAATTGTTCTCCACAGTGACTAGACCTATTTACATTCCCACCAGCAGTGTAAGAAAGTTCTTCTTTCATGACATTCTTGCTAGCACTTTTCATTTTTCATTTTTGTTTTTTTGGTTTTTTTTTAATCTTAGTCATTCTGACTGGGGTTAGTTGGTAGCTCATTGTTGTATTGATCTGCATTTCCCCTACAATGAGGGATGTTGAACATTTTTTCATATGTCTTTCAGCTATTCATATGTCATCTTTTTTTTTTTTTTGAGTTTTTTTTTTTTTTTTTTTTTGCTATAGGGCGCGTGCGCTCGCCAGACAGACAGAGACAGACAGAGAGACAGAAAGTGAGAAATAACCCCCCAGAGGGGATGGCCACACGGCAATCCCTTCTCCTCCATTCTCTTCTCGGGATCTTGGGCACGCACGCACACGTGCCCAGCATGAGTTTAAGCCACCGGGTCCTGGACTTGAAACGCAGTAGACTACGTGGGAGTCCAGCGACATAGCCATTACGCTAACTGCTGGTCCCTTCATATGTCATCTTTAGAGAGTGGTTTTTTCAACTCATTCTCCCATCTTTTAATAGTATTGATCATCTTTTTCCAGAACAGCTGCGTGAGTTCCTTGTGAATTCTGGTTATCAGTCCCTTATCTGACACACAGTTTACAAAAATATTTTCCCATTCTGAGGGCTGTCTATTCACACTAACTACTCTGTCTTTTGCCATGCAGAAACTTCTTAGTCTGATGTAATCCCACTTGTCTATTTTGGGGATTATTGACTGTGCTTTTCGGGTCTTATTTAAGAATCTTTGCCTACCCCAATGTCTCCCATAGTTTCCCCAGTGTTTTCCAGGAGCAGTTTTATAGTTTGAAGTCTTAGATTTAGATATTTGATCCACCTTGACTTGATTTTTGTCAGAGGTGAGAGGTCTGGGTTCAGATTCATCTTTCTGCAAGTGGAAATCTAGTTTTGCCAGTACCATTTGCTGAAGAGGTTTCCCTTTTCCCACTGGATTGACTGGTACCCTTTGTCAAAAATCAGTTGGCTGTATGTCAGGCCACATTTTTTAAAAAGAGTTATGGTTAAGCATTACCAACATTTAGTGTGTGTGTGTGTGTGTGTGTGTGTGTGTGTTTTGACTTTTTATTGATAGATTGGGTTGGGATATAAGTGCATACATGGCTAATCAATGGCTTGGCACTCAGAAAGGCAATATTGCACCTTTATTTTTCTTACAAAATTTAAGTATGTCCATCTCACTTTCTGATGGCATGATTTTGGCTACGTCATTCATTAGCCTTGTCTCAGCACAGCTTTGTTTTGGGTAAAGATATCCTAAAAGAGGTGCTAGAAGAATTAATGTGATGACAAACATAAGACATCTATACAATGTTTGGTTTGGAGCAGATAGTTAACATCTAAAGGAATAATAATCATTTCCTGTGCTGGAGGGCTAAGTACTTTCTCATAAGGTATTTGATTAAATCTTTACAAAAGTCCATTGGTGCTGCAGTATTTTATCCAAAGAAAGTAATATTTTTTAAAAAATTACTTGCTGAACATTATAGAATAATAAATTGGTAGAGACAAAATTTTGTATTTAGTCCATTTGATTCCAAAGGCCATACTGAGTGTAATCAATGACTCTATTTAGAAAGCTGCCCATATTTGTTTCCTATTGCTGCTGTAAAAAATTATCAGAACAGGGACCAAGAGTTAACATAATGGCTGTGTCGCTGAACTTCCATGTAGTCAACCGTGGTTCAAGTCCTGGACCCAGTGGCTTAAACTCACACCGGGCTTGTGTGCGTGCGTGCCCAAGATCCCAAGAGGAGAATGGAGGAGAAGGGATTGTGGTATGGCCAGCCCCCCTGTGGGTGATTTCTCACTTTCTGTCTCTCTGTCTTTCTGGCGAACACACGTGCCCTGTAGCCACACACACAGAAAAAAAAAAAACGATCAGAACAACGTGAATGTATTATCTCACAATTCTGGAGTTCAGACATTCAAAATGGATCTAGGGAGACTAAAATTAAGGCAGCATTATACATTCTGGAGGCTACAAAAGACAATCCATTTCTGGCCTTTCTTCTCTTCTAGAGTCTATTTATTTGCCTTGGTCCCTGCCCTCCTTCATCCAATTTCAAAGCCAGCAATAGCTAGTCAAATTTTCCTCACATCACTTCACTCTGACCCCTCTGCCTCCCTCTTACACTTGTTAAGAGCCTCATGATGACATTGGGTTGACCTGCATAATTCAGGGTCAGGCTATTAGCTTGAATCCATCAGAGTTACCCATCAGGGTTGGAATGAACTTCTCCTAAATCCTGAATGTTACTACTTTGAATGATTCCCATGAATCACAAATATCCTTGTGGCATCTAAAGAGGTGCAATTTTTTCAGAAAGTTTTCAATTGTCCTTGCCCAAAGAATCACAGGAATCAATATCTATGGCACCGATAATCTTATGAAGTATAATTCTTCAACAATAAGATGTGAAAGTCAAAATTACTGCCTGATCTATGGGTTGCAGAATGAATAGTATGTCAGCAGGCATGAAGACATTAATCTCCTGTTACATCCCCATCAGAACTCTTGCGTGAGCTGGTACTATTATCAATGAGCAGTGATCGTTTGAAATTAACCATTGCTTTGAGCCATATTCTCAACAATGCGGTGAGATATTCCATGAATCATGCTGTAAACAGAATCGCTGTCATCCAGAGTTTGTTGCTTTATTCAGAGCACAAAGTAGGTTTAGCATCATACATTAAGACTCAAGGATTATTTGGATGGTAAATGAGCATTGCTTTCAAGTAAATCTCAAAGCTGTCTTAGTCACTAATAAGACTAGCCTTTTGAAAATTAGGCTAGGCAGTGATGTCTGCTCTCTACATATGAAGTCCTAGATGGCATCTTCTGACTCTGAAAGACAGTTTCATATTCTCTGAAAATCTGTTCTTTAGCTATATTTAGTTATCTTTTATTTAATTTGAATTGACTTTATACATTCAATGAATACATATTACTTAACTTGTAAAGAGAATTTACCCAACATGAATATACTTTCCACCAGCCCAGTTCAGGATACTATACATGTTATCATCAACAGATAATAATCCATTTCTGTGTTCCATAAATGTCTTGCCTCTCCATTTTTTTGCTTAGTTTCTTTCCTCATACTCTCCCCCTTCTCTCACCCTCTTCCCCAGCTGTATTCTGTATCTCTCAACATTTTCCATGCCTCCATATCCTCTAGTCTTTCAGTTTCTGCCATAAAGTACAGATAGTCAATATATATTAAGTGGAGACATACAATGTGTCTCTTTCATAAACTGGCTTACTTCACTCAGCAGTAAATCTTTCATATTCGTCCACCTTTATCAAATGCCTAAATCTCATTATTTATGGCTGAGTAGTATTCCACAGAGTATATATGCATTCATTCATTTGTTTGTGGACACTTGGGTTGGTTCCATGTCTTAGCAATTGTGAATAATGCCACAAAAAAACATAGATAAACATGCATTTTTCCAACTAAGCATTCTCCTATCCTTTGGGTAGATACCCAGGAGTGGAATTGCTGATTTGTATGGTAGTTCTATTTGTAGATCCTTGAAGAAACTCCATATTCTCCACAGTGGCTGGACGAATTAACATTCCCACAAGCCCTTTAAGAGGGTTCCCCTTTCACCACAACCTTGCCAGCATTTATTACTTTTTGTGTTTTAAATCTTTGCCATTCTGACTGAGGTCAGGTAGAATCTCATTGTGGTTTTGATCTGCATCTCCCTTCTGATGAGGGATATTGAACATTTTTTTGTATGCTTTTTGGCTGTTTGTATGTCTTCCTTAGAGAGTTGTTTGTTAGTTCATTTTCTCTGTCTTGTTATTGGGTTGATCTCTTTTTATTGGTTTGTTTTTTTGTTTGTTTCTTTTTTGTTTTTCAGGTAAGTCACTTGAGTTCCCTGTGTATTCTGGTTATCAGTCCCTTATCTGAAGCATAGTTTACAAATATATTCTCCCATTCCACGGTTATCAATTCACACTAATTACTGCATTTTCTGCTGTGCAGAAACTTTTTGATCCGATATAATCCCACTTGTTTATTTTTGGGATTATTGCCTATGCTTTGGGGGGTCTTATTTAAAAAGTCTTTGCCTGCCCCAGTGTCTCCCAGAATTTTTCAAGTATTTTCCACAACTCATTTTACAGCTTGAGATCTTAGGTTTGGATCTTTGATCCACTTTGAGTTGATTTTTGTTAATGGTGAGAGATAGCAGTCCAGGGCCATCTTTCTGCAGGTGGGCTCCATATTTCAGGGAATAACTAGAATTGTTGGTGGAAGACCTACTAAAAATGATGATTGTGAATTGCAGTGGTTCTTCCTCAATCCTTATCATGTCTTTTCTTCAACATAGTGAATGAATTCTTGGAACTGTCTTCACTTCTTTTTTTAAAAAAAGAATTATTTAATTTTATTAATAGTAATAATAATTATTATTATTTTAATTCACCAGAGAGAGACAGAGAGGAGGAAAGTGAGAAAGTAAGCCACCAGGTCTGGGATTCAAACCATGGTAGGCTTTGTGGGAGTTCAGCATCCAAACTACTGCACCACCTGATAGCCTGTAATTATCTTGACTTCTGATATACAAGTCTCTCCTCTGATCATCCTGTTTAGAGTCCTTTCAAGTTCCTTCTTCCCTGGTGCCTCAATATGGCAATCTCTACCACTCAATTCAAAAAGTATCAATCCAGTTCCTAACTTGTGTTAGTTACTCTTTTCTGTACATGTACATGAGGTGAATGGAACATAATCCCTGCCCTTATACAACTCAAAGTTCAACGTGGCAGGAATGAATTCCAGAGATCTTTATCCTTACCTTCAATAAGCATGATGACATGACACTTTGGCAAGAAGAGTCCAAACGAAGTTTTCCAATGGCTCTGTGATCCTCACTTTATATATTTTATGTGTCTTGACTTTTCCTGTGACATGAGTACCCCCATGTGTCGATGACTCCAAGTAGCTATCATTGAATCCACAATTCCCTTATTAGGGGTTTAGAGAATGCTCAAGTCAGACATGCCAGAGTTTGACTCCTGGGCCCCACCACTCATTAAACGTAGAATCTCAGATAAGTTACATTACCTCAACTAAGGCCTAGTATTCTCATTGTACAATGAGAATAATTATATGTAAATCATAAAGTCATTGTAGAAAGTTAGACATGCTATGTAAATTTCTCAGCATTGTACCTGGCATATGCCAAGTACTCCATGCATGTTAACTTCTACTTAACTATGAATTCTGTTTATATTTCACCCCATAATTGACTCTCCAGGGTACCTTCAGTATGCAGTTTAGAATTCTCAGACTTCAATTCATCTAATGCAATATATTAACTTACAACTTTTTCTTTCCTTTTTTAAAAACTTGCCAGAGGGCACATGTGTTTGCCAGAAAAAGACAAAAAGAGCAAAGCGTGAGAAAGCACCACCCATGGGTCCTGGTCATACTGCAGTCCCCTCTCCATTTCTCTCTTATTTCAGGATTTGGGGCATGCATACACATGTACCTGGTGTGTTTCTCAAGCTGCTAGGTCTGGGACTTGAACTGTAGTTGGCCACGTGGGATCCAGATACCTTAACCACCAGAACACCGGTTAACTTCTAACTTTTGAACCAGCTCTTTAATGCACCAAGTGCTCAAGGGACAGTGAAATGATACAGAAACAAAAAGTGATGCTATTCGCTCCGAATAGCTGTTTTAAACATCACACAGCATGTAAAAATGTATGTATTAGTTTACTAGGGCTGTTAGAACAAAGCACCCCAAACTGTGAAGCTTAAAACAATAAGAATTTATGCTTATTCTCTCACAGTTCTGGAGGATAAAAGTCAATCCAAGCTTTCTTTCAAAGGCTCATGCTCCCCCCAAGGGCTTCAGGGCAGAGTCCTTCCTTGCCTCTTTTAGATTCTGATGGTTGCTGGCAGTATTTGATGATTCTTGCCTTGCCACAGCATAATACCAATCTCTATCCATCTTCATATAGCCTTCTTTCTCTGTCTATCTGGATTCACATTTTCCTCTCCTTTTCCTTTTTCATCCCCAAACATAATTATTTCACAACTGTTTTGAGACTAATTTCATATTTTATGTAAAGTTCTAATCATGATATATATATATATAAACATACACACATACATACACATATGTGTGTATGTGTGTGTGTGTGTGTGTGTGTGTATATATATATATATATATATATATATATATATATATATATATTTAACAGAAAACTTTGTGAGTTTTGTCTGTTAAATATTTCTTGCATTTGTGGGACCAGCAGTTGGTGTAATGGCTGTGTTGTTGGACTCCCATGTAGTCAACTGTGGTTTGAGTCCCAGATCTGGTGGCTTAAACTCACACTGGGTGTGTGTACACCCATGCCCAAGATCCTGAAAGGAGAATGGAGGAGAAGGGATTGCGGCATAGCCATCCCCCCTGGGTAGTGATTTCTCGCTTTCTGTCTCTCTGTCTCTCTCTGGCTGGCTCACAAGCACACGTGCCTTATAGCAAAAACCTCTCCAAAAAAATAATTCTTACATTTGCACCTCACACTTACCCTCTACCACCCACTCTCTATCATCCAATCCCCTTCCTTACAATCCCTGCAGTATCTACAGTTATCCTCTACTATCATATCTTTCCATTTCTCCCATAGAGTGCAGACATTTGGTATATATTGAGTGGGTATATGGAATGTATATCTTTCAAAGTCTGGTTCACATTCCTTAACATTAAACCTTCTATATTCCTCTACTTTTAATCAAACAATAGGGTCTCATTTTTTCTTATGACAGAGTATTATTCCATAGTATTATATAAATGTACCACAGTTTTGCAACCCAGTCATCAGGTTTTGGACACTTAGGTGGTTGACTCCGTATCTTAGCAATTGTAAGTAATGTTACAATAAATATGGATGTACAGGTATCTTTCCAACTGAATATTTTCCTACCTTTGGTTAAATTTCAAGGAATGGTTACTGGGTTATATGGTAGTTTTATTCATTAGGTTTTTTAGGAACCTCCATATTGTTTTCTACAGAAGCTATATTAATTTACATTCCCACCAATAGTGTAAGAGGGTTCCTTTTACATTACAGCCTCACCAGCCCTCGTTCTTTTTTTTTTTTTTTTTTTTTTTTTTTGATCCTAGTCATTCTGACTAGAATTAAGTGGTTGCTCATCTTGGTTTTAATTAGCATTTCCCTTATGACAAGAGACTTTCAACATTTTTTCATATGCCTTTTGGCTACTCATAAGTCTTCTTTGTAGAGTTGTCTATTTAATTAGTCTCTTACATATGAGATATTATGTTTATATGTGAAAATATTCTGACCCTAATTGGTTCCAGTAGAGACAGACAGACCCTTGTTTACAGTACCTCCCATAGACTGCACCTCTTTTATAGACTCCCTTCCTTCTATAGACTCCCTTCCTTTCTTTTATAGACTTCCTTCCTCCTCTTGTAAAGGAGGCCAAATTGCACTGTGCGTGAGAATCACTATGCACTTGAGGTTCATATGTAAAGTCATTTAGATGCCAAACACCGTCTGATACAAATCTCTGTAGCCCTCATCTCCAGATACTTGGGACCATTTAGCCTACAATGACAGCTCTGAGTCATTCTGGGTTGTAAGAATAATTACAGTCCTCCTATCAGCATTTACTCATATTCTGGGGTCAAGATCATCTGTCACAAGACTGGCCTTATATATTGTCCTGCTTCTGAAAACTGCGTATTTATCTTGAGCATAAGAATCGATCTGCACTTCCACCTGATGTTGATTCTCAGCTCATCACATAAGTCAAGGTCCTACTAGGATTGACTCATGTAGTATCCCTGTTCTCTAAAAACAAAACCTGAGTTAATGTTAGGCCTGAGTGTTCAGCTACAGGTTCAGGACTTTGGTGACTAAAGCAGTTGACTCCTGCCTGTTGGAATGTCTAATTAGCATCTGTTTTTAACATACCTTTGGCCATGATTATGTCTCCACATTCCTCTATATTAAATTCTTCCATCTCTTAAGCTCACGTCAGTTGATTTCTGTAGCATCATTATTTCAGGGGGCACTTCCAGTCCTAGGTCACAGTTTTTCCCACAATCTGCCCTACTAATCAGACTCTTGTATGACCAATTTAAAAATATAATTAATGGAGTTAAATCCTACTCAAAAATGTTTGCAAGATCAGGTACTTTATCATTCTTCTAATCTCCCAATATTGCTCCCGTTGATTTTTCATTCATGCTATTTCATTTGATGTGCCAGAAGTAGCTCAACACATTTGTCCTGATGATAATGAAAAGATATTCTGCTCATATTATCCTTAGTGAATTGAGAGATCATAATATTACTTTGTAAAATGAAGAACACAATGATGGCTGAGCATATTTGCTACTTGCCAGTTTGCTTGCCTGCCAATAAGCCAGTGTGTGCATTGCAAAGCTACTTTCATCAGAATAACTGTTGCTCATTGAGTCAGACTTTTTTTTTTACCTCAAATACTATTGAGATATAAATATTTTTGTAAGCCAGAATTAACTCCTTTGGCCTATTAAGGAGTTTAGCAGTGTTTAGCAAACTGTTTCACCAACTGTAAAAAAGAATCCTTTTGCACTCGAACATTCAAACTGGTATGTAATGATCAGGAAACTCAGTAAAACATGAGCTAGGGATCAGAATATAAACACAATGTATGGAAATTTTAGTTTAGAAAAAGAAGCTAAAAATAAACTTGAATGTAATCAAGAGAATCAAAGCAGGAGTTTATAATGGTGCTTTTTTAAATAAGAAAGCCACAATCCTTTGTTCTTATTTATAATGAGTTGGAATGGTAAAAGCAGCCAAACCTGCAAATAAATACTTCAGAGAGGTAACTAAGACTATTAACCTGAATATAAAATTGTTTTTGAGATTTTATTCTAGATCCTGGCATATAAAAAAAGATATTAGAAAGATTCTGAATTCTTGACAGAAATCAGACTGCATATCCCTAATATTCTTTTCTTTATCAGTAAACATACATTTTGTATAGGAATTTGGTTCATCAGAGCTCAGAATACCCAACACAGAAGGGTAAAGTCAAAACAATTGCTACTGCCCCAAGGATTTTAAATGAATGGTGTTAAATTATGTATGTAATGCGAATGTTATGATAAGAATGTCAAAATGGTACTTTTTGCAAAATTGTGTGCTAAGTCCAACTGCTGAGTTCAATGCAATTTGTATCAAGTAGGCTCATAAGAAATTTAATAACATGAGCAGAATAACTATGAGCCTTACTTTTTATGGCTACCACCACTTACTCTTCCTACTTTCTTCTATATTTGTATCACCATTTTTAATTTGTTTTTCTCATTGTGAGTGAAACCTTTTAATGGTGGAAGAAAACAAATATTTGGAAAATTATAAACAAGAAAGAAAAGTAAGCTCACCCTAAGTGCCAGCATCCAGATAATTCTGGATGAGGCCCACTATGGACAGTGTTGCTCATTTTCTTCTAAGAACTTTAAAAATGCATTTTGATCATTATATAAGCATAATTTCTTTCTGGATTGATAGTTAAATAACTCCCAAACATAAGTTCTTTATTAGGCATTGGCACTTTATTTGATATATTGGGCTTCAGAAAAGTCATGATGCATTTTTGCATAGAAAAAAGTACATCATGGACATAAAAAGAAGTGAAAATACTTAACGAGGATAAGTGTGGAATGGGGGGGTGAAGAGAAGAGGATAGAGGAAGATAGCAAGAGAACAAATAGAGAGGCATGACATTAGTGGAACACAGATATGGTTTATTATTCTTTACTGGATTGGTCTGAGAAGTATTTCATGATGGGTAAAGTCTTTTTACAAGCAAAATGAGAAATAGTGATTGACTGGTTAAAAAAATAATTGGAATAACAATAATGATCAGGAAAAACAATGAAAAGGTATTGAATGATGAAGTGGGGATTTTAACATCTCTGTATTGACTGACATGCATGGCATTCCTTTTTGAAAAAGCAATGTAATACACTGTAAAGTTATAGGCAATTCAATGTAATATAAATAAGATTATGATGATAATAAATTTAAAAAGTTCATTGTGGCTTTTCCAACAACCAATATTTTTAATGATTCTATACTGATATATAATTCACTTTGTTACTTATATAGTGAATATTTAGTTTCTTTCTATTTTTTTCACTATTATTTCAATCAGGCTGCAATGACTGTCTTTGCTCCTTGCCCCCCTGACATCTATCCATAGTTCACAATGCATTCTGATAGTAACACCCCTCTTGTTCTACTTCAGTGAGAATATGTTTACTGTGTAATTGGCATTCTTTTTTTCCATTAGCTTTCTTTCTTTTTTTTAATGTGATGATATCACTAAAATACTATACTGTTTCTTGTTATCAACATGAGGAGCAGGAAAATATTGCAAGGCTCATCCATGGCTTAGTATTCCTTTAAAATCCTGTTACTATAGGAAAGTGTCTCAGTAAAAAGTGAATTCTACCAGAATGCACTAATGTAGCCTACTGTTAAAAAACCAAAAAAGTGGTTCCTTTACTTATAACACAAAAATAATTGAATAAAGGAAAGTTTGAGGTAATGCAGATAAAATATTTTACAGATATAGCCTTTTATTAAGGATCAAATAGAGAGAATGTCTTGCAAATTATTCTGAACTGCTGTTTTATGATATAGTTCAAGTAATTTAATTTTCAGTAGTGTATTGGGGACTGTTCATCCTGTTTGAAGTTCAAAATTTCATTATGAACCTGTGAACTATTCTGAGGAAAACATACAAAACAAAGTGACCTTTTCAAGTCTGAAGTTCTATGAAAACATTAAGATTAGGAAGCTACCTGTGTTTTAAAGACCAAAATGTTTGCAGTGGTATTATTAAAAATGAATCAGCTATCTAATCTTGAATTCAATAAAACTTTCAAGTTTTGTTGATTTTATCTCAAACTCCTTGGCATCTACCTGTTCTTTTCTACCACTGTCCCTCCTCTCATTGGTCCTAGACTTCTGATATGGTACTGATCAAGATCCCTTACTAGGGAATGTTTTTTTGCTTGTAATCTTGAAATAGATATATCTCTTTATAAATTATATAAATGCTACAGTGTTTTCATATTTTTATATTATAAAATTATATAAAATGAAATTAAAGAAGCTCAACATTAAATATAAGGACAAATAGAAGTTTAAATATCTGTTCTTTCCCCTAGTGGATGGCCTTGCACAACTCATGGATTGTATGCTCTGCTCGGAGAACAACTGGCCAGACTGTAGTTACTCCACCCAACTGTCATCCAACTTTTTAAAGTATAACTATGTCACTCACCTTCTTAGCAAGTTGACAAAGTGGAAATATAATATATAAATATAATATAAATATTCAAACTGGAAATTTCTCAGATTTGTTGCAGGAAAATTTTCATTGTTTCATCCCAGTTCTTCATTAATGAGACTTCGGTTCCACCCAGAGGAACTACTCAGTTTTTTGAAATTGAATATAGTACTCTTCATATTTTTATTTTTATTGCAAATGGTTTTCTCATAACCAGAATGTTTTTGGTCTGCCTTTTCTACTCATATTTAACCTTTGAGATTTACCTCAAAACTTTTATCCTTTCTCATATATTCTTTGATATCATTCCTCCATATCAACTAGTTTATTTTTATTATGTTTTAATCATTTAGTGTATGAGCCTACCTCTAAATTGGGTTTGTAGAAGCTAGCAATATGACATATTCGTATGTATGGCAGTTAGAATTCCTGACAGACACATAGCCATAAATGTTTGTAGAATAAATGAATGAATGAATAAGAGCCCAAACCAAAATACTACAAAGGAATTTACATACTCTATCTGGTGGCAAATACTGCTTTACAAAAAGATCCACTTAAATATGGAGGTGTTATTTATTCAAGATCAAATATTCAGTGTCTTGGAATTCAATTGTGCTTTATTCAATTGTGATTTTTAAATTACATGATAAAATGAGCTATAGTGTGACTTCTGTGAGCAACTCTAATGGCTACTTAAAGGAGGAATGGTTATCAAGGTTATTCATATTGCACTTTGACATGCGATATGTTCAGTTAGCTGTTGTTTACAGTTGATCTTTTATTGTCTTCAGCAACTTTAGGAGGTTTCTTTCTATTCCTATTTCATTTAAACATTTTTAAAATTAGAAATTCCTGTTGAGTTTTCTTAAATTCTCATTTAGCACTTACTATAATGTTTTTCTTCTTTAGGTTATAATGTAATAATTTTTGTTGAATTATTGTCTTAGAACTATCCTTGTATTTCTGTACCATACCTTCTTTAGTCAAGAACATTATTCTTCTAATAGTAATATATTTGCAAACTTTTTACCTGTATGCTTTACATATGTCTTTGTGAGAATAATAGGTATTGGTCTAAATATTGAGTCATGTAATTTTTTATTACACTTTAGAAATCACTTGAAATAGCATTGAATCAAACTTACCTCAGAGTTCAAGTAAGTCAAGAAGTTCTAGCAGTAAAGAATCATGATACAGGGGTCAGCGGGTGATGTAGTAGTTAAGGGCACTGAACTCCACATGGCCAACCATCGTTCGAGTCCCAGACCTGATGACTTGCTTTCTCACTTTCTTTCTTTCTCTGTCCCTCTCTGGTCAAGTTAAATCAAATAAATAAATTAAATTAAATTAAATAATTTGTTGGGGGGAAGAGATTTTTGCTATAGGGCGCATGCACTTGCCAAAAAGACAGAGAGAGATAGAGAGACAGAAAGTGAGAAATCACTCCCCGGGGGGATGGCCACACCTCAATCCCACCTCCTCCACTCTCCCCTCAGGATCTTGGGCACGCACACACACGCGCCCAGTGTGAGTTTCAGCCACTGGGTCCAGGACTCAAACCACGGTCAACTACATGGGAACCCAGCAACGTAGCCATTACACTATCTACTGGTCCCAAAATAATTCTTTTAAAACATGTTTAAAAATTAAATCATGATACATAACATTTATTAAGTGCTAAACTTGTGCCAGTTACTCCTTAAAGTGAGATACATATACACACGCATGTTCACACACACACACTCATTTAAATCCTGCAGTATTTCTATAAAGTAAAATTTAATATTATGCCAAACTCCGGGCATAGGAACTGAGATGCAGAGATGTAAGGTACTCTGGGTCACGTAGAAGACAAATTGTAGCCTAGGTATTTGAACTTCAGCATTCTGGCTCCAGAGCTTACATTCGTCACTGTTATACATTACTCCTTCAGCATGTTACTGGGGGGAACATAAACCTCAGGAATTATTTGTCCAGAGACAGAATCTGACATAATCATTGTTAATAACCTATGACTGTTTAAACCATGTAGAACTTAGAAATACCCTAGCTACAGACTATCTATTGAAATAAGAATATAGCTAGTACCATAACTGTATTTAACTAATTAAGAAGAAAAATAGAGAGGCAGGACATTCATGGGACACAGAAATGGATTATTATCTGTTGATAATAATATGTATAGTATTCTCAACTGGACTGACGTGAAGTGTATTTATGTTGGGAAAATTCACTTTACAGGCTAAGTAATGTATAGGGGCTAAATGTATAAAATAAAATAAATTAAAATATGCTTAGAAAAAAACAGTTTAATGAAAAATATTACCAAAATAATCTATTTTTCTCATCTTTTCAGCAATCTTGACACAGAAGAACTATGTGGTAAGTTTATTTTAATAAGTAATTCTATTACTCATTTTAGAAGGAAAGTGAATGTTATCTAGTATATTCTTACAGTACTTATTTTAGAAGGAAAGAGAATATTGTCTAATACATTCTTATATACCTTGAAATCAATGTCATAGATTCTGGAATAAAGAAATAGATAAATTAAAATGTCAGAGGATTTATCTTTATCCTTGAGTTTTGCTCAAGTAGATATTTCACTGCAAAAAGAGTTAGGCCTCATTAATTTGCTCATAGAAGGAAAATTGTTATTGCGATCAGCATGTTAGTTACACAAGAGCAAATTCTCCACCTGTTCGAATATATTTTTAAATTGGTGTTTAATGCAACTTCATTCTTCTCTTCACAAAGTATTGTACAGAACCTTTTATTGCTGTTTTCCAAAGCTGTCTTCTTGAAATGTAAAAATAACTGTGTCCCATACCTGCCTAAACTGTTCTGGAATTTTAAATGTCATTTGCAAAAGAAGTGATTCACTAAGGAAAGATAAATCTTTAAAAACAGGCCTGATTTAATGGCCTCTTTATTTGTTTTCTTCAACTTTGTGGCTAGAAACAAAAGTCACAGATTAGAAATGTGGAAAGGTAAATATTTCTGAAATTTGTTCTGTCATGAAAAAAGCATGGAGCATTATGAGACTATTAAATTTGGAACAGCCATGTTTCTCTGAATACTGGAAGGTTTTAAGTCTTATGTTTTATGATAAATGCATAAGATAATAGTTTTGGTCTTATTGTATAGGCAGCTTGAAACATTTTTTGATGGTCAGAGGTGAGTTTCTCTAGAAATCCTAATTGAATCTACAAGCACTTTTTGAATATCTTATACTTCTTACAATTCAAGAGCTTACCAAAACCATTAAAAAGGGCATTTTATAATATTCTTGAGTAGTTATCTTCCATTTCTTTAAAGTAGTAGAGCAAAATGAAAAGTTGTCACTCTGGGACAAAACATCAGAATACTGGGACCAGCAGTTAGGGTAATGGCTATGTCGCTGGACTCCCACATATTCGACCACGGTTCACATCCCGGACCCAGTGGCTTAAAACTCACGCCGGGCGCGTGTGTATGCGTGCCCAAGATCCCAAGAGGAGAATGGAGGAGAAGGGATTGCGGCGTGGCCATCCCCCCTGGGGGGTGATTTCTTGCTTTCTATCTCTCTGTCTCTCTCTGTCTGGCGAGCGCACGCGCCCTATAGCAAAAACCTCTCCAAAAAAAGAAAAAAAGAAAAAAGAAAAAACACATCAGAATACTGGATTTGAAGAGAATAACTGAACCAAACAAGAATGACAACCCAAACCATGAACTATCTAGTTTTCCAGTGATCATATAAAACTTTGTGCTTTCTGTCCTTGCATGGTGTCTGTCCCAAATTCAGGGGAAAGAATCTGACTGAAGGGACCAGCAGGTGACATAATGATTATGTCACTGGACTCCCACATGGCCAAATGTGGTTTGAGTTCCAGACTTGACCTGGGGCCTTGAAACTCAAGCTGGGCAAGTGTGCATGCACACCCAAAATCCTAAGAGGAGAATGGAGGAGAAGGGATTGTGGCATGACCATCCCCACTGGAGGGTGATTTCTTGCTTTCTGTCTCTCTTGTGAGCACACGTGCCCTATAGTAAAAAATCTCATTTAAAAAAAAAAAAAAAGAATCAGACTAAAACGTTCATGCAGAAGCAAGGCACTTTTGTACCAAAGCAGTTCCTGCTTTTGTTAGTTATGAAACACCAGCGAAGAGTAACGGAGAAAACCCTCCCGTGCTTTCACACAGTTGGGCATTGGCAACCATACATGGCAATGCTAAGGCCAGTAGCAAGAAGGGCCCATGTGGACAATGCTAACAAGCTGACGATGGACGGCAGTCACCACGAGGTCAAGTTGTGGCCACCCTCATCCATGAGTAGGCAGTCTCTGCTAGTGAATGGGAGAGATGAAGTGAATGAGGTTATCTTGATCATTTTACTACATGAGGGTGAGAGGCGCATTTGCCTCAAACGTCTAGAATGTCAGACTGAAGTAATCATTTCCTGAAATCATTCACACAGTCCTTTTTCTTGTCCACAGAACTTTACCTGGGTAAGCATGACTGAGGAGAAAATGAACTCTTAATAAGAGCTTTTAAGATGAAAGCACTTAGTACCTTTTTATTTGCCATGTAACTATGTTGCCTGTCTTTAATCCTTAGGAATATTGTGTTCTCTTCTATATTTTTGAATATTCCAAATATGAAAGTGTATCTTTACTTACTCCACTCCAAAAAAAAATAAAAAAGTTATTTTTAAAAATGTATCATCTTTCTGTAAGTAGGGAATTAAATTAGGAACCTATAATTCATTAGAAAAGTTTTGACCATTTTTCTCATCATTTTTGTTAGGGAATTAGTATATAGAGCTTTGATTCAAGAAAATTGTGCTATATTTTTAAAAACCCAGTGATTGTAGTCCCAATCATAGTTATAATCCTCCCCCTCTCTGTTGAAGAATATGTGTTTAATTTCCAAAATGTAGTTTCATTTCCTGTTATTTTGTGATTATAAAGTAAATATTTAAGTTGGATTCTAATCAGAGCCAAATGCTTCAGTGCTAGCAAGTGAAATATGTCGATTCACACCCTGCACAAGTTCTCCCTCGCGCGTGGGAAGGGCAGAGTTTGATTGACATAGAAACTAGACTTGATGTGCTCTCTCCCAGAAGCCAATTAAAAGTTCCAGATATCTAAAAGTTTTATTCTATTATTTTACTTAACACTTCTGTTTACTCAGTTATGGACCTAGAATTCAAAATCAGTTAAAACATTGACTTTTAAAAAATACTTTTATACTTTTAATTATGCAAGCAAGTACTTTGCTACTATTTCTTTAAATTTAACAGTACAGAATTAGGTAGGTGTATATATTGCATTTATTAAAATGTCGAAGTCTCTTTCTCTTCCACCTGTCTTTTCTTAACCTCCATGTTAACTATTTCAATATATCTTTCCAGATATTTTTATTCATCTAATGACATTGATATATATGCATATATATTGTTTTTCCAAGTGTAGATCATGTACAGTAGATCTATACGGTAGACTTATACAGTATAGTCAGTGCAATTCCACACTGGTCAACCTAATTTTTTTTTTTTTGGGGGGGAGAGTTTTGTTTTGTTTTGTTTGCTATAGGGTGCGTGCGCTCGCCAGATAGACAGAGACAGAGAAAAAGAAAGAGAAAAATCACCCCCCAGGGGGCATGGCCAGGCTGCAATCCCTTCTCCTCCATTCTCCTCTTGGGATTGTGGGCACGCACGCACATGTGCCCAGCATGAGTTTAAGCCACCGGGTCCGGGACTCGAACCATGGTCGGCTACGTGGGAGTTCAGCGACATAGTCAGTACGCTAACTGCTGGTCCCTCAACCTAATTTTATTAACAAGCTTGCATAATGTCTCATTTACCTTAAGTTTTTCAACCAAGTTCCTTCCGATGGATTTTCAGGTTGCTACCAATTCCACTGGGAAAAGCAACTTTGAAGTAAATGTTCTCTTATGTATTAATTTTTGTACTGTTGCACAAGTATGGTAGATTCCTAAAGGGTCATTCGTTGGTCAAAGTTTCTAATCTGTACACCTACCAGCAGTTTATAAGGGTGACAAGATTAATCCCTCTTCACATATACTTGTGAAGGCCCTCCTCAAGGCAAGTTTTTGAACATATTTACTGCTATTCGTCAATGCTTCACTCAGTTTTAATTAGGCAATTGTGTCTGACCTGTCAAGCTTTGGTTTTGTATTTTTGCCACCTTCTGCTCTGATCTAAAAGAATTAGGAACATAATCATTATTTTCCTGACCCTACCCAGTTCATGACTATTTTCATAACCTAATTCATTTTTACTAAACTCCTTTGCAAATCTTGAACTTGGCAGCTAAGAATTTTGAGATATTTATAGATGGGTGAAGAATAATTACAATGAAAGTTCATGTAGTTAGAGTGATCTAAAAGCATATCTGTAAGGAAGCTGCGAGAGCGAGGTTGAATATATTTAATAGTGTAATTACTCATCTATTGTAGTTGGTTGCTACCTACCAAATATTAAACTGTTTTGAAAGTTAAGTCTATAAATAAGATCATAAAACCTGAGGGTACAGGAAACTCCCAGAATAAAAGCTTATTAGCTGCACGCTTATTAGGTCCCTTTCTGAAGCTGTGCTCTAGGCACCCCTGGTCAGACTGCAGCACAGTGCAAGCCTGCATCAAGAGACCTGTGCCAGCAAGTCAGAGTGTTAAACAGCCAGAAGACTCCATGTCCTTCACCAGGTTGTTAGACCCATGGCCACCTGGCATGTGTCCCTTGGTGACTGGGTTATAAAGCAGTTTAAGTGACATTGATCTGTACCTTTTTCAAATAACCCGTATTTCTGGATTTCAGGCTAATGCCCCCATTCAGATGGTAGGGATTTTAAGTCTCTCATCTCAGCTATTTTCTCTTTTATGTAATCTACTGCTTGAGAAGTTCTAGCAAGTCACATACTGTGGGATTCATCTCAAATCCTGGTAATGCTTTATGAGAACAGTTCCCAGTGACACCTTCATCATAGCTTTGGGTCTTTTGGTTCTCACTGGGAATTTTTAGGCCAGACCTGAAAACACAACAACTTGGAGGATTAAGATGCAGAAAAGAAGCAAAGCATGACAAAAGCTATAGTCTTGCAATGCAAAACCACTAGTTAAGTACAAGGGAAGGGAAAAACTAATTTCTTGTTCATGTTTTATTAGAGAAGAGACCTAAATGCTGTCCATAAGATGCTTTGCCTTCTGACAGACAACTTGTTTGTACACTCATTTACAAATTGTGCTCTACACCTTCATTTTACCCAATGCCCAGACTTTTTACCTTTCAAAATTTCTTACTTAAACTGAAGAGGATAAGGTTTCTCTCTAATGCCATGATTTAAGGGCGTAACGTATCTGTCCAGTGCACATTAGCATTATGATTCAGATGAGAAGCATGAGTCACAATTACGGGAGTAAAGCATTTAGTCCAAACCCAGCTACTTCTGAAGCAATCACTGACCTTCCCTCCTTCCTTGCCTTAACTTGAAGTATGCAGATATACTGCTGAAATTCTAGAAATCCCACCATCCTTCCACCTCGCAGTTTTGGCAAGACCCGTAGTCTATGTTCTGTGATAAAAATCACTCTTGGCAATTAGAGCTAGCATTGTTCTTCTGATGATAGCACCAACATTCCCCAAATCATCCACAGTGTACCCACGGTAACCTTTCTAACAGAAAAATTTGGGAATCTAACTCTGCATTTTCAAAATTGTTCCACTGCTCCCCGCTGTTTGTAGTGGTCAACTTTAATCTGCATCATAATCTCCTACGGAACCTGTAAAAGATGATTCTTGAGTCCAGATTCTAATTTAGTAGATGAACTAAATATACAACTAATCTTAATTTTATATATATTTTTATTTCAATTTCTTATATACGTTCAATCACATATGTCACTTAGCTTGTAAAGTGAATATTCTAACATGAATACATTTTTCACCAGTCCAGTTGGGAATACCTTACATGTTATTTTCAACAGATAATAACCCATTTCTGTGTCCCATAAATGTATTGCCTCTCTATTTTTCCCCGTAATGCCTTTCCTCAGACTTTCTCTCTCTTCCCACATTGTATCTGGTATCTATAACCATTTTCTATGTTTCTGTATCTTCCTGTCATTCAGTTTTGGTCATAGAGTGCAGACTAATCTTAATTTTTAGCAAGTACTTTCAACCAGTGCTTCTCAAACTTAAATGTGCCTATAGATCACCTAAAGTTCTTATTAAATTCAGGTTATGGGCCGTGTGGCATAGTGAGCACTGGTAGATGCTGCTCCTTGGCAGGTTGAATGTGGAAGACTCAGGTTTGATTCTCAGCCTGCTCCCAAAGCCAGTTTGGTGGTGCACATCTGTATTCCCAGGAACTCTTGAGGCTGAAGCAAAGGGATCATGATGTATTGGTACCCTATCTTTAAAAATGATAGTAATAAAAAGTACAGATTGTGACATAGTATGTCTGAGATGGACCTGAGATGCTACGTTTTAACAGGTTGCCAAATGCTGTTGGTCCAAAGCCCATTTGAACATTAAAGCACTAGAAGATTCTGATGCAGGTATCAAAAACACTGGCCTAGAATCAGTTAGAACACCACCTAGCAAGGAACGTTTCCAACACATCCAGCTTCCTTTCTCACCACTGACTTTTGGCATTCTCCTCCTTGCCACCTCTAACCTCAGATAGCTCCCAGTCCTGTCCCTTATGTCCTTCATGCTAAATGACACTGCTTTCATGCTTTCTCTTTCATTATCCAGATTAAGTTCTGTTCATCTGTTAATTGAGCCATTGTGGGTTTTTTTGTTTTGTTTTGTTCTTATTTATTTATTTTTGATTTTATTTTTGAGAGAGATTTTTGCTAGAGGGAGCCTGTATTCACCAGACAGACAGAGAGAGACAGAGAGACAGAAAGCAAGAAATCAGTCCCCCCAAAGGGGATGGCCACGCTGCAATCCCTTCGCCTCCATTCTCCTCTGGGGATCTTGGGCATGCACACACATGTGTCCATCATGAGTTTTAACCCAATGGGTTTGGGACTTGAACCATGGTCAACCACATGGGAGTCCAGCAACATAACCATTACACCATCTGCTGGTCCCAATTGAGCCATTGTTGATGTCTCCCCAGTGAAACCCTCTCTGACCTACCCTGGCAGATGTATACTTGGATTGCCCCGTGGACTGCACATGTGTCTGGCCTGTTGAACAATGATCGCATGCATTATAGTTGTTTTTTGGAACGTTCTGTCCCATTCCTGATTGAAGACTCTTTAAAGATAGTGTCTATGTCTTTTCATTTTAATATTCTAGTCTCTTATTACAGCACCTGGCACATAAAAGACAGTAAGTATATGTTAGGTCATGTAATGGGTAAAGGAAAATTTACCATAATTAAGTTGAAGAGAATTATCTCCCTTTATCTTGGTTAGATGTCTCTGGCTCTTTCATCTAACTTCCTTCTTTGAGTTCATTGGAGCCCACTTGTCCTGGCTACCTGGCACATAGCCCTCAGTGAGTAGGTGATAATACAGTGTGAGTGACACTGAGCTACATCATCTCAAAATAACCCCTACACTTGGATTTCCATCTTGAGCTCCCTTCCAGGGACTGGGTCATTCTTTTTCTTCTCAGAGACACTTTATTTGTTAATATATTGCTTGGGGAGTGATTATTTTCTTTCTAACTGCTTGGAGGTTAAAATGAATTAATGGATCAGTAAAGAAAGAAAAGAATGGGGACCAGCAGTTAGCGTATTGGCTATGTCGCTGGACTCCCACGTGGTCGACCGCGGTTCGAGTCCCGGACCCGGCGGCTTAAACTCACGCTGGGCGCGTGTGCGTGCGTGCCCAAGATCCCGAGAGGAGAATGGAGGAGAAGGGATTGCGGCGTGGCCATCCCCCCTGGGGGGGTGATTTCTTGCTTTCTATCTCTCTGTCTCTCTCTGTCTGTCTGGCGAGCACACACGCCCTATAGCAAAAACCTCTCAAAAAAAAAAAAAAAAGAAAAGAATGAATGATGTCTGAGTAAGCATCAACTCTGAAACCTCAAATCATTTGATTTATCAGTACATGTATACATAGGTCCAATTTCAAAGTGGAAAGACACATTTTCTCCAGGACCTTTGCTGATTAGGCCAAATGTTTCATAAATGAAATATTTATTTTAAAATTGACTTTACTTCTTGTTTTTATTTTTCTAAAAACCTTCTCCAGCACCAAATTTTATTTTCACTTCATATATTTTTACCTTCTTGCATTTAAAATCCCCATTATACCTTTTTTGCATTCTTCTTTGTTCTCATTTTCAACTTAGTATGGACTTCATTCTAATATTTATTATTTTTCCAACTCATGAATATTCTACAGCCACATTAAGTGCTTGCTGATTCATAGAAAGCATTGTCTACAGAGTTTTCATTTATTAATAATTGCACAGACAAGGCAGACATCTTTGTCAACCCTATCAGAGAGTCAATATCATAACCGAACTAAAATGC
The DNA here is from genome assembly GCA_026018925.1 of Tupaia tana. Lineage (NCBI taxonomy): Eukaryota > Metazoa > Chordata > Mammalia > Scandentia > Tupaiidae > Tupaia > Tupaia tana. The sequence goes on from JAKSZU010000008.1 coordinate 45,659,009, forward strand.
TATTTTAAAGAAGTTATTTAAGGAATATCCACTTTCTTATTTATCTTCCAATTAACTCTTTCCTAAAAGAATCTTTTGAGAAATGTACCACTCTGTAAGGAAAGCATTTTGCTTTTCATCAAAAATACATTGTTAACTCAAAAAATATTTGGTAAACCCACATTGTGCACAGACTGCATTTTGACAACTATCATCTAGAAATGATTCATTGCTCATCCATCTTTTCTTTCTCCTTAGAAGAAGCCTTCTCATTGACTAGTAAATTAGTCAATAGCACTTTCTATTTTTTATTCATGTAAATGTCAACAAATAATTCCACCTGGAATATTAAATAAATTAATCAAAGCAGTTTCCATCAAATATACTGAATGTATACTAGTGGTCACAATTGGCTTACATGTGATTATCGTTTTAGTTTAATTCCACAAATTTATGGCACATTAAAAAGAGATAATAATAAACTCCAGTACATTCAAACAGTGAGGCCTATTAATTTTCCAGTACCTGAAAGTTCTAGATCTTTTTAACATACAAATTTCTGTCAGACTAGATCACTCATTTTAGAAATATATCAATTTTTATAAGAAAATATGAGGTTTTGCATTTATTTCTATTGTATTTCAACCTAGTGGTTTAGAAGCAATCCATGTCCCATACTTTTAATTGTAATTGTGATATCCAATATATTATTTATATTTAGTGACTGAAAAATGTGATAAAGATGGCATTTGTGCTGCCCAAATAATAGAAAAAGTTAGATCATGACAGGAATAGTTACGTGGAAGATACCATAAGAGGTCCCCTGTGTTAAGTGGCATCACTGATTCTTAAACTTCCGTGCTTCCCAGAAGACACAATAAAATCTAGCTTAATTTTTTTTTTCTAAAATTACTACCCTAATGAGATCTATAATAATATGCTGTCAAGAACAATTTTTAAATTGAAACATCCTTGTCGGTAGATAAAAATTCATTTTTCCCCTATTTCTCTAAGAAACCTTTATTCAAGGATAATGGTAACAACCCAGTTTTTTTCCTTTCTTTTAAATAAAATGAATATATTGAGCCCTTAGTCTCATTTGAAAAACTTCCAGTTTTCATTATAACTGACATTTTATTTATTTTACTCCTTATGGAGTGAATCATCAATTTTTTTGCTTTGTTTTATGGTTATTAATACCCAAACATAAATATATTTCAATATGTTCACTTTTCAGAATATTTTTCTCAGCACCTGGGCGAGTATGAGAATGTACTAGCAGCACTTGAAGACCTAAATCTTTCCATCCTGAAGGCAATGGGCAAAACAAAGAAAGTAAGGAAATGTTTATGTTTATTTTCTATAAAAATCTCTTCTTTCAAATATATTTTTCTTGAAAATTATACCCACTTTCTAATGTATCAAAAAGCATATATTCCTTTTACAAACACTTACTATGTGCCAGGACTGTGATTTGTGCTGAGGATACAAAGAAATGTTCAAATAGCTCTTCACCTGGGGTCTCAAGTGTGTAAGTAAGCAATTGCAATATAGCACAACAAAGAGAAGCACAAGATGGGACACCTCATTCATACCAGAAAAGATTACACATGAGTACTTAAGAAATAAGTCAAGTAGTTATAGTTGGACAAAGAACTGGACACAGGGAACAGTGTATACAAAAGTTCTCTATCAGGAGGGGCATGCATACTCAAGAAAATGAAGACAGGCAATAAAGATTAAGTACAGAAAACCAAAGAATAGCGTGATGTGAAATGAAAGTGTCGTGGGTGTAGAGAGGAGCCACACCTTTTATGATGTCAGCAAAGTATGAACTTAGGCTTGTATTATAAATGCAATTAAACCAGCAAATATTTTTAAGCAGAGATATGAAAATTCAGTCTTTCTAAAAGACCATATAAGACCTAGTTTATTGTTGAGGTGGAAGATGAATGAGGAGACTAGTTCACTAGTCCAGGTAACAGACATTGATATTTGGAAATATTAGCAGAAGATAATAAAGGAAAGCAAATGAATATACATATATTTGAGATAATATCAATAAAACTTAGAGAAAGAATTAATCAAAAGATATGAGAAGGATGTGTCCAAATGAATCCTAATTTTTAGCTTGTAGGGAGTGACTCTACCTAAACAGAAAGGGCTAAACCTGGGCCAGATCTGAGGAGGTAAGAATGTGTTCTCTTTTAGACATACTGATCTACGCCGCCTTCGAGAAATCTAAAGAGTCAAGTAAACCATTGGATACAGAAATCTAGATATCAGAGGTGAAGTCTAGGCTAGAGATATGTTTGTGAACTGTCAGAATTTAGGCAAATGTCTAGAATGACATCATCTAAATAAAAAGTAAAATAAGAAAAGGCCCAAACATTGTACCATAAGAACTTTAACTTTTGTTGGTAGGTGGAGGAGAAAGAGCCACCAAGAGTCTGAGGGGTAAGCGAAAAATATGACTAAAGCTGGAAAAGTCCAGTGTCTAGAAATTGAAAAAGACAGTATTTCAGGAAGTAAGGAGTAGCCAACAGTGTGGACTGCTATATACAGACTAAGAATATAGATGAGAATTAAATTTTGTCAGTGAATCAAAAAAGGCATTGGGAACCAGCAGTTAGCGTAATGGCTATGTCGCTGACTCCCATGTAGTTGACTGCGGTTCGCGTCCCGGACCCGGTGGCTTAAAACTCACGCCGGGCATGTGTGCGTGCGTGCCCAAGATCCCGAGAGGAGAAGGGAGGAGAAGGGATTGCAGCATGACCATCCCCCCTGGGGGGTGATTTCTCACTTTCTGTCTCTATGTCTCTCTCTGTCTGTCTGGCGAGTGCACGTGCCCTATAGCAAAAACCTCTCAAAAAAAAAAAAAAAAGGCATGATAAAAAATAATAAATTTTGGGCTGGGAGGTATAATGGTATAATGGTTGAGATGCTGGACTTCCATATGATCAACTATGGTTCAGGTTCCAGACCTGGTGGCTTGCCTTCTCTCTCTCTGACTGTCTGTCTGTCTCTCCTTGGTCAAATTAAAAATAATAATAATAAAAAAGATTAAATAAAATAATTCTTTGAAAAAGAAATTAAAAATTTCAAGCACATATGATTTTCTGGATAAACACAGAAGATCAGAATTCTGGGGACCAGCAGTTGGCGTAAGGTCTATGTCGCTGGACTCCCATGTAGTCGACTGCAGTTCAAGTCCCGGACCTGGTGGCTTAAACTCATGCCGGGTGCATGTGCGTGCATGACCAAGATCCAGAGAGGAGAGTGGAGGAGAAGGGATTGTGGTGTGCATCCCCCCGGGGGAGTGATTTCTCACTTTCTGTCTTTCTGTCTCTCTCTGTCTCTTTCTGGCAAGCGCACGTGCCCTCGCGCCCTTTAGCAAAAACCTCTCAAAAATAAAAAAGAATTCTGATTGTTCCTGGATCCTCATGAAAAAGATTAAAATTAGATATTTCAAATGGAAAAGTTCAGAGCAAGAAATTTGGAAACTGAAAAGCATATAGACAAGTAGCAGCTAACAAAACACTTAAGACATTTAACTACTTGGCCTGCAGTAGGAAAACCATAAAATGACCAGTTTAGCTCCTAGAAAGAAGGGTTGAGAAGATGATGGCACTAGCTGCCACTGGAAGAGGAGAGTTGTGAGAGGCATAAAATAGTGATCTGTTGGAAATCAGATCCCCAGATCCCCTGTTCTGCTCTACCCAGCTGAGCAAGTACTTCTTTGTCAACACACTTAGGAAACAGATTTTTTTTTTTTTTTTTGAAAAAGAGTGAAAGAGATAGTCTCTACCCTGGGGGATATCAGCCACAGTTGGGGGATTCAGTGAAAGTTTACATTTAAAAGGATCACCTTCTTTTACTTAACTCACAGAGCTTTTGACAAGAGACTTATATTCTCAGGGCAGGCAGAGAATCTTCTGAGAGAAATCTAGATAGTGCAAGAGCAGAAGACCTAAAGATTCTCCAAGGATCCAGCCAGATCTCCTGCCCCGTATTGAGATAACAAATTCCAGAGACGAACAACAAAGAAAAAGAGAGAAGTAGAATCAAAATACATTTTCTCTTGACCTATATTCCATAGTGTTTGAAAACTGCATAGTAATAGTCACTTTAGTCCTTCTCTCCCAAATAAGATAATTTTAAAAATCTGTTTGATACAGTTGGCTTCTTATTCTTTAGATCTCATTTATTTTATTTTATTTTTATTTTTTACACTGAATTACTGTGTATCATTACAGCATACCAATGAATTTTCCCATCATGAATACACTGTATATTGGTTCAGTCAAAGATATTACCATATACATTATTATCAACAGATAACTTTGCATTTTTGTATACCTTAAATGTTTTGCCTCTTTCTTTTTCCTCTAGGTCTCATTTAAAATACCATAGCCTTGGCAAGATCTTCTCTGAGCACCTTAAAAAAGGTCTTCTCTATTAACTATCTCATTTGTTCCTTGCTGACAGTTATCAGAAAAAGTAACTACATCATTTTTTATTGTTAGCTGTCTGTAAGGATGGAGAACAACCTTGCTTTTTGGATTACCATGTATATAACCTGAACCTAGTATAGGACATGACGATCGAAATGCAGTCATTAAAAAATTTATTGATGGCTTAAATAAAGTGATTGATCATATTAACATTCACATAGTTCCAAAAGTTAATTATTTTTTGCTCCTTAAAGAAATATTACTCCCAAATCTATTTTAGAAACTTTCAGATTTCCCTTAATAGAAAGGAAAATCAAATTTATAATCTTCCTTACTTTCTCACAAATGTGCACTAAAATTACGTTATTTTTCTTGCATTAATACAATGCATCTCCTTGAGGTTTAAATTGAAATCAACCTGTTGTTGTGATCACTAAATGTAAATGTACAAGATCTTTTAATCTGGCACTGACCCTTGAAAATGCATTTGATTCCTATCATCATGCTGCTTAATCAAGGAAATCGTATCTTTGATTTAAAAGAAATAAAGAAGAAACTATAAAAAAGAAAATCAGAAAATATCCCTTTGTGCAATAGCTCAAAGATGAATAAAATGCAGGAGTTTCAACATATTTCAAGCTGCTGTTCTCTATCTTCTCTACGTCTAGCACAATGAACCCTTCTGAGTGAGAAGTTCAGCATTTCATTTTGAGACTGTCTCTCTATTTTTACCCAGATGAAAAATCCTGTCTCAGTAGGAAGGGTTGATTGGTCTAAGCTTTTATGAAAAATGAAATACAAGTCATTTGTGTCCTATAGTGACTGACAATACCTCTGTTTGCTGTGTCAGAGAAGGGATGAAATGAATTTTAACTACTTAGCTTGGACTCCAGGAGGTGACTCAGGATGGATATGGCTGATCATTATTTTCCCTTCCTCCTCTTTCTCCCTTAAGCCCAGTCTTTTGACAGATTCTCTAGGGGTACACAGATTATTTTACTTTGCTTATTTTACCAAAATGAAACACCATAGATCAAATTCCAAATAGTCATCTGAAAGTAGTTAAAACCAGAACCTTCAATCTGACTTTGGAATTTCTCTCTCTCTCTCTCTCTCTCTCTCACACACACACACACACACACACACACACACATGCCCCCCCCCCACACACACACACAGGTTTGTCAGTTTTTCTTCTTCTTCAAAGTGAATGATAAGCCAATTTATATCATTAGTATGTGATGGGCCAGTAATCTCAAAGCAAATATAGCATTCCAATGCTAACACTATAAAGTTCATCACATAATATTACATAAACATTAATGGAATACTCTGTTTATTGGTAAGGCTTAAAAGGAGATTATCATAAGCTAAAGTGAGGAATGGTGTTCTTTTTTTTATTTTTTTATTTTTTTTTAAAGAATTATTTTATTTAACTTTATTTATTCATTCATTTATTTCATTTTTTTAATTTGACCAGAGAGGGACAGAGCGAGAGAGAGAGAGAGAGAGAGGGAAAGCGAGAGAGCAAGCCTCCAGGTCCAGGACTTGAACCGTGGTCGACCATGTGGGAGTCCAGCGTCCTTAACCACCACGCCACCTGCCGGCCCCAAGGAATGGTGTTCTTGAAGTAGTTATTTATGATTTGATAGTACGAAAAAGTATAAAAGTAGGCTGACCTCAGTTTGACCTCACTTTACTGAGTGCAGCTGTGAAAATTTCCAAAATTAAAATGTATATAGACATAGATGTACATTTTCTTCTAAAAGTACAAGAAATTTTCTAACAAGCATATCCTGTGACTCAATGATTTTTTAAAAAAGTAGATATGTCCTGATACAGTTGGGCCCCTCTTTTTCTTACTTCTTATATCTATCGATCTTTGGGTTTCATGTTTCGCTGTCTAGCATCTATAGACCCCGTTATTTCAACTTTCCCATCTTTTCTCTATCCCTAGTCACTTATATTTCAGCACTCATGCATCCCTGGTTCCATATTTCTTTCACTAATTAAGTATCACAATTTTCTAATTTATGAGTTCTTACTATAAAAAAAGGAAAAAGTAGCAATATGTCACAAATTTCTATTTAGAAAAACATCATTTTACTGTGATTTAATTTTACTCATATTATTATAGTTTAATATAGAATTTGTATTAAAAATTTCCATTGTTTCAGTCATAATATCAGAGTCGAAATGATACCATGTGTGGAATAGTAAAATACCCTCTTGCACTTACAGAAGACAAGCATTTTTAATCCCCAATATAGATAACATTATAATACTTTAAGTAAAATAAAATTAAGATGTTCTTCTTGGACTTCAAAGCAACCATAGGAAAACATTTTCCGAACAGCTCTTTGACATCTCATATATTCCTTGAAATAATTTGTCTATTTGAGTATGTTTAGGTCAGAAGAGGTAGAGACTAAAAGCATGGAAAATATGAGAGAAGTGACTGGATGTTGCCAGTTTGACCTAACAGGAGAGAAGCCCTGAGTCAGGCCTAAGCCTCAGAATCCTTCTTGCAACCTTGACTAGACTTTTGCCTAGTTTCTGGCAAAGGAGATCCCCAGGTCCCTAAGAGACTACCCAAGACATAAAGGACCTGGTCCTCTCACAGGAAACCTGAGTTCTTTTAAAAGAGTCTTGGAGTAGTCTTGGAGTGCCTGCTGGCTCAGAGAAAGGAATCCTGGGCAGAGGAGCCACCTCCTCTGACTGGGCAATGGAATGGGCAGAACTGAGTTGGGAGACCTAACCCTTCCAAATCACATAAACATGAATTAGGAGGGTAATTTAAAAGTGAGAAAACACAACTAGTGGGGGTTATACAGTGATATGGTGATGCATTCAGGCATAGGTCAACAAGGTGGTGGCTAGAGATGTTATCCAAGGAGGAGAGATAACAGAAGCTCATAGTGAATCTGGATAGGCTCAGGCCGTGCATTTGCTCCCACCTAGCAACCTCAGTAGTGGTCCTTCTAGCCTGCTACAGTACTACCAAACTCCGATGGCCAACCTAACTTCCCTGAGCCAAGGTACCAGAGGAAGCCCAATGACTTTGCTTTCCTGCTAGCTTGGGGGTTGAGCAGCCATGAACAAAAAAGGGATGAGGAATAACAGGAAATGACAACTAGTATTTATATACTGCCATGAAGTTTCCAACATGCTTTAGTATATATTATTTCATTTCTTCTTCTTACCATTCTGTTGAAGAATGTTAGGCAAATTATAATATACCCATTTCCAAATTGAGTCACAAAGGGATTAATTGATTTATCTATATAATAAGGATGGTTAGAGTTAAACCAAACGATTCTCAATTGAAAATTTTTTAGTTAGATTTTATGTGATTCTCTATAAATACATAATTTTTATACCGCAGGGTGCATTCATATGCATAAAGAGAGGATGAGAGAGAGAGAGAGATCACCCCCTAAGAGGTCCTTTCTCCTCCAATTCTCCAATCCTGTCCAGGATCCTAGACATACCCAAGTAAGCAGCTTGTTTTTCAAATTGCCAGGACTGGAACTGAACCTGATGGGCCATGTGGGACCTGACTTCCTCTGTATAGATCTTACATGGAGATTTCCAGCTTCTCTGTTGGTAGTATATTCAAATTTGTTTTAGGAATATGAACAGCTGGGTGTTCAGAGCACAGTATAATTTGTGAAGTACAAAAGAAATTATACAAAGAAGCAGTTGATAGGGACCGACAGTTAGTGTAATGGCTATGTTGCTGGACTCCCATGTAGTCAACCACAGTTCGAGTTCCGGACCCGATGACTTAAACTCACGCCAGGTGAGAGTGCGTGCATGCCCAAGATCCCAAGAGGAGAATGGAGGAGAAGGGATTGCAGCGTGGCCATCCCCCCTGGGGGGTGATTTCTCGCTTTCTGTCTCTCTGTCTCTCTCTGTCTATCTGGCTAGCACATGCGCCCTATAGCAAAAAGAAAAAAAAAATTTTAAAAAAGAAGCAGTTGATAATGCTGAAGTAATGATTAGATGGTAAAATAAAAATGAATAGTGCATAAGCAAAGTTCTAGATAAGGGTATTTGTACATTTTGTTGTCAGCAGAGAAATAGATGAAACTTTGATTAGGACACAAGGAAAGTTACACACCAGATCAAACAAGGGATATTTAGCTTTTTACTTATTAAAAGAATGAAGGATACCCAAGAGAAAAGCTAGTAAACTCAGGAGCAATAAGCACAAATATTGGTGGCTTTTTGAACTCTGAATGGATTTTTAAAGTATCCAAATAGAAATCCAATTGATTTTTTTCCTAATATCTAATTAATTGTTCCTATCCTATTCCTTGAACAATTTATTCTTTAACCACTCACTTAAAATGCCATGTTGCCTATTTGCTAAATACTTACACTCAGTTTTGTGTCAGAGCTTACTATCCTGTTCCACTTTTTAAACTGTCTCCTCTACTATCATTAACACATAATTTTGATTCTTAAATGCATTTGAAAGTGTTAAAGGGCATGTTTTTCCTGACCATTCTTCTTTTTTCCAAAGCTTAGTTTTGCCATGTTTACATGTTTTATAATCATTTTTTCCTAATTCTCAGGGGAATATTTATTGGATTTTCATTAAATTTATAAAATTATTTGAAAAGAATTGTCATCTTAGTAATATTATTTCTTCCCAGGCAAGTGCATATATATTTCTCCCCTTATTAAAGCTCACTTGTATGTCTCAACATTTTTATGACACTTTATATAGATTCAAACCATTTCTTGTTAAACCAGTTTGTAGATATTTTATATTTTTGTCACGTATATAAAAGATCTCTCCATAGTCCTAACTTAATATTGGTGGTATATTGGAAAATGATTGATTTTGGTATATGCCTTTGGTAACTAGGTTAGCTACCATCTTGAGTAGCTGCTCTATCCATGACATGCCATTTGTCTTCCTTTGCTGATATTGTGACTTAAACATGGAGATTCATTGTCCCTTTGAGAACCAGATCATTTCATCTGTTTGCCAGAGACCAGAGTCCTGAGCTTCCTGACTCATTTTATCCCATTTTCTGATCTGAACTTTGAAGCTATACTTTATAACTATTGTAGTTATGTAAGGTTAAAAATTCTACTTCATTACCTCAAGACAATGCATAATGACTATACACTTTAAAATTTTATATATTAGAGGAGCAAGATCATTTCACAAAATGCTAAATATAGCTTTAAAAAAACTAAGTCACTAGGGCCAGGAGGTGCTAGACTCCCACATGGTTAACTGTTGTTCGAGTCCCAGACCTGGCAACTTGCCTTCTCTCCCTCTCTCTCTCTCTCTCTCTCTCTCTCTCTCTCTCTCTCCCTCCCTCCCTCATGAGCATATGTGCCCTATAACAAATTTAAAAGTAATAATGATGATAAATAAAATTAAATAAATACTTCTTTAAAAGAAAAAGACTAAATCACAGGGCCAGCCAGTGGTATGATGGTTGAGGGGTGGCTGGAACCCACATGGCCAACTGAGTGGTTCAAGTCCTGTACCCAGCTGCTTGAGACACATGCTAGCTGTGTATGCATGTGTGTCCAAAATTCCTAAAGGAAAAATGAAGAAGGGATTGCAGCATGGTTATCCTCCACAGGGAGTGTTTCCACTTTTTCTCTCTGTCTCTCTCCAGTGAGCATGCACACCCTCTGGCATATTAAAAAAAAAAAAAAATTACTGGGAACCAGCAGTTAGCCTAATGGCTATGTCGCTGGATTCCCACGTAGTTGACCGTGGTTCGCGTCCTGGACCTGGTGACTTAAAACTCACGCCGGGCGCGTGTGCGTGTGTGCCCAAGATCCCAAGAGGAGAATGGAGGAGAAGGGATTGCGGCGTGACCATCCCCCCTGAGGGGTGATTTCTCGCTTTCTGTCTCTATGTCTGTCTCTGTCTGGCGAGCACACGTGCCCTAAAGCAAAAATCTCTCAAAAAAAAAATTACTAAGTCAACATTACTACAAATGCACACATGTAAAACATTAGTAGATTCTTTAGATATTTTTATGAGAAGCAAGCACAGAAATAATAACATTGAACAAATAGTATACTTAATCAATTGCCAATATATTGATATAGGCTATATATAAACCAGACATTCAAAAGGGAGAAATTAATCTCTACTGAGTAGTCAGATACTACTTCAGGGAAGATACTATTTATTAAAATTCAGCTCAAAGAATGAGAAAGAAATTATAGACAGAAACAGTTGATAATGCTGAAGTAATAAAGAATGAGCTGAATTTTAATAAGGAAAGATGAGAATAGAGAGCCTACAGTTTGACATATTCTGAAGAAATAGAGTAAACTCCGTGGCTCAGTTCCTCACCCCCTGGGCCTCTCCACAGGGCTGCTCAAATGACATGGCAGCTGTCTTTCTCTAGACAAATGATTATACAGGAGAGACAGAGAAAGACAAAGATAGAGATAGACAGAAAGAGAGAAAGTAAGACAAAGATAATAGACTAAAAATATTACATAATCTTGGCACTAACTTCTGCCGTATCCTATTCATTAAAAGCAAGTCCAGTCCAAACTTGGGAAGGAAACTTAATTTGATTTCTGTATATTTATCTTTAAAACCACCAAATAGTCAACTGTTTGATTTTGTTGTTGTTGTTGTGTACTCATGGATTAGGAGAATAAGACAGAGTCAGAGAAAATAAGATAGAGATAAACACCCCCAAGAGGGTCCTGATGCCACGATCCAGCCACAGCTCAGCCAGCCTGAATCATGGGCAAGTACACCCCAGAGTACTCAGAGAGGTCTCTGGACATGAGCCAGCAACTTTCCCATGTGCATCTGCTCCAAAAAGTGGCACATTTTTACCACTGCACCACTACCTGGGTCCCCTGCTTGACCTTTTAAGAAGAGAGCTTTTGGAGCTAGTTCTGCTAGAGGCTTTCTTTTATTTCCCGAAGAGCCTGTAGTTTATGGACAGATGGGGTCAGGTCATGCTAACTGTAGTTTACAATTTTTCACCTTATTTATTGTTTCTGGAATGAGTGTATACATAGCAAACAGTGATTTTGCAAATAATCTTGTACCAAAAGGATTTAAATTTTTTTAAAAAATTAAGAAATTGAGGCCAGCAGTTGGCATGGTGGTTAAGGCACTAAACTGCCACATGGCCATCCATGGTTTAAGTCTCAGACTTGGCAGCTAGCTTTCTCTCTCTCTCTCTCTCTCTCTCTCTCTCTCTCTCTCTCTCTCGTCAAATTAAAAAAATAATAATAAATAAAATTGAATAATTATTTTTTTAAAAGGCACCAAATTTCTAGAGCTGTGACAGAAGACCAATTAAACCCTGGGTGTATCCTAAAGCCACAGAGGTCCTTATTAATAATGACCTTTTTTGTGTGATCGCTTTGTATTTTCTAATAATCCTACCAATTCTCTCAACTCTACTCCTCCCTCACTCACCTCAACCAGAAATTAGATATGGCAAAAGACTCTTTTGTGTCATGTACCTATGATTTTGAACATCTATTTATTTCCTTTGTAGAGATCTTTTTAATTTATCTTTCTGAAATCAGTAGCTGGAACACTCATGTTCCTAATGAAAATTGGGAGTTAATTTTCTCCCCAATGAAGTGATGAGTACAAAGTACATTATTTTATTCCAACAGAAAAACTGGTTTATTTTGCCTAAGGATATAGTTCTGAACTACAGTCGCCTGAGTGAACTTAAAATCCTATATCTGAAGAACTGATCTTTGAAATGTTAAAGCTCAACAAGGGAAAGAGAAGTTAATGCAAACACTCATGGAGGGATACACAGCACAGCATGTGATTCTTTCTGTCATGAGAATCAAATTTGACATGACTCATTTCTTTTGCCTGAAGTGTAAAAGTGCACAGGGGGAGATTTCTCAGGTCTGACAGATGTCAGTTATTCTCATATTGAAGTTCTTTCCCTTTGTTTTTTGGGTTTTTTTTTTTTTTTTGCCATGACAAATAAGAAATATTAAATATAATCTGAGAATTAATTAGTTTGACAATGTCCTTATTTTCAAAATTAGTACATTTGAAAGAACACACTTTGTTTTTAAAGAAAACAAATATGTGCAAAAAGCTATTATAGGTACTTCCTATTGAATTTCTGGTATGGATCATATTTACTTTTCACATTTTTATCAAGTGCTCTGTAAGTGACCTGTCTGCCAATAGTATGGGAATAAGATGTTTTCATTAGCTGTACACCCTAGGTATCAGAATACTGGCTGTGTGTGACTGTGTAAGATTGAATGTCTACCCAGGACACCTGTTAGTTTTTCTTTTAGAAGCAAAATAAAAATAATAATAAAGTAATAATATAGCTAACATTTATTAAGCTATTACCAAGCAGTAGTGGTGAACATTTTTATTTTAATATTGTATTTTTTCCTAATCTTTTATTAGATAAGTTCTATAATTATCTTTGTACTTTCATAAAGAAACAGAAACAAAAAAAAAGGTAATTCATTCAAGGTCACACAACTAAGCTATAGACAGCAATTTCAAACTGATACTCTATGAATTGCTTGCTAGCCCTTCTTGCCTTGAAGCTACTACAGTTTTTCGGAAATTGAAAAACATCACAAAAATCATGACTGGATAAACAGGAAAATATTTTGGACTTGTTCATTGAAACCGTTGTCTACTGCTGTATACAACATTTTCCCCAAACTTAGCAGCTTCAAACAACAAGCATTTATTATTTCTTGCAGCTTCTAAGGGTCTGGAATCCAGTGGTGACTTAACTATTACAAATAACTGATAGATTATTGTGAAATACAGTCAGGTAGGTTGTGAGTTGGGATTACAGTCCTCTGAAGGGATTTGAGGGATTGATTCTAGCCTCACTCATGGCTGTTGGCATGATATGAAGAAATAGTCAACCCTGTGGGTTCAGTTCCTCACGCCCTGGGCCTCTCCATGGGGCTGTTTATATGACATGGCAACTACCTTTCTCTAGACAAATGATCATACAGGAGAGACAGAGAAAGAAAGAGATAGAGACAGAAAGACAGAGAAAGTGAGACTAAGATATTAGACTAATAGTATTACATAATATTGGCACTAACTTCTGCCATACCCTATTCATTAGAAGCAAGTCCAGTCCACTCTCAGGGGAGGAAAACGTAACTCAATTTCTGTATATTTGTCTTTAAAACCACCACAGTAGTAGTCAACGTTTAACTCCATGTGTTTACATATGTGATGGAAAAAATATTTTTTTTTAATTTATGTATTTCTTTCATGAGGGAGACAGAAACACACACACACACACACACACACTCAACAGGGTCCAGGGTCTCAGGGCATGAGATGCCCAGTCTTCCCAGCCAGCCTGGATATGGGCACAAGTTTGGGTGTTTTCTTTTTCTTTTTCTAAGAATTATTTATTTAATTTTATTTATTTATGTTTTAATTTGCTATAGGATTCGTGGGCTCACCAAAAGAGACAGTGAGAGAGAGAAAGAAAAATTGAGAAAGCAAGCTGCCAGGTCCAGTACCTTAACCACCATGCTACCTGCTGGCCTCTGGTGTTTTCTAAGTAGACACAGAACCAAACCCACCATCTTTCATATACATGAAGCATTGCTTGAACACTGCATTATGACTGTGCCACTGAGCTGGCTCAGAGGAAATCAGTATCTGTTTTTTCTTCATTAATATATGTTCCTGGGGTCTACCCAGCAGTGCAGTAGTTAGGCACAGCAGATCACATGTGGTCAACTACTGATAGAATCTCAGTCCTGGCTGCTTGAAAAACATACTGGGTATATGTGTGAGTGTGTCCAAAATCCTAACAGGAGGGAGAAATGGAAGGAAAAGGGACCATGATGTGACCACGTCCCATTGGAGAGTACTTTCTCTTTCTTTCTCTCCCTCTCTGGCAAGTGCACATGTCCTCTGGCAATTAAAAAGAAAAAAGATCTGTTCCCATTAAAAGAAATCAATTGGGTATTTAAAACTGACATACATGTCCATTCTTTGTGTTAGCTCAATATACTACTAATGGTAGAAAATAATGAGGATCAATTCTTTTATCTTTAGAAGTATGCCTGAAGCCATATATACAAATCTATGTACTGTATAATCAAATAGATATCAGTAGGGCCAAAACATGTATAAAAAATACATCTTGAGTTTAAGTTCAGTCAATACCAACTATTCTATTATAAAATAAACTTGTAAAGAAGTACTTCAGAGGTGTAAGTTTTCAAAAAGGTTGCTGTTTTTAAATGACTGAACTACTCAATCCAGCTACTAGTTCACCAGAAATACTATGATAGGAAATGGAAAGAAGTCTGGATTGTGCAACACAGTGTGCTCGAGAGTCTCACTACAGAGCAGAGTGGGTAACGCAGGACTGTCTGCAATGCAAAGCTTTCAATAGATTTGACAAAAATGTTCAAACAATGTGTGGTAAGAATAGAAAAGTGCCACTTTGTCCACCTACAGAAGAAAGTTATTATGAAGTAGATGGCTTTTAAGTTCATCTTCAAAGAATAGAAAGATTTGTTGCCTATGGGAAAAGGCTGCTGGAATATAGTGAAAATGGAATTCACTTGAAGGAAAAGAAGTAATCAAAACAAAAATGTAAAAAACACAATGTATTTCCATGGAAATTTGGGAAATGGAATATACTTGAATCATGGAGTAATTTTGAACACTATAGTGCTTTCTAGTTGATCTCTTCTACTATGGTAGTTATTACTCTGTATGTTAAGTCAATAAAAGAGTTCTGCTGTTTGGGCTGAAGAATTGGCAGAGATCTAGTGGTTTTTTTAAATTTTTAAATTTTATTTATTTATTTATTTTTTAAGATTTTAGCCATTCATGGGACCAGCAGTTAGCGTAATGGCTATGTCGCTGGACTCCCATGTAGTCGATGGCGGTTGGCATCCCAGACCCGGCGGCTTAAAACTCACACCGGGTGCGTGTGCGTGTGTGCCCAAGATCCTGAGAGGAGAATGGAGGAGAAAGGATTGCGGCATGGCCATCCCCCCTGGGGGGTGGCACTCACGCACACTCTCTCTGTCTATCTGGAGAGTGCATGCACCCTATAGCAAAAACCTCTCAAAAAAAAAAAAAAAAGAAAAGAAAGAAAAGAAAGAAAGAAAAGGAAAGATTTTAGCCATTCAGTGCCTGTACGTGCCAGAGAGGAGACAGAGAGAGGAAGAGAGAGGGAAAGTGAAAAATCACTCCCCAGGAGTTTGGCCATGCAGTAATTTCTTCTCCTCCATTCTCCCCCTGGGTTCTTGGACATACATGCACCTGGTATGACTGTTAAGCCATTGAGTCCAGGACTCAGACTGCAGTCAGCCATGTGGGAGTCCAGCGCCTTAACCACTATGCCACCTGCTGGGCTGGAAATCTAGAATCTAATCATTAAGCAGTGGAAGATATTATTGAACAGAGGAAATAGAGATTTGATCACATAGAGATCCACTGGGACAGCTTTTATTTCTCTTATATGTAGATACTTATTTCTTTCCTGTCACCTCCAAAATGAGAATAATAGTTAATATAGTCATAATATATTGATCTTTAGACTTTGAAAGAAAAGCTATGGTATATATTATGCCATTTTCACATACACACACAAAGGCCATATATATTCATATACACACATACATATACATAAAGAGAGAGAGATCATTCCAAGGGGAGTAATTATAAATTCTAGAAGTTGTCTTGCTTTTGTTTTTGTTTTTGTTTTTACTATTTTCAGCAAGCATTACTTATCACATAGGACAAATATAATAGAACTTACATTTTTCTCATTTTAAAAAAGGCTTTTGTTGATCTGATTTTATTATCTGTTAACATTCACAGAATTAGCTAAGAAACACAAAGCAAAGGTTGCCAGTATGAGTGTTTTCCTATTCAAGTATATGTTTATATTATCCAAACAGTGAATAGAAGCCAAGAATTGTTGGCTTATACCCATAAATAAAATAGCAATTATGCAGAATGTCCTGAAAATATTTGTGTAAAGATTTTTAACATTTTCTCAGTAACATCAAAATATATTGGTTATTACTGTTTTTCCTCACATGATCATGTAGTTTTTCTAATTACTTTCAGATAGTCAGTATTTCAATGAAATTAAATTGAGATGGGTGAGGTTAGCTCACAGGTATTAGCTCCATTGTAGAAGAAATACGCCTTCATTTACCTTATGATTTACTCCATTATGAGCAGTAATAATTAATTTTAATAAATATTTGATAGTATCATTATTTTTGTCTTTTTAAAAACATTCAGTCAATAAATATCATAACAATGAAATTATTTGTAATATATAAAATATTTAAAATAATATTATGACAATAAAGAAATATCGTAAATGAAAAAGAAGTGATACATATGGTTGTAACCCACATATATGGGCCATTTTCATGTTTGTGTCCCCTTCAGATCCTTGCTGCTTTCGGCTCTTTTTTTTTTTTTTTTTATAGTTAGAAGACACAGTCTTGTTAAGATGTCATTTTATTTTTTTATTTTAATTTCTTTTATACATTCAATCATATTATTTAGCTTGCCAAGTGACTGTTCCAGCATGTGTACTTTTCTCCTTTATCCCCTCTGATCAAGTCAATGAGCCAGTTCTAATGATTTTATCTCTTTAATATGATTCACCCACATCCTCTTGTCTCTGAACCCACTGTCTGGGCCATGTTAAACAAAGCCACCATGATTCTTTGCCTCCAACATCTAATATATAATTTTGCTTTCAGTGTGGTCTACATACCATGTTATACCCTGCAGGATAAGAATTCTTTCCAAAAACCTAGGCTTTCCTTCATCAGCCTCGCGGCTCAGGGAAAAGTCCAGATTCTTTTTTTTTTTATTTAATTTTATTTATCAATTAATTTATTTTTAATTTGACCAGAGAGAGACAGAGAGAGAGAGAGGCAAAGTGAGAAAGCAAGCCACAAGGTCCGGGACTCAAACCATGGTCGGCCATGTGGGAGTGTCCAGCGCCTTAACCACCATGCCACCTGCTGGTCCCCAAGTCCAGATTCTTCTCAGAGCACACAGGTACTATATAATTGGAGTCCTCCCTATGTATTTGGTATCTCTGCCTCTCTCTGTAGTCCTACCTCTTATCAATCCTTACCATTTGATTTTAGCCCTCACTGTACTCAGCCATTTTTTTAATTTATTTTTAATTTTTGTTACATTCAATCACTGTGTATCATTACAGCATACCAAATGAATTTTCCCATCATGAATACATGTATATTGGTTCAGTCAAAGATATTACCATACATATCACCAACAGATAATTTTTCATTTTTGTGTCTCTGACGTGTTTTGCTCCTTTTTTATTTTCCTCTTGATTCCTTCCCTCCCTCCCATCCTCTCCCATTTCCCATCATCCTCCTGAATTGTCTCCAGAATCACTGTTGCCCTCTATGCCTTAATACCTCCCAGTCTTTCAGATTCTGCCTTAGAGTGCCAACATTCGGTATATACTGAGTGAAGACATACAATGCCTCAGCCATTTTTAATTCTCTGAACTCGCCATTGTCCCTCTCTCCAACTGCCTTTGCTATTTAGTGAGTTGTTTTTGTTTGCTTGTTTGGTTTTTTTTGTTTGTATATGGTGTTCCTCTGTCTTCCCTTGGTCCCAGGTCTTGCCTCAGGGCTCCAGTTATCCAATTGCTCTTCATCTGGCTGGTCCTGTAATTAATATTCCTGGTGGACTACATCACTTAGTTTATATGTCATTTCCCCTTGGAAGCCTTTCTTGGTCTTCCAAGGTGGATTCAGGGAGCTGTTCTCAAAACACCTCATGCATATTCCTATGATAGCTCCTTTCACTTTTTACATGTCTTGAAGTGAAATGTCTTATACCTCACTATATCACCAACCAGCATTGCTAGGGCAAATTAAGTTACTCAGGAAATTAAAAACAAGATATACATTGGCTCCTAGAAGAACTTGAAGGTATGCTGTAGATATGCTCTCTCTGGCCCTTTCCTGGTGTGGTTTCTGATCCCTGATCTAGGACAAGGCAGACAACTAGGAGTAAAGAGGGGTAAGTATACACCATTAGTTTGTAAAGTGAAAGAATGCTCTTTGAAAAGGGGACTATCTTGATTTTTCACCCCAGTGATCACACCACTGCAGATCATGAATCAACTAGAAGGCAAGAGAGGCTTGATGACAACAATCCCAATTTTGAACAGAGTAGAGAGCCAAGATAGTGTTCATTCCACAGAACTATGGACAGGTGAGGGGAGAGCAGATTCAGAGTTACCACCCAAAACATTTTCCAAAATTCAGATGATTGCTTATCCAGAGCAACAAAATGCTTCCTAAATTCATCAACTCATAGGGTGAAAACTGTCTATCTCCAGCCCAGTAGATTCTACTTGTGCCAGAGGCAGCCAGCCAGGACTCCTGCAAGGAACCAGATGCAATTTGTGGCCAGCTGGGGAGATCTGGGAACAAGAAAGAGATTAGCAGTTTTAATCATAATGCTCACACAATTTCGTATTTTGTAAAGGATGCTATTTTTAAAAAAATTGTAGGTCAGCATCAAGTTTTATCACAGTTGGATTTCTTCCTTAATTTGTTACATTGAACTTGCCTTTAAAGTGGTTTTGTGTATGACACATCTTAGTTCATGATCTTCTGTTCTGACATTTCAAGAGCTGTAACCAAGATTATAATGTGGTAGAACATGGTAGGCGCAGGTGAGTAATATTTTTAGAGTTTCTTAGAAACAGAAGCCTCATTTTCATGCTGATTATCTTAGGAACAAGGAGAAGAGAGAGAAAGATATAGCATAAATGTCATATAAAGTGGATCAATACATTTAGTTTTATACTTTTTACAGTTTTAAAACAATTTTTCCTCATATAAATATTTCTTTTTTTTTTTTCTTTTTGAGAGTTTTTTGCTATAGGGCACGTATGCTCGCCAGACAGACAGAGAGAGACATAGAGACAGAAAGCGAGAAATCACCCCCTAGGGGGGATGGTCACGCCGCAATCCCTTCTCCTCCATTCTCCTCTTGGGAGCTTGGGCACACACGCACACGTGCCCGGCGTGAGTTTTAAGCCACCGGGTCTGGGACGTGAACCGCGGTCGACTACGTGGGAGTCCAGTGACATAGCCATTACGCTAACTGCTGGTTCCCCTTCATATAAATATTTCTGATGATTATACTAAACAGAGCTCAATTCTCCCTTAGTATGTAAGGAAATATGTGATGCTGAAAAAAAAGTGAAACCTACTTTTATATCCTTGTCAGTTCTCCTTTGAGTTCTGCATATGACATTCCTATACAATAAAATATAGAAAACTACCCCTCTCCAAACTATGCAAATTGGGTTACATACAGAGACATCTCTGAAAAGCACAATTTCATATTCAAATAAAAATTAATTTGAATCCTTTCTCTGCTACTTGTGAATATATGTCCAAGTTAACCTCTTTGCCTCCATTTCTTCCTTTGTCAGATGAAGAACTATACTTCCTCCGCAACGACATTGGGAGGATAAAATGAGATAACGTGTAGGAAGTCTAGCATTGTATGTGGCCCATAATAGGGAGGCAAGAGAGGTTAGTTATCTTTTTACTTCCTAGGTCATTTCCAAGTTTCAACTTCTGTTATTGGAAACAATTGCTAAACATGTAACTTGTTGTTTTATACATTTGATAGATTATTTCTTTTTTTTTTTTTTTTTTTTGGAGAGGTTTTTGCTATAGGGCGCGTACGCTCGCCAGACAGACAGAGAGAGACAGAGAGATAGAAAGCGAGAAATCACCCCCCAGAGGGGATGGCCACGCCGCAATCCCTTCTCCTCCATTCTCCTCTCGGGATCTTGGGCACGCACGCACACGCGCCCGGCGTGAGTTTAAGCCGCCGGGTCCGGGACTCGAACCGCGGTCGACTACGTGGGAGTCCAGCGACATAGCCATTACGCTAACTGCTGGTCCCAATAGATTATTTCTTAAAACAACAACCAATGGGCCAGCAGATGGCATAGCAGTTATGTAGCTGGACTCCACATGGGCGACCACAGTTTGAGTCCCATAACCAGGAGCATGTGTGTGTATGCCCAAAATCCTAGGAAGAGAATGGAGGAGAAGGGATGGTGGCAAGGCTGTTTCTTGGGAGGGTGATTTCTCACTTTCCCTCTCACTGTTTCTTTCTCCAGCAAGTGCACATGCCCTAAGGCAAAAACGTCTTTAAAAAAAAAAAAAAAAAAGTCTAAACATTTTGTCTCAGAATAGCCCCATAGTGCAATGGGAGCTGGATTTCAAATGGCTGACCATGGTTTAAATCCCTCCTCATCACCTTGGAAAACACATCAGATGCATATGCATGTGTGGGTACCCAAGATCCAGAAGGGGAGAAGAAACGGAGAAAAAAAGATTGTGGTATAACAATGCCCAACTGAGGAGTGCTTCCTCTTTCCCTCTGTTGTAAGCACACCTTCTGGAAATTTAAAAAAATAAAAAAGAAAAGAAAAGACATTGTCTCTACAAAGTAAAGGAGAGTATTCAACTGAGCAGCTAACTAATAATCTAAATAAACTACAGAATGTTGAATCTCCAGAGGAAGATTTTAACTTTAGGTTAGAAGTTTATTATCCTGATTTTTTTAATGGATAATTTCAAGGGCTGTATAAAACTTTTCTTTTTGTGTAAGGATACATATTTCAGTTGACCTATGAAAACCACATCAATAGCTGAAGTGAATGAGTTTGTTTCAGAGTAGACAGCTAGTCTGGTGAATGCAGAGATGCAGGTATTTGAGTGATTGAATAAGCTGCTACTTACAGGCAGGGACATATATGATTGTATGAGGTATAAATGTCTGTCAATAACAGAATTATCAAAACTCAACAGAAATTAGTTCATAAAAATACAGGGGAACAACTGAAAAGGAAGTGCAGCTTTAGTCAGCCATCTCCTTATTAATATGATCAAAACAGATCATCTTCAGCAATAGAAGATATACTCCTACAACTCTCAGAGAAGCACAAAGAAGGGATGTGGGACCTAGCTACCCAGAGTTATATAAATAGCTCCAGGAGCAGAATCTAATACCTCTTATTTCTTGAGAGAAAACAAAAAAATAGTCACAGCACTGAGAAGATACATATACCTTGGAAAAGCAATAAACAAACAAGAGCTATGTATGTGGAGGGCAGGTGCTAGCTCAGTTCTGGGTAATAGACTTACAAAGAGCATTTATCATGTTCAAAGTGCTTCCAATGCTAGGACCAAGAAGAATACACAGACTAGGGAACAAAAATTAGCTCCTACACTCCAATCAAATGATATAAACTTTTTAATTTTATTTATTTCTTCCATGAGTGAGTGAATGAGAAAGATAGCATCCCAACAGAACTTTTTGGAGCCCACACCCAGCTCCAACCAGTTCCAGATCATGCATACCTGGCATACTTAGAGAGGTCTGTGGACACATCCCAGAACCATTCTATGTGAGCATCACATTTTACTGCTGCACCACCATCTAGCCCCTAATAAAAGCATCTTTATTAACTTTTCTGTTTTGATTGTTGGTTTTATTTTTAATTGCCAGAAGGCACTTGCCAGAAAGAAGAAGAAGGAGAAAGAACACACATGGTCATGCTGCAGTCCCTTCTCCTCCATTTCTCCATCATTTTGACATTTGGGGCAGTCATACATGAGTATCCAGTGTGGTTTTCAAACCAATCAGACCAAGACTCTAACCACAGTTGGCGGTGTGAGTTCTAACTTCTAACCACAAGGCTACGTGACCAGCCCCTCCCGTGTTCATTTCACTGCAGGCTTTTCAGCTGAGAGAAAAAGTGATTGTCCATTTGATAAACAGAAACAAACTAAGACATTTTAAGAACCCACTTTCCTATCTCACAAGGTTAATGCAAAATAAATGCATCTTCAGTTTCTTTGCCAAAAGAGGAGTACTGTGTGGAATTGACATATGGCCATAGGAAATGTACTCCATAAAGAAGCCTTATGTGGAATAACCCTATGGCCATAGCTGAAAGGGAATGTTTCCTTCCTTAAAGTCTGTGTGTGTGTGTATAAATTTTTTTGCTTTATTCATAATAGAGCATGTGCATATACATGAGCGAGACAAAAAGATAGGATCATGCTCCTCCAGTATCTGTTCACATCATGATCCCCCCTTTCAGTCCTTAACACCTTCAGATACTGGGTGCTCGCATGCATGCCCAGCATGTTTCAGGCAGAGTACAACAAGGATTTGAACCCCAGTCACCATGTATAATCCAACTTCCCTTGGACAGTATTTTACAACTGTATCATGGAGACAGCCCCTCCTCCCTTTAATTCTTATTTTCCACTCCCTTTTTTCTCAAGCAAATCATAGGCATGATTGAAATTCAATTTGTGATCATTGGTAAAAGAACAATTCTAACAAGTTACCCATTTTAAACTAAGTTTTTACATAGAGCCTGTATTTTATGCAGCCCAAGAGATGTGTCCTGAATGAGTCTTAAATAATTAGCACATAGAAAACAGAAATAAAGTCCCCTACTTCAATTTCAGGATAAATTCCTGGCAAAACTTTTTCTTCTGTTCCCACAACTTTGTGGAGATTTTTTGAGAGTTCATTAGAATGCAAATTTACCACCTTTTATCTGCTGTTCCAAATTCTAGAATGTTTTGAAAACCAAAATGTTTTAGTTTTCTTGTTGTTTGGTGAGCTTAGCACCAACATTTTTAGGTAGGAAAACCTATTTTAATAGTCAGGATTATTCTGGAACACTATCAGTATGGTCAGTACAGGTTAGTACTTCAAACCCAGTTGTGTATTATAGAATATAGGACATATGCTGAATATTACCTCTCCAGATTCTGAAAATTTCTTAGCTTGAAAACATGTCTGGCCCCAACAATTTTCATAAAGATTGAATTTAAATGACCATATTATTTTATATATGATATGGTAATAGGTCTAATTTTTTTCTAGACCATCAGATTGTATATCTCAGCAATGCTGAAATACAATACTATATTATGCCTAAAAACAAACAAAAAATCTGCCAATTCTTTGAGAGGTTTATTGCAGTTCAAAGAGCAGAAAAATTTCTTCATGCATAGATGAGTGAATATTGACCCCAAGTACTCTAGGGAAAATGTAGATGGATTCATTAACCTTTCAAAAATGACACTTTTTTAAGACTCAGCCAATTATATTTGTGGCAAGTGTACTGGCATATAATGAATTAGAAATGCTTTCATTTGTAGGTTTAATTTACTAAGAGAAATGAGGAGCTTGCTCCTGTAAGTTATTGCTGACAGATGGTTTAGATGGCTTTGTGAATAATCAATTGGTTTAAAGAATAATTCCTTTTTATATTTACTGTTGCTACAGAATAAGATCAGTTATCTATTATCTCTGTGTAAGCTCTTTATCCTCTGTAATTTTCTGTCAGAATTATCCTAGTTATACCTTCTATCATCTTAGGGGGTAAATAGTATAAGCTCAAAATTGCCTAACACAGAGAAAGCCTCTTGAATAAAATTATAGTTAAGGAAAATATATAATCACATGTCTCACTATCAAGTTGTATTTTGAGCAGATGGAAAAGAAAACTGGGACCAGCAAATGGAGTAATGGTTATGTCACTGGACTTCCACAGTTTGAGTCCTGGACCTGGCAGCTTAAAACTCAAGCTGGGTGCGTGTGTATGCAGGCCCAAAATCTCAAGAGGAAAATGGAAAAGAAGGCATGTGGTGTGGCCATCTCCCCTGCGGGGGGGGGGGGGGGGGGTGGGGGGGTATTTCTCTCTCTCTGTCTCTCTGTCTCTCTGTCAAGCACACGTACCCTATAGCAAAAAATCTCTCTCAAAAAAGAAAAAGAAAAAAAAGAAAAGAAAAGAAAAGAAAAGAAAAGAAAAGAAAAGAAAAGAAAAGAGAAAAGAAAAGAAAAGATAAGGAAACTACCAAGCCTCAGTGTCCGCTATGAGAATCAGTTCACATAAGAAGAAAAGCAAGGCCTCACTCTAAGGCCCTATGAGCTTTCACCTCACTTATTCTACCAGTATGACTGGGAGCCCCAAATCCAAATTTGAGATATAACCTTATCTTTAGACCTAGAATAGGATAACTTATGAATCAATATAAATAGTCTCCCATTTTACTGTAACTACACATTATGTAAATCATTTAGGGACCTATAAAATCATAGAACTCTAAAAAAATGAACAAATTCAATATTTGGGCCACCCAGGAATGAAAATCTCCAAAAGTTCTAAAATTCCAATGAAAGTTTCAGCTCTGGAGTGTTCTTGCCCAAACCAAGATGACTAAACTTACAGTTTGCTGTCTATACTATGCTCTCTGATCCAAGACCCCTGCTCTCTTCTCTTACCTGATTCTTATACCTCCCATGATTCTTGGTATCTCATACCTACCTGTTCTTTCACACAATTCAATATAATTCTTGTTAATAGAATTAGCTATTTATTGAGGACTTAATACAAGCCAGCCAGCCACAATGCATACATTATGTCAATTGTTTAGCCCCACTGCACTGAGTGGCTCTCACACACCAACATCTGAGGTAGGGAGAGGTGAGAAATTCTGGGACACAGAGGCATGCAGAAAGGGATAGTAGTGTACCAAAAACAAATCTCCTAGATTTAGTTGTACCAAAGTTTGTGATCTGCTGGTGCTCAAATCTTGCTCCTGATGTATGTAATACTATATTGTACATTGGGTTTTGTATCTACTTATTATACCCTACTTCAACCCAGAAGGGTTTATAGTGTTTCCTTCTCAGCTTAGGAAACTAATAATTCAAGTGGGTCTTTATTTCTGATACCAAATTTATAATGAGATTAAACATGATAGTTCCTAGAATGTTCTGGAAATATTCTAGGACGTAGATGAACACTGTATATATAGGATACCCAATGTTCCTGTCTCCCTGTCAGCTGACTCATGAGAATAATAAACATTGCTAAACAAACACTGAGTACTCAATGGGTAGCCTGGAAGAGTACATCAGTGTTTAACGCAGTGCTTGCAAAATCGTCCTCTCTAACCAGAAGGAATAAAACCTTTCCCCTGTCATTCTCCAAAAGTCTACCAAGTGTTTCTGCATTTTTGTCATTAGAATTATTTCCTTCATTTCATTAAGAAAGTAAATAGTTGCACAAGGGTAGATCTTAGCTCTTTAATAGCAAATAGGAAAATTCAGGGATCACATGAAATGTCAGAATACACACGACAGAATAGCCTTAATTCTGCATGCACACCCTCCCACAGTGATCTATCTTGAGGCCATGTGGCAACAAAAGGTAGAGTATGCAAGAGAAAATTCCTCACCTAGGAAAAAGCAGGGAAAGTGGTTTTGTTCTAACCTGGCTCTACATAAACCACTGAACCCAGACTTAGCCTATTCTTGGATAGAAACTGAGCCCACTAATCACATGTCATGTTTTTGAGGGAAACAAACATGAGGGGGTTGATGGACTTAACTAAAGTTACATCATGAGTTGAAGTTTATGGGACCAGCACTTAGCGTAATGGCTGTGTCGCTGGACTCCCATGTAGCCTACCGCAGTTCGAGTCCTGGACCCAGTGGCTTAAACTCATGCTGGGTGCATGTGCGTGCATGCCCAAGATCCCGAGAGGAGAATAGAGGAGAAGGGGATGCGGCGTGACCATCCCCCCTGGAGGGTGATTTCTCGCTTTCTGTCTCTTTGTCTCTCTCTGTCTTTCTGGCGAGCACTTGCACCCTATAGCAAAAAACCTCTCCAAAGGGGGGGAAAAAAAAAAAAGAAAAAAAAAGTTTAGTACCAAGCCTGTCACCCAACATAGAATCTTACCCTCCATGAGAATAAAAAATATTATTCAGAAATGGGTAGAAACATTAGTTCCTTACAGTTCAATCACCAAACCATTAACACAGGGCCTATTCAGAACATGATGAAGATTATCACCACAACTTCCCAGGTACAGGATTCTATATCTGTTGCCATGGCAAAGGAATAAAATCTAAGCCTCTGATTAAAATGAATGCTTTTGTAAGAAATAATCAAGATCCCTATCAGGATTTCATCACTGACATAGTTTTTTTCATTTTCCATTAGACCCTAAGCCGAAGTTCTAAGTGCCTACTTGAAATTTGCTTTTCGTTGTTTATTTAACAACTGAATTAATTTTGCTCCTTATTTTCTTGATTTTTTTCCCAGTCATACAAATGAACTTTAATCACTCTAAATATTTGAATATTTTGATTTCAGTGATGAAAAACAGATTGATGGAGGTGAGGTTATAACTTACATTTTTCCTTCTAGAATGTAAAGTTTACCTTTTAACACTGTTTTTGAGCACTTGGTTCAATGCAGAGCACAGAAAATCCATTTCAAGTATGAAAGAGGAATGTAAAGTATTAGTGAAATAACACTGGCAGCCTGTAGATACTCATTCTAGCATAAGCTTTGACAAATCTTTTCCTGGAGGCCATACACTTCTAAGAAAAATCTGAGGCTGATATAATTTAAATCTCTCAGCTCCAGAAAACCTAGTTTTTAGAAATCATGCTGCTTTTTGCTACTCTCAGTTTAAGCAGAAATTCAGCTACCATTTAGAAAAGGTTTTTCTTCCTTATTTAATTGTGGTTTTCAGCCCTGAAAAGTTTGTTTTTTTTTTTTTTTCTTTCTCCAGGGTGCCCTTAAAGGGTACAGGTCTACATTCAACAATCTTTCTCCTTGTAGCCTCTCATGAGACTGAAACCTGCTGTTTCTCTTCAGTGATGTTTAACTCCGACCTAGGAATAATCAAGAAACTTTTTATGTTTTAAACACCTTTTGATAGGAGGCAGCAAGAAAATGACACCATTATTATAGCCTAGCCTACGGGGGCTATGTGATCTTAAGCAAGTAATCTACCAAGAATTTGGGTTCTGTGGCCTTGACCACTCCATATGTATTGTTCTTGACTGACTTGCTGATTGTCTGTAAAATTTAGATACTGTGACTTTCAGATACCATATTGTATTTCCATATCAACAGAGTGTATATATACCCTTTTCTTGTCATTAAGATCTCTCTCATGCTAATCTGAAACTGGCAGTTATATACATTTAACAGAAAAATGAGAATGTTCCCTAATTAGCAAATCCTATTTGATTTAGTATTAATTAGTTTATTCTTATGGGTCAATTACTTACTCATGAACAAAAATGTCAAAACTTAACCTATTAGCTATATGACTTTAGGCAAGTTACTTCATCTCTTATGCCAAATTGTGAGATTCAAATAAAGTAATTCACAGAAAATCCTTGGCTAATTCTGCTTATGGCAGTTTGGGAAAACAGATTTTTTGAACCATCCTCTGGCTGAAATGATAGATAAAATATATTTTAAAAGATTTCTAAATGTGCCAATGAATTGGCAAGAAATTAAACACTTCTGAGAGACCAAATCGAAGAGGAAGAGGAAATTCAAAGAAATAAGCAGTGCAGGGCAGTTGGCCTTAATCCTGTGACCTTAAATTTTTGTGTTTATGCCTTTCAGGACCAGGGCAAAAGAAAGAGCCTCACAACCAGACTCTATGAAATAAGGATTTTAATAGAAAATTAATATATAAACTTGAAACTTAAAGGACTTCACTTTTCTCAGCAAAGAAAACTACCACTAGTGTTCCTGAACACCAAATAAACAAAGGAGAAAGAAAGTGTGCCCTGAGTATTTGTAGCTATAAGTTGGCCCTCGTCCATTTGCAGTCCAAACTCAAACTTCCTAAGTGGTGGTGAAAGCACAAGTTAAATAATTTAAATTAAAATTATTCTGGGGACTGGCAGGTGATGTGCTGATTGGGGCGCTGGACTCCCACATGACTGAATGTGGTTTGAGTCCCAGACCTGGTGGCTTGCTTTCTTTCTCTCCTCTATCTCTGTCTGTCTCTCTTTGGTCAAAATGTAGAAGAAGAATGAATAAAATTAAACAAGTCTTAAAAAAAATATTCTAGGATCACAGAGGCCCCAAGTTCTGGACAAAATTAAAATTAAATCTTCTCTTAATCTAACTTTCAAGTAACTTCCACAGATTAATCTTTGAGGAAAATGAATTGTTAGTTTAAAAAAATAAAAAAAAAACATACATTTACAGACTTTATACATTGGAATCATCACCTTGAAAATGTTAATATATTTATATTAATACATGTTGGATATGAGATATATGTGAGAATATACAAGAAGATAAAGCGAATTTTGAAAAAACAAAGATTTACTGAAAAAAATAGTTAGGATTAAAACATTAGGATACTAATTTAATAATAGATTTTAAAATAGTAGAAAAGCAAGTTGGTAAGCTGGAAGATAGAACTGAAGATATCATACAGAAAGTCACTCAGAGAGACAAAAATCTAAAAAATATAAAAGAGGTTAAAAGACATACAAGACTGATGTATATCTCTATCAGGGTTCCAGAAGTGTTAATAAGAGAGTTTAATATAATAAAAACATATAAGAAATAAAGTATATATCTGTAAACAATAATAGTTTTTTTTTAGAAAAAAGGAATAGAAACAACTTATGATAGAGCTGACATCATAACTAAGTGCCAAAAAAAATTCACTCAGTAAATGCTGCTGGAAAAATGGTTTGTCCGTATAAAACAAAAGGGTTAAATTCTCATTCCATATATGAAAATCAATCTCACTTCAATTTAAGACTTAAACAATGAAGAGTAAAGACTTTAGAGTTTTAATATACAATAAAATAGTTTAGTAACTTTGGAGTAGAAAAGGATTCCTTAAACAGGATACAAAATACAAACTATGATTGTATAATTCTATATGACATAACTTTCACTTCATTTAGTTCAAGAACGTTTGCGTACCAAAAGATAGTACTTAGAAATTGGAAGGAAAAAAAAAAAAAAAAAGAGATCATGTTTGCAAAACTCAAATGCAAAGGACTGGTGTTTAGAAATTTTAAAGAAACATTATAAATCAATAAGGAAAATTAGACTGTATAATAGGGAAAAAGTACAATACAGCTTGTGCAGATTATTGGATCTGTTTTATTTGCAGAGTTGTAATGTGCAGCTTGGGCAATCATGATTTCCACTTATCTTAAGCCAAGATACTGGAGTGCTTGAAGGGGGACAATACAGAGAACTGAGCTCTTGACACTAGAGTTTAAGGGACATTGGGACTAATTCATCATTTGTGGTGAATTCTAAAGGTGAGAGAATGTGATTAGAGCTGTCCCCCACTGGGTAGCAGATAGATAGAAGAGAAATGCTGCATGGTTAGTCACCTGTCCGGAAGAGTTTGGAACAAGAGTTCATGTGTGTTATTTCAGCTGTGGAGTCCTCAAAGAAAGAGTAATATATGTCGATTAGTATTTCTGTGATTTACTAAAGTTTTTCTATTTTGTATCTGGGACCTAATTTTTTTTTTTTTTTATTTATGATTCTGGGCATGTGCTATGATTCCTGAATCTGAGAAGCCATGCTTTTGTTCAAAGCTGTATAATTCTCAGTTATTGACTCTTTTCTGGTCTCTCTTCACATCTTGGAATTCCACTGATAAAAATTAAGCATTCTCATGCTCTCCTTTAACTTTCATATTGACTATTTCTGTCCTTCAATTCTCTGTACTTCAGATTTATATTCTAGTTCTCTCTTCACTGTATAAATACAAATAAACGTATCCATTGGACGTTTAATTCAATTTTTAAACTACTTCTTTTGAAATCTGCCTGCTTTTCTGCTATAGCTTTTCACTCCTTTGTCATGTTGTTAAGTACTACTCATTTTTTCTTAAACATTTAAAGCATATTTCTACCGACTCTTTTTTATGACTTTTTCTTGATATGGATATGTGAATAGATTGACATGTTTTCTACTGCGAATTCATACTTGACTGATTAAATCACCGGATATTTTGAGAAATATTTTTTCATTATATATTTCTTCACAAAGAATATGTTTTTGTTTATGCCAGGTGCCCCAGGACCCTACCAATGCAGAATTACTAATCTTTCAGTTTAGGCCTTCCCTGGATCCTGCACATACAGGAATTATAACCTCCAACTCTTGTGTGGATTTAGTTTGGGATATAAATTTGTAGGACAGAGGTTTTACACTCAAAGCTAAGATAGAAGATGTATTTGTTATCTTCCTTTGATAATGGGTTGATTTTTTCCTAACCTTCACTTTTAGGAAAAATGTGGTCCTTTGATTACGCCACCTCTAACTCCGACTCATCCTCTTCACCCCCAAAGTTATTAAAATCTGCAACTTTATGTTTGTAGTTGAAGAAAATGCCTACAGGATAAGAAGGTCTTTGATATATTGGATTAGTAGTTTTTTCTGTTTCCTGCTCAATTTGATACTTGTTTTTCTATTACTTTGTTATAATAGAAGCTCTATTATGCATTTAAAATGACATTTTTCATATTTTATCATTCATAGTGTACTCTGTAGAAGGACTGTTTTAAGGTATTTAATCCTATTGCCTAAAGTAGGACTCACAGGACTTTTGTTTAATGTAAATATTACCTTCCAATGTATTAGCTGCAAATAGATATTCAGAACCAATTTAGAGTAGTCTGTATAGTCATCTAGAAAAGTTTTTTAGGGGACCAGCAGTTAGCGTAATGGCTATGTCGCTGGACTCCCATGTAGTCGACCGCAGTTTGAGTCCCAGGTCTGGTGGCTTAAACTCATACCAGGCACATGTGCGTGTGTGCCCAAGATCCTGAGAGGAGGATGGAGGAGAAGGGATTGCGGCACGGCCATCCCCCCTGGGGGTGATTTCTCGCTTTCTGTCTCTCTCTGTCTGGCAAGCGTACGCGCCCTCTAGCAAAAACCTCTCCAAAAAAAAAAAAAAAAGAAAAGTTTTTTAGAAAGAAAGATACATGTAGACTTTAACAAATTGTGATGTTCTTCTTTTTTCTTTCTTCTGTTTTTTCTTTTTTTTTTTTTTTTTTTTTTTTTTTTTTTTTGGAGAGGTTTTTGCTATAGGGTGCATGCACTTGCCAGAAAAACAGAGAGAGACAGAGATACAGAAAGTGAGAAATCAACCCCCAGCGTGGATGGCCACACCACAATCCCTTCTCCATTCTCCTCTCAGGATCCTGGGCATGCACACACACACACACACACCCAGTGTGAGTTTAAGCCACCAGGCCCAGGACTCGAACTGCGGTTGATTACATGGGAGTCCAATGACATAGCCGTTACGCCAATTGCTGGTCCCTGTTATGTTCTTCTTACTATGTTATTTTTAATCATCTGGTAAATTGGGAGTTCTTACTTTCTGTAATCCATCCAGGGTATATGTACGCATGTGTGCATGCAGGCTGCTGGTTAATATCACAGAATCTGTTCCACCGTGAACTCTCATTATTCTTTAGGATGTTCCTTAAGATTTCACTAACTTCAGGACCAGAAGATGGCGTGGTGGTTAAGGCACTGGACTACCACATGACTGACCCAGTTTGAGTCCCTGGCCCGGTGGCTTGAAAAAACATGCCAATTACATGTACTTGCATGTCCACAATCCCAGGAGGAGAGTGAAGGAGAAGGGATTGTAATGTGGCCTAGCCCCCCTGGGGTGTGATTTCTCACTTTTCCTGTCACTGTCTCTCCAATAAGCACATGCACCCTATGGCAAAAACCTGAAAAATAGAAGAAAAACGAAAGCACCAGTTTGAATGTATAAGTGGATTATTAATAATAAATAGAATCTCCAAAAATGTTAGACATAAAAATGGTGGAAAACAGATGTTTATTATTCATTTTTAGTTTTTTAAAAACTGAAGGAAACTATGTAGATTTATTTTATATAATTTATCTTTAAAATTAAATTTGTAGATAAAAAAGGATTTTACTAACTTCAAAGCCTATCTATAT
Organism: Tupaia tana; assembly: GCA_026018925.1. NCBI lineage: Eukaryota > Metazoa > Chordata > Mammalia > Scandentia > Tupaiidae > Tupaia > Tupaia tana. The sequence goes on from JAKSZU010000008.1 coordinate 45,691,326, forward strand.
ACCCCTAAAATAAGCTAGGAGACCTGACATAAACACAAAGTTAATAAAAGCTAAGGCAGGCTGTGATTTTAGGTTACAGCTAGTCTCTTCTTATGTTGCCCAGTCACATTCTTGAACACGAGTTAGAAATGATGAGCACTGTCTTTCAATATAACATTCCAGACTTCGAAATGTAGAATACGGGACACAATATATTTATAGGCATATAATACAGGACATGGTAAATTTACAGGCACAATAAACTTACAGGCATTTATACTCCTTCTGTCAGTCATGGCTATATTGAAATATAATAAATAATACATCCTATTTCATCAATTCCAAGATGCATATCTTTTTCTTTCTTTTTTTTAACAGCTATGAAATTGGGATGCATCTTACCACTAATGGTACATAAAATTTAATTGGCAATAGTTTTAGTTCCTAGTGGAATACAAAGTGTCAAAATAATGATGTATCGTATAATGAATACCATTTTATATTTGATTAAATATAGTATTTTGTTGTTTTAAAGTCCCACTGGAAAAGAATCCTTGGTTATTTATTATTCTGAGGAAGTTGTTTATTCCCAGTGTTGTTTTTTTCCCCGAATAAAATTTACTGGAATATTTTGGTGTTCTATTCATAAGTGGACCACGAGGATGAATTAAATCCACAAAAGTGTCAGTGTTCATTTATTTAAGCATCTATTATTTCTCATGCAATATGCTATTTTGAAAATGCACATAATATTGTAATATCAAATTACTTCTGTCAGAGAATTTGTTTAGATCAGAGTTCAAAGACACAAATAATTTGTCTTTCAAAGCAAAAGGTCAGGCAGTGGTATATTGGTGGTGCAGCTGGGCCCACACAGGTCTTGGGTTCACATCCCAGAAACTCCTCCAAGCACACCAGGCTCCTGTGTATGCCTATAATCCAGACCAGCTGAGACTGAAGGTAGAATGTAGCATTAAGACCTGTTGGAGGTACCTGTCTCTCTCTCTCTCTTTGTCTTCCTCTCTTATGGAAGAAATAAATGGATAAACTTTAAAAAAAAATAAAACAGAGATCATATACAATCTTATTTTTAAATTTTATTTTATTTATTTATTTTACATACTTTCACTGAACATCACCACACCATAAAAAATGAGATTTTCCAACAGAATACACTGTAAAGTGGTTTAATCACACATGTTATTGTCAACAAATAATTTTCCGTTTCTTGTTTCTTGTATATTTATATATTTTTCCCCCTTTTTCTTACCCTCTGCCATTTCCCATCCTCCTCCCACCCTGTCTCTGGTATCTGCAGTTGCTCTCCATTCCTTTATTCTTTCCCATATTGTATTGATTCACAAAATATTTTAATTAATCTAAATACTTTCAATAGTAAGTTCAGCTGATATATACATATCTGTGAACAAAAATTGACTTTAGGCATGAAATTCTGTGGGTAGAATGAATATACTACAAAATAGCACATAGCTGAAGCTATATAGCTTACTGTGGTTACTAAATGGGTATTTTTTAAATACATTTTTTAATTTCAAGAAAGGCAGTTTAGCTTTAATAAATCAAAATCAAAAAATGTTAAGAGAACTTTGCTTAATACTTAAAGCCAGGAAACAGTTTTGGATTCTGCTTGAATAGTAGGTACATGGACCTGTTCACAACTTGAGAGAAGACAAAACTCCTTAACACTGGAAAACAAAGCATAGAAGGTCAATAATGTTTTAGTCAAAAGTCATAAAATTCTATTTCACCAATATAAACTCATATACTTTATCTTCTGTTATGGTCCAATCTTTCCATTTAAATTGTGGAAGACAACGTTCAACTCTGGACTTGTCCCTACCATTAAGCCGGCCATTTTCTTAGTTATTTTAAACTCTTATTTCTGTGTGTCTGACTTTAGTTTTCCTGGGATAGCACTCCCTTCAGAACTTCTCAGAGAGCTGGTCTGGCGTTGGTAAATTTTTTTCAGGTTCTGTTTATCTGAGAATTTTCTTGTCTTTTTCCATATGAAGGATAATCTTGCTGGATATAGTATTCTTGGTTGAAATTGTTTTTAATTCAACGCTTTGAACATATTTTCCCATTCTTGCTTGCATTGTTGTTTTTTTTTTTTTTTTTTGGTTTGTTTTTATTTTTTGTTTGTTTGTTTTTTGGGTTTTTTTTTTTTTAGAGGTTTTTGCTATAGGGCACGTGCACTCACCAGAAAGACAGAGACAGAGAGACAGAAAGCGAGAAATCACCCCCCAGGGCGGCTGGCCATGCCACAATCCCTTCTCCTCCTTTCTCCTCTTGGGATCTTGGGCACACATGCACACACGCCCGGCGTGAGTTTAAGCCACCAGGTCTGGGACTCAAACCGCAGTCGACTATATGGGAGTCCAGCGACATAGCCATTATGCTAACTGCTAGTCCCGCATTGTTTTTTCTTTTTTTTGGAGAGGTTTTTGCTATAGGGCGCGTGCGCTCACCAGACAGACAGAGAGAGACATAGAGACAGAAAGCAAGAAATCTCTCCCCAGGGGGGATGGTCACGCTGCAATCCCTTCTCCTCCATTCTCCTCTCGAGATCTTGGGCATGCACGCACACACTCCCGGCGTGAGTTTTAAGCCACCGGGTCCGGGACGCGAACCGCAGTCGACTATGTGGGAGTCCAGCGACATAGCCATTACACTAACTGCTGGTTCCCAGTCCCGCATTGTTTTTGATGAGAGGTCCACTGTTAGTCTGATGGGATAGTCTTTGTCGATAACTTGACGTTTCTCTCTTGCCAGTCTGAGTTTCTTTTTCTCTGTGGTTTTGGTCATTCTGGCTATAATGTTTCTTGGAGAAGATCTTCTTGTGTTGATCCTATTCGGGGTCCTTTATATTTCTTCGATCTGGACCTTTGAATGCCTCTCTAGGTTTGAGAAGTTTTCTTCTAGGATTTCATGGAATAGATTGTCAATGCCCTTATTAGTCTCCACCTTCTGGGATATGGATTATCCAGATGTTTGGACATTTAATATTATCTAATATTTCTCATATATTATTTTCATTGGGGGGGGTGCTATTTTCTCGGTCTTTATGGTAGATTTTACTAGTCCAGCAATTCTGTCTTCTACATCTCAGATTCGTTTTTCTGGATGATATAGTCTGCTTTTAATACTTTCAAAGGAGGTTTTGATTTCCTATGTTATAGCCTTCATCTCTAACAGTTCCCTTTTATTCTTTTTTATGGTGTGTATTTCCTCTTTAAGCTCTCACAAGAACTTCCTCACCTCCTGGAACTATCAGCTTTTTTCTTCTGGTATTCACTGTCTCTCTTCTCTTCCATCTCTGTTAGTTTTGTCACTATGAATACTCTGAATTCTTTATCAGACATTTCCATGAGTTCCATTGTACTGTCTGTAGACAAAGAGGAGTTATTCTTTTCCCTTGGGGGAGGTGAGATATTTTCTTGGTTTGGCATATTTCTTGTGCCCCTGTAGTGATTTCTAGTAGTCTGATGAGTTACTCATTTCTTCCTAATTTCTAGAAGGTCAATCTGAGCAATCAGAGGCACACAGGAGGATGTGGTCTGCAAATTCTTTGGCATCGTGTTTTTCTCCATTTGTGTCGCAGAGGGGCTCCACCAGGGTAAATTGTCAACAGAACATCTTCATTGCTCTTGTTTCTGAAATCATTAGATCTCAGCTCTCATGGAAGGCTCAGTCTTCTTCTGGCCTGCCCTTTCTTCTTCTTCTGGCCTCCCCTTTCTTCTTGCCAGGGTAAATTCTTAGCAGAACATCTTCTTGCTCTCATCTCTGAAATCACTAGATTTCAGTTCTCATGGCACCAGTTTTTTAAAAAATGTATTTATCTCTGACAAATTCAGTAATTTTTGGCATATTAGCTCAGTATATTCTAGGACTGTGGTTAAAATAGAATTATCCATCTGACACATACTGTTTAGGAGGAGTCAGATTACAAGCAACTACTACCCTTAGAGTATTATTTACTTCAGCTCTGTCCTATATCTATTCCATGAGCTTAAAAATGACATTCAAAGAAAAGTGTGTGGAAATAATGTAGAAGGCAGTGTATATATGGGGAAGAAATTTTGGTGTTATTTTATTACCTACAGCAACCATACATTGAGTCCAATTTATGTATGAATATAGATCTATGCTCTTTATACTGAAAAATGTAACATTTGGTTGTATATTACACTCTGGAAATATGCAAACTAGCAGTCAAGGAGGCAGTATATGAAAGGTGACAAAAATCACTAATGTGAACTGTTTACAGATTTTCTTGTCCTGCTGCCTGCCAGAGTTCTATATTTTACAACCCGTATCTGTCTACTCCCACAGCTGCTTAGACATATGAGGATAGTATATTTCTACCAGACTGATTCCTACACATATCTTAATTCTCCCCTCACTTTTTTGTAAAATAAAACAACACACAAAAAAGAAAGCCATAAAAATCAAATGTAGAGCTAAATAGTAAGGCAAACCCTTTGAAACCATACTGCAATCAAGAAACTAAAGCCACCAGGCTCCCAGAAACCTTTCATGTACTCTGTCTCAATTATAATCCTTTGCCTGAAAATAACTACCAAAATGATCCCTCTAATAGTCATGTCTTTGTGGGACTAGCAGATGTTATAATGGTTACATCTCTGGACTCCCATGTAGTTGACCATGGTTCAAGTCCTGGGCTTGGTGGCTTAAAACTCACGCTGAGCACATGTGCATTTATACCCAAAATTCTGAGAGGGGAATGGAGGAGAAGGAATTGTAGTGTGGCCATCACCCCAGGAGGTGATTTCTTACTTTCTGTCTCTGTTTCTCTCCATCTCTCTGGCGAGTGCACACACCTTATAGCAAAAATCTCTCCACAAAAAAAATAAATAAATAAAATAATGAGGTTGGCAGGTGGCATGGTGGTTAAGGGCACTGGACTCCCACATGACCAACTGTGGTGTTAGTCCTGGACCTTGTGTCTTATGTCCTCACTTTTCTTCTCTGTCTCTCTCACTCTGTCCTTCTCTCTGGTCAAATGAAAATAAAAAATAAAGTTAAATATAATAATTCTTAAAAAATATAAATAAAAACTTAAAATATCACATCCTTGCATTTTATTATGATTTCATCACATAGTCATTCCTGAAAACTTTAGTTTAGTTGTGCTCATTTTTAATGTCTGTTATATCTCTTTTAACATATAGATTACCCTACAGTTATTTTTGTTGCTTAATTTTAGCAATTTATCTATTGCAAAAGCCAGAAAGGTGCTTGCTGGTTGCCTACTCATGGTATAATTCAGTATGTTCTTCTGAACTCTTTTTTGGCTGCAAATTTTCAGCCTAATTTTGAGGCTAATTTGACAAGACTTACCTGGTAGTGTGTTTTCTCCTCAGAAACCATACATTCTCTGGTAGTGTCTATCTGTCTGTCTGTCTGTCTGTCTGTCTCTCTCTCTCTCTCTCTCTCTCTCTCTCTCTCTGTTTTGAAAAAAATGTTATCAGTCTTTGATGCTCATTGCCAAGGTCAGGGATCAACAAACTCCAGCCACTGGCCAAATTCTGCCAACTATCTATTCTGTATGGTTTATAAATGCAACCATACTCTTTCACTTAGGAATCATCCATGACTATGAACGTGCCTCAGTGGCAGGATCTGTGGTCTCATGTTCACAAAGTCTAAAATATTTACTACCTAGGCCTCTATATGATAAAGTTTGTCAGTACCTTGACTAGATCATCAGCCTTTAATTTGAAGTTTCTTGAGTCATTTTTGTCTAGAGATACTAATTTTCTAATAGATTTCTGAAGAATTCATGGGATCAAATTATTTAAGTTCTTGCATATTGACAATTTTGGAGGGCCCTTTAAACTTAAATGGTAAATTTCTCCTGATATAAAATCCTTATATTTTCTTCTGACATAGAAAGTGTTGTTTTGGGGGCTCTGATGATTATATAGTTTTTGTTTTGCTTTGTAAGTAATTTGCTCTGTCTAGATTTACAAATGATTTGTAATTTGTTTTTTAAATGCTAGTAATTTTCTAAATATGTCTTGAAGTTCTGAGTTGATGTTCTCACATATGTGATATGCTTTTAATATTTACTATCAAATCTTTTTATTTCAGGAAAATGTTCTTGAATAATTGGTTCTAGTGTTTGGTCTGTTACTTTGTTAGATCCTCTTTAGGAATCTGTTATCGGTATGCTGGATATTCTTTACCTATCTTCTATATTTGTCACTGTCTCTCAAATCTTTTTCTTTCTTTTCTCTATCATTTTTGATTTTTGGTGTTTATGTCTTACCTCCTCTGATTAAGGTGTTATGTGTATTGTTCTTACGTTCCTTCTAATTTATATTCAATTTCTAAAATAATATTTTTCTTCAATTTGTAATTCTTTCCTGAATTATATCACCTTATTTCTGAGTTAATCTAACTGATTTTTTTTTCATTTGTTGAATTTTTAAAAAATGTCTGTTAGCACATTTTAAAAGACAGGTTATACTTTGATTTGTTTTGTGGGCTTGTCTTTCTAGAATGCTGTTACTGTCTGGAGGAATGTTTATTCTGCTCCTTATTTGCCTTTTTCTTCATTATAACATTGTATAAAATTTGACCTTAATAATTTTTTTGTCTATTCATGGCTTTTTAAAAATTAATTTCCCTAAGTTTTTTTTAAGAATTATCTAACTTTATTTATGTATTCATTCATTTTAATTTTACCAGAGAGAGACAGAGAAAGAATGACAGAGAGAGAGAAAGTGAGAAAGCAAGCCACCAGGTTCAGGACTTGAACTGTGGTTGGCCATGTGGGAGTGTCCAGCGCCTTAACCACCACACCACCTGTGGTCCCCATTTTCCTAAATTTTTCAAAGCTGGCTATGTTTAGAATTGCTTTTCTAACTTCACAGAGCTTTCTCATTGGTGATTGTCTTGAAATTCTGAAAAATATGCTAGCTTTATTTCTGAGACTTTCTGGCTTTGTTCCTCTCACCAATTTTTTTTTTTTTTTATCTTCTTTTGACTCCATGACTCTATCTTCTTAATTTTTATTCCATTCCCAGCAGATACTCCTCTTGGTAGGTCTCTCCTGGCCTAGTATTTGGGGTACTGATTTCAAGCAGTCACAGGGGTTGCACAGTTGCAGCCCCTTCAGACCTTACTGAGATTTTTGTGCTTACCCACTTCTGGAAAAAATGCCTCTCAGTTTTAGCTGCTGTTCTTGAATTAGTCATTGTAATTCTGGTTAACATTTCTTGACCACTGTGGAGTTCTCTTGTTCTCAAGTTTGTCACATACTCCATTTCTTCCCTTTGTCTCGGTGTATACATCCAGTGTTACCATGCAATGCACATCTTGTGATATTAGTGATTTTGTACTTAACTACTTTTAATTTAAGGCTGATGGTAATACCTTGCCATCTAGTTTTGTTATATTTGCTGTCTATTAGAGGGTTTTTGTTGCTGTTGTTCTTTTTATTTAGTTGTTCTGTCTTCATGTCAAGATTTCAGGAGTTATTGTTTGTTTGTTTGTTTTTTTTCAGTTTTTGCTATAAGGTTTGTGCACTCACTTGAGAAAGACAGAGAGAGAGAAAGTGAGAAAGATGAAAGACACACACACACACACACACACACACACACACAGGGTCAATGCCAACCAACAGTCTCTTTTCCTCCATTCTCCCCTCAAGATTTTGAGCACACATGCACATGTACCCAGTGTGTTTTTCAAGTTGCCAGGTCCAGGACTCAAACCATGAGGTTAGCCATGTGAGACCCAGCTGCTTTACCTCCCATGCCACCAGCTGGCCCAAGAGTTTTAAAATTATGCTGCCAACATTATCATCTTCCCCAAGTCCTTCCATTATTAATTTTCTGGTTACTATACTTCTGTGTTGCAGCATAAGGGAATGGTTCTAGATGAATAAAACCAGACATGTACCAGTTTGAGGAGAGGGAAAGGAATTTGAGCCAGTATCCATATAAAAGAAGAAAGACAAATAAAATCAGAGACTGAGAAAAAATTTTGGAAAGATTTTAGAAAATTAAATGATCGGTGAGAGGATGGCTGACAGAATTCAGAAGAGATAAGAATGCAAGAAGTATTGTTTAGATTGATAAATTGTATCCCACATACTATCCTTGATGAGAAATAAGCCAAGAATGGAAACTCTACATTTTGCAGTTGAACTCTACAGTTTGAACTTGTCAGACATCAAAGACATACAGTAGAAAAGATATATGAAAAGAATGGAGAGAAATTAATATTCATGGAGAACCTGCTAAATACCAAATACCACCTTTACATTTCTCCTACCAATAATTCTCAGGTGAACTACTATTGCAGCAAGTCTTATGAATATTGAGTCAATGATCTTTTCTCTACATTTTGTAATAGTCTTTCTACAATAGGGTAATAGCAATAATGCACAGTTACCATAAACCATGAGCTTAATACCATACTGTGTGCTTTACATGTTGTATTTTATGTAATCCCCACAATAAGCTTATGATGACTTTTTAAAGGAAATAGAGACTTAGAAAGGGTGAATACTTTCTCAAATTGACCTAGCTGTTGAGTGGCATAAGTACAGATAAGGACTTAAATGTTACCATTTTCAGACCCAGATTCTTAACCACCATACTATGTTACTAGACAGCAATGAATGTCACCTGGATCTTCATCTATTAACTATTACTCTCCAGGTATAGATTGACTCTTTGGATGTCCTGATCCTCATATCCATGTGCATTGTTTCTAAAATTTCACTTGCTTTAAGAGAATTGCTTCCCAGTAAAATGAGATTATCCTTCAGGCAAAGATATTCAAAGGGGTTTTATGTTCTTGTTTGGGTGTCCTTGTATGAAACAAAACAATAGAAGAAGCTGTAAGAAGCCTATAGAAAATAGTCTTTGCAAATTCTAGAATGAGCCCTTTACAATGGAGTTTGTCAATGTGAAGGTCTTAAATAATAGAACTCATCCCTAAATGTTTTCTGAATTTCAATTATAGAGTATCTGATGAAGATAGGGCTTAGAAATTATTTCAGGTTATTGGGTTTAATAATATTTTATTATAAATTATAAACTTGTCTTCTCTTTCACTAACCTGAGAATCTATAATTCTCTTAATTCTTCGGAATCTATAGTCTGAAATAATTTGATAGCTTGTTTTTCTATCTAAGATGTTCAAAGACATATCTGGAATCAACCTCAATTGATTAAGACACTAATTAAGTTCTTTATTATTTTCTTTTTTTAAGGCTTAAATTTGATACAGTATTTTCCCAGCTTAAATTGTGTGTGTGGGTGGGTGTGTGTGTATAGATAGATAGATAGATAGATAGATAGATAGAGATAGATAGATATAGATATTGATAGGAAAGCTAAGAGTATTTCAAAGAAGTACACCACAGATATGTTTAAGCTAGTTAGCATTTTTTAAAGGAACATTTTTGGGAAGAGTAAAAAAGAGAAAAAGACAACTTTCATTTATTCAGTTATTTTCCCCCTGTTATACATGCTGGCATGGATGTATCATATAAGAATGGCAAGAGCTACAGGGGTTTAGATCAAGAGGCAGTTGGAATCAGTACCCCCTGCCAAATGTGGTTGTATCTGACCTCATAAATAAGAAGACACTGAGACTAGATGTCACTGACTTGATTAGTCTTCAAATAGGACAAATACAAACAGGGAAGACGGATGCTTTGATTTTCCTAATTAACACAGATGATTCATAGTGGTTTAATAGCTAACATCTCCAGTCTTCCATCAACCAGATGGGCAGACTTTGCTTACTGAGAAATGATCTGACAATTAAGACACACAAACAATCCCCTAAGGAACCAGATTTTCAAAGCGCTATGCTTCTAATGCTAAGGTTTTATTGTACTTGGATGAATATTAGCCCTGTCCTAGCTCCATGAAAGGAAATACACAGATTGAAATGTTTATATTGCTTTCCAAAGGCTAAAAATGGAAATATTAATGCTACTTGTTAACAATTTCCACATAATGATTCACATAACTGACAGTTATCAGAGACGTGAATGATCATTATTAAGCTATGTGAAATACATTAGCTTTCATTTATCCAGATTCTTTCTGAAGAACCAAACTGTGTTTGTAAAAAGAGACTAAATCTGGATATTGAGTTTCTTCTGTACATTTAAAAAAAATACTGCTTTATTAGATCAGTAGAAGTTTCTGCGACTCTCACAAATTTCCAGGTTTTTTCTCAAAGACACACATGCCTTACACTAATGTAACAATCTTCTGGGGAGTTAGGAATGCAAAGATCCCTCTTTGTACCTTCACAACCAGCACATTTGTTGAGAATAAAAAGGGACAGGCTTTGACATTTTCCATCTTTTTATCTATTTAATTTTTCCATCTGCTGCTTTTGCCACTGCCTTCCAAAGGAACATCTGCTGCCTATCTGAGAGCAGGGGAGGAAGACTGGATCTGCGCCTCCCGAGTCTGTAGTCCCAAACCTTGGGATCCAGAATAAGAAAAGGGAAGGAGGCTAACAAATGGTCCAGAAAATAAAGTGAGGACAAATAGTCTGTTAAGAACAAAGCTGAATCTCCCTTTATTGCACAGCCCACATGACCAGGCAAATTTGGCAGCAGTGTCTACAAACAGCAAGGGCTCCTTGCAAGGGGAGGAAGCTGGTGACCCAAAGCTCACTCTGCTGGCTTGGTCTCCACATGGTACCCTGTTCCTCACATACTGTTAAAGCATTTATGAAGCAGTTTCTATAGCCAAGCTTTGTTCTAGGCATTCTGCAAGCAGAGATGAATAAAACATAATCCCTATCCTTAAAAAGCTGGCCTAGAATGGGAGAGATAGACAGTAAACAGATTACAATATGAGATGACAAATTCTGTACCCTAGTAAAGAGACAGTGTTACAGGAACACAAAGAAAAGGGAGGACATGCGTCTAATCCTACAAAGAGAAGTGGTGGCTCAAGGGGGGGAAAGTCTGTGCAGAGATGATGGCAGGAGCTGAATATGAAAGGATAAATAGAGATATTAGAAAACAGGCTCTCTTCTTTTTTTATCATCACAGGGCAGCACATAGTAGAAAGCCTTCATGATTGACTCAAAACAAACAAACAAACATAATCTGGGTCAGCTCTGTGACACAGTGGAATGGCTAGTCAAGAGAAGCCACACCCCATATGACAGTCACAATTTGAATCCCTGGCCAGGTCATCCTTCTGAAATGCAACAGGCACATGGGCAAGTGTCCTGAATCAAAAGGGTTGGAGAACTGGGGGTTGTGATGTGACCAGACCTGGTGCTTGTCTCTCTCTCTCTTACTCTCTCTCTTTTTTCCTCTGTCCCTTGCCCATCTTGCAAGTGCTCTTTCCATCATGAATAAAGAATAAAAAATCCTCCAAAGTCTTAATCCCACCTACCACCTCTCTTGATGTGAAGGCATTAAACATTTCTGTTAAGTATATCAATCAACGGGGTTGTGTCATTTCTTAATGTTTTCTGGAGAGTCATTAGTAGGGATAACAAACTCTCATCAGAGTGGATAGAAGTGTCAACATGATAATAATGATTTTCTGGTTTGTTGTGATGCAACAATGATGGAGTAGTCAGGTGTCTGATTTTAACTTTTCTTAAATGTCTAACTTTAACATCACTAAAATATGTATATGTAAGGTGACAATAAATTTAAAAGGTTGTTTTTTGTTGTTGTTTTTTTTTTTTTTTTTTTTTTTTTTTAGAGAGAGATTTTCGCTATAGGGTGCGTGCGCTCACCAGACAGACAGAGAGAGACAGAGAGACAGAAAGCGAGAAATCACCCCCCAGGGGGGATGGTCATGCCGCAATCCCTTCTCCTCCATTCTCCTCTCTGGATCTTGGGCACGCACGCACACGCGCCCGGCTTGAGTTTTAAGCCACCGGGTCCGGGACGCGAACCGCTGTCGACTACGTGGGAGTCCAGCAACATAACCATTACACTAACTGCTGGTTCCCAATTTAAAAGGTTCTTCAGGTTAGAAATTTATCTGCAAAGATCAGGTATCAGTGAATATCTGTTCTGGGTCCTTGAAGGGAAACACAAGTACAAGATAACCTTCCCATCTAAGAAGCTAAAATCTAATTGCAATGACTGGATTGTTAAAATGGCTAATGGGAAAAGATATCTCCTTTCTATAGTTCTTACATGACAAATTTTTAACATTTAAATGAGAAAAGAATAAGACAAGTTCTATGCCTCATTGCTTGATAAAATGTATGTTTTCTTCACGTTTCAATTGCTATATACAAATAGGTATAAAATTTTTATCATTTGCTTTGGATTAGTCATAGTGTATACTGAGATGCAAGTATAATTGGCATGATCTCTGATTATGCAGTTATGCTTTGTCTATTTTAATAAATTTACTTTAAAAATATGTGTTCATGAAATGAAAATAACTGAGGAATCAGATACCTTTTTAATAATCATATTTTCCTTCCATCTTAAAATATTTCTATATTAAAAAAATATTGAGAGGAGCCAGCAGATGGTGTACTGGTTGTCGCTGGACCCCCACATAGCCTACTGTGGTTTGGAGTACCAGACTTGGTGTCTTGAAAATCACACTGGGCAACATCACTTCATGATTAATACTCTTAGCAAGACTGGCATATAAGGGTAATTTCTCAACACAGCAAAAACCATATATGAAAAACCTATAGCTAACATTATACTGAATGAGGAAAAGCTAAAAGCTTTTCTACTAAAAACTGGTACTAGACAAGGCTACTCACTTTCTCCACTTATCAACATAGTGCTGGAAATCTTAGCCACTGCATTCAGAAAAGAAAATAATATAAAAGGCATTCAAATAGGCAAAAGAGAGTTGAAAATGTCTTTATTTGCAGATGACATCATGGCATACTTAGAAGACTCAAAGGTTTCCATGAAAAAATTTCTCAAAGTAATAAATGAATACAGCAAAGTGGCAGGATACAAAATCAGCATCAATAAATTTATACCATTTCTGTATATGGACAAGTTAACTGAGGTAGAATAGAATAAAGGAATCCCTTTTACCATAGTCACAAAATGTATAAGATATCTAGGAACAAACCTAACTAAGGAGTCAAAAACCTTTACAAAGAAAACTATGAAAATCTTTAAAAAGATATTGAAAATGACACAAAAAGTGGAAGGACATCCATGTTCTTGGATTGGAAGAATTAATATTATCAAAATGGCAAGTCTACCTAAATATATCTACATATTTAATGTGATTCCAATCAAATTACCAGAGACATTTTTCACAGATCTGGAAAAGACAATCATAAAATTTATCTGGAATCATAGAAGACCTTGTATTGCCAAACAATTCTGCTCAAGAAGAGTGGAGTAGGTGGCATCTCACTTCCTGTGAGATAATCAAAACAGAATGGTATGGGGAACCAGCAGTTAGCGTAATGGCTATGTCGCTGGACTCCCACGTAGTCGACCACGGTTCGCGTCTCGGACCCGGTGGCTTACAACTCACGCCAGGCGCGTGTGCGTGCACGCCCATGATCCCGAGAGGAGAATGGAGGAGAAGGGATTGCGGCGTGACCATCCCCCCTGGGGGGTGATTTCTCGCTTTCTGTCTCTATGTCTCTCTCTGTCTGTCTGGCGAGCGCACTTGCCCTATAGCGAAAATCTCTCCAAAAAAAAAAAAAAAAAACCAGAATGGAATGGGTACAAAAACAGACAGGTAGAGCAATGGAATAGACTAGAGACCCCAGAAATGAACACCAAAATACACAGTCAAATGATTTTTTTTTTTTTTTTGGAGATGTTTTGCTATAGGGTGTGTGCACTTACCAGAAAGACAGAGAGAGACAGAGAGACAGAAAGAGAGAAATTCGCCCCCAGGGTGGATGACCATGCCCCAATCCCTTCTCCTCCTTTCTCCTTTCGGGATCTTAGGCACACACGCACACACACCCAGCATGAGTTTAAGCCACCGGGTCTGGGACTTGAACCTCAGTCAACTACATGGGAGTCCAGCAACATAGCCATAACACTAACTGCTAGTCCCAGCCAACTGATTATTGACAAATAATACCATCCAATCCAGTGGGGAAAGAAAAACCTCTTTAGCAAATGGTTCTGGAAGAACTGGGTTTCCACCTTCAGAGAAAATGACACTGGATCTCCATCTTTCACCATTAACAAAAATTAACTTAAAATGGATCAAAGGTATGAACCTAAGACCTCAAACTATAAAACTACTGCTGGAAAATTCTGGGAAACTTGGGAGACATTGCGGTAGGCAAAAACTTCTTAAATAAGACTCCCAAAGCACAGGTAGTAATCCCTAAAATAGACAAGAGAGGTTATATGAGATTAAGAAGTTTCTGCACAGCAAAGGACACAGTAATTAGTGTCAATCAACAACCCTCAAAACAGGAGAATATTTTTGTAAACTATGCCTCATATAAGAGACTGATAACCAGAGTTCACAGGGAACTCAAGTGGCTTATCTGGAAAAAAGTGATTAACCAATTAAAAGATAGGGAAATGAGCTGAACAAAAAACTCTCTAAGGAAGACATATGAACAGCCAAAAAGCATATGAGGAAATGTTCAACATCCCTCATCATAAGAGAGATGCAGATTAAAACCACAATGAGATACTACCTAGCCCCTGTCAGAATGGCAAAGATTAAAAATACAAAAAATAAGTGTTGGCAGGGCTGTGGTGAAAGGGAAACTCTCCTACACTGTTGATGGGAATGTAAATTGGTCCAGCCACTATGGAAAACAATGTGGAGTTTCCTCAAAGACTTACAAATAGAACTACCATGTGATCCAGTAATTCTACTTCTGGGTATCTACCTAAAGGACAGGAGAATGCTCAGTTTGAAAAGCGCTTGCAGATTAATGTCTATTATGACCTTATTCATGATTGCTAAGACATGGAACCAACCCAAATGTTCAACTAAAAATGAATGGCTTGAAAAAGTGTGGCACATATACTCTATGGAATACTATTCAGCCATAAAAACAAGACCCTGGCATTTGATAGAAAGTGGTCGAATATGGAAAATTTATTGCTGAATGAAGCAAGTCAGGCTATGAAAGAGAGACATTGTATGTCTCCACTTAATATATACCAACTGCACTCTATGGTAAAAATTGAAAGATTGAAGGACATAAAAGCAGTGAAAATAGTTTTGAACACAAGAGACAGTGTGGAAGGAGAGTGGGAGAGGGGAAGAATATAGGGAAGGAAATAAGGGAGTAAAAAATAGAGATGCAAGACTTTTGTGAGACACAAAAATGGTTTATTACATTGATGATAGCCTGTATGGTATTATCTTCTGGACTGATCTGATGTATATTTCATGTTGGGTAAATTCTCTTTACAAGCCAAATGATGTATAGTAATCAAATGTTTAAAAAATAATAAGAAAATTTTAAAAAAAGAGAAAATCATGCCAGGTGCAGGTGCCTGTGTGCCCAAAATGCTGGAAGGAGAATGGAGGATTAGAGATTGCAGCCTGGCCATAAAACCTCTCAAAAAATAAAAAAATAAAAAAATAAAAAAAACACACACACACACTGATAAATAATTTTTTAGAGTTTTTATTGCTAATACATGGCAAGGTATGAGATCAAATGTTGACTATTTTAAGTTGGTTTTAATTCACAAATCCTTATACAAGCATGTAATGCTTTGTTTTATGGTTTGTTTCTTAAATGGAGTTTGAAGACATTACAATTTTTAATTTTTTAAGTAATATTATCAGATATGTAGATAAGAAAATTTCCTGCGTTGTTCAACTGCAAAGAATGGGCTTAAAAACAAAACTGACAATTGAGGTTATTTTTATTACTTCAAATTAGGAAAGAAATTTTCTATAACACTCGGTTCTGTCAATAAAAAAAAATTTGGCCAAAGTAATTTATATCAGGCAGTCACAACCCAGTATCTCCTAATCTCAGAATTGATAAAGCACAGAATATTTTTAGTTGGAATGTATGCCAGAGTTACTTAGATTTGTTAGTGAGAAAACTGAGATCCAGAAAGGTTAACAACTTAATTTTCTGTTTGGATTTACAACAAGGCCTTAAGATTCCCCAGCACATTGTGACATGGCATTATTTTGTCACCATCATTCCCTTCAGTTGTATATTTCCATAAGGTAAAAAAAAATCATTAGTTTTAGGGACAGAGCCAAATAAATCCTTTCTTCAGCTGATCTTGAATCTACCATTCCTACCCGAGACTCTCAGAAACCAGATTTATGGCCTAGCTGCCATGGCACAGTGGTAGTGCACCAACAACAATGCTGGGGCCATAAAGATCATGATTCAGTTCTTGGGTCGGTTTCCACAAATTGGACACATGTTCACAGGCTCATGAATCCAACTAGCTGACCTAGGGAAAGGATTGTGATGTGAGACCCTATTGAAGGTGGTTTTCAGTCTCTCTCTCTCTCTTAATAAATAAACTTAAAAAAAAAAAAAAAAAAAAAAAAAAAAAACACCTCAAATTTAGCTTTCTGTTCCCATGACTGGAAGAGTGGTTCTGACACCATTTCATTCCACATGGACCACATTTTCTTTCTTGGTTCTCTGTGAGACTTTGGAAGACAAAAGTAGCCGATAATACTATCCACAATTTATCCAATTACTTGGCTTGGTTTCACAAGGATAGCTAGTAAGTCTGTAATTATCTCTGTGTGGACCCAAGGCTATCTGAATGAATAGAGCACTTGTGGCTTGAGGTGTTATCCTAGAAATTAGTTTCAAATAAGCTTCAGATACGATTACTAGGGGAGAGACATAACTGGATTTAGTAAACTGTTTATATATTCCAAACCTAACATTTCCTGAATTTTAAAATAACTACACATAATTTTCTTTGGCCTCAGCATAATACAGATCAGGCATAATGAATACATCAAGGGGGAATTAAGCCAATTGCTGAAACGTGACTGTATTTTGCTGGTAATAGAGAAAATATATGATGGCATGGTCATTTAAATAATTTTTTCCCCAATTTTTTCCTTTTCTACAAATGTCTAGTTCATAATTCTGCTGAGTTTTGTATTTTTCCCTAATCTCAAGGCAGGTGCAATGCAAGGTGATTCCAGGCATTTCTGTAGCTTTTTTAATCAATTTCTAGTGAGTGGAAAGAACTCTGTTGCAGCTTCAGGGTCTCACACATCTTTTCTCCTCTCTCCATTAGATCTGGGATTAATCTAAGATTGATGAGTACATGAGGAAAACCACTCCTGGTAATTTTTGCATTTGTTTTGTTACCTTTAGGACTATCAAGAAGCCTCCAATTTGGAACAATTTGTAACTCGATTTTTATTGAAGGAGACCTTGAATCAGCTGCAGTCTCTTCAGAATTCTCTGGAATGTGCCATGGAAACTACTGAGGAGCAAACTCGCCAAGAAAGGCAATTTAAGTGTTTTCATATAATGTTTTTGTAATGTGCTTATGGAATTAAGAATTTAGTAGATATAGAAGACTTCTTTAAGACATTGTGGATGATGTAAAGATACACTTAACATAATGCTAAGCCTAAAGAAGGCAAGGTAAAACATGATAAATGGAGTAAGAGAAATAATTGCCAATGGGTCTGAAAAGACTAAAAGATGAAAAAATGAACAGAAAGATGACTATCAATTTCACAGGATTTCTCTGTGACATTTGAGCTTGCCTTGCAAGTAGGTACAATTTAAAAATATGGAAATGATGGGAAAGAGACTTATAGAGTAAGTGAACCTGAATTTACTAGGAGACTTGAGAATTCAATAGGTCTAACTATTTATGGAAATGGATAAAAATAAGTGATATAAATTATTGCAAAATTCAATGCTACCAATAGGTACCGTTGAGAAAAAAAAGTGGTGATATTATAATTATAGTCACTTTATCTGTAGTATAAATTTGTAAAGCAGTCAGCAAAGTGATTCCAACTAAAAGTTGCCATTATTCATACCTTGCAACCTGGAGAAGGACTTGGCAAATTTCTTGCTCTTCTGGCCTATGTGTTTCTTTAAACCTGTAGATGTGCCTTATTTAACTTTTGCATTTTAAATTAGGGAGAACCACACTAAGTCTTTTGAATAGGTTGATAATAGACTATTCAAATGAACCAATTTTTGTAAACAAATTAAGGAATACATAATTATTAGTACATCTCAAAAAGACAGAACTTTCAACTATGTACTTCTAATGTCAAAATAAATGAACACCACTAAATTCTAACCAAAAAAAAAAAGCCTGTAACTCCAGAACTAATGAGCTTGCACAGTTGATGCACTCTTCAATGGATTTGTGCGGTATTCTTCACATTACATACTTTTTATTTTTACCACATTGATTCCATATCAAATGGGAAAGTATAACAATTAGCTTTAGAAAAGCAACAATTTAGTTCTTCAACTTTGAGCAAAGAATGTCTTGGAGCACAATGAAATTGATTTCATGTTCCTAATGAGAAAATGAGATCCGTTTTGTTGTTTCTTTTGTTCAGACTTTCTGGAATTAAAATGAATTCTCCATTTTTAGAATCAACATTTGCCACCTGAGGAGAGACTTGAGAACATATTCTGTTTCCCTTCTTCACCTGCACTTTTTTGTTTTTTTTTTAAATGTAGTTATCTCCTGCAAATGTTCACACTGCATTCAACGCCATACAGTGAATGTTTAATGAACTGTTCTTTGTGTTAGGCCACAGGCTAGCCTTGAACTCTTGTGCTGCCAACAGCTACATAGCAGCTGTGTTTAATGAGAAGGAGCATGATAAGACAGAGTCTAGGAAAGTATAAGACACTAGAGGATTAATGAGCCTTTTACTTCTAGACTTCCAGTTCAAAATGGTTTGAAATAATGGGAAATATTACAGGTCTGATATCAGTTTGAGGAATACTATTGTATCATATTTGACTAATGTACCAAGGAATACCCAGATCCCACCCCAAATCTGTGATATTTCTTCTGGAAAGTTTCTAAGGAAAGACACTTTTAAAAAATAGAAAGCAAGGCACTACTATGGGTGTATGTCCTCTATTTACATTCATTGTGAAATCTCTGATGAACCAGATTAAAGTATATAAATAAGACATCAATTTAAAGGAGCTCTGTCTCCTCTCTCCTAAGGTATATCTTCCTATCAGCTGGCCACCAAAATCCAAAGTCAGGAGAGCCCCAGGACTCTTACCACTGAAGACAAGACAGAGTAAAGAAAGCTGTTCATTTTCTGTGATATCAGTCAAGAGGCCAGTGTTAAAGCCTTATGGGGAGATAAGTCCTGAATTGTACTTTTAGGATGGATTTGAATATCAGAATAATAATCTCTCTGAAGTGTGTGGTCTCCTGACTCACCACATATCACTCATCAATCATCTGGCTAACTCCTCCTAAATGATTTTGTCACTATTTGGACAGTACTTTCTCTGAAAAGCCTTCACTGCTCACAGAAAAGGATTTTGTACCTCCCCCTCCATCACGAGGTTCTTCTGTAGTGCTCTCTACTTTTACCTACTCATCACAGCCCCTTATGTGCTTATCTGCTACGCTAGCTTTTGAGATTCTAGATGGCAGGAACTTTGCATTGTTTTCCTCTGTTTGGTATAACTGGATGTTAAGTATATTAAACTCAATGGAAGATAAGTAATTCCAGGTAAAATGAATCCTAGATAGGAGCAGTTAGGTGAGGATTTGGGTTTGTGAGAAGACCAATCTAACTGGCGACTGGGGCTAAGAAATGTCTTAAAAGCTAGACAGATGCATTCCAGCTTCATTGTATCAGAGGCTGTCACTGACAACTGTAAACAAAAGAGCAATGTGATGAAAGCTAGGTTAAAGGGAAGTTAGTCTAACAATGGTATGTGGTAAAAATTTGAGGAAGGGGAGGACAGGTTCAGCAAGGACAGGTCAAATCTATATATCTAAGAATTCATCAGTTGTTTGTTGTTGTTGTTGTTGTTGTTGTTATGGAGGAAGATTCCATGATGCCCCCACAAAGTCAAGAGTTGTGACCTGCAGATATTAAAATTTTCAGGGTTTTAATCATTTGTTTCCCCTTCAGCATCAACATTACTTTGGGATTTAATATTTGTGAAGCCTAGGGAAACAAAGACTCCTTGGGATATCACAAATTTAGAGAAGTCATCTTTCCCATCTATCTGCCCCAGGGCAGAATCACACAGTATCATTCATCCTGCAGTAATGAGTTAGACATGCCATGTTGGGCAAGATGTCTGTGTCTATTCATGTGAAAATGGCAATTTCAGACAGAACGGATTCAAACAGCCAGAATAGCACAGAGGTGAGATTTTCAGATGGCTTTCTACAATGCTCTGTATCTATCCTGGCAAACTGACTAAATGGGAGCCACTTTAATTCCATGTCTTTTTGAAGTACCTAATAGCCAGTGACAAGAATAATCATTACATTATACAGAAATTTCCCTCTAGAGAACCTGTGTCCTCTTATATAAACCTCTCTTCCTCACAAACTGTATTTCTGGGAACACAGCTTAATTATATGTAGATTTCCTTTCTATAATGGAATCTATAAGTTCACTCTATTTTCCAAAGTTCTTCCATATTTAAAATTCATCTAAATATACCTTATCTATCTATAGCTATCTATTCTATAGCCAAAGTTCTTCTATGAATTATTCCTTTTGGGCTTGGAAGTTATTTTTCTTCTTTTGATAGTTATCTATTACAGAAGAGAGGAGAGACTTCAATTTTACCTACACGTTATTATAAAGGTTCATTCAGCTTACATTACTCAGCTGGAACATAAAAAAGACTGTTCTAATCTTTTATTTCTTTGATCAACCTAGCTGCTAGAAAGTGCATGTGTGTGTGCAGGGAGTAGGGGCTGGAGGGTTGGAAGGTTCTTTTGTTTTTTTGCAATAGGAAAATCCACGGAAAGATTTTGTTAAAGATTGGCATGAACAATCATTTCTTTTACTTTCTCCCCCCCAAAAAAAGGTAAAGAACCTAGATAAAAGGAGGCATTAAGCCAAAAAAATAAGAAAGCTAGAAGAAGATCCAAAGAGACAGATGCCTGAAACCTAGAAAGAAGCTGAATCTAAGGGAAACTAATTTAGACACTGAGACACTGAGAAAGCTGAAAGTAAGCAGGCAGTTCAAGAAACCAAGATACAATGTAAACAGTGTCAATGGACTTCAGAAAGTTTAAGAATTGGCTTCACCCTGTGCAACTGATAGTGAGAGTGAAAGTAGGTCTGATATAATGTTGGAAGCTCCATCAGGGCTCTATAGGGACTGCCCCTCCCCAATCCTTAAAGAAGCCTAGATGTGTGTTCTCTGGAGAATGTGACAGACATATACGTGGCACAACTGGGGGGGAGGGGCAAGACCCAATATTAAAAGTGAAATACTGGAGATGAGCAGAAGGCATAATGGTTACATTGCTGGACTCCTACATAGTTGACTGCAGTTCGAGCCCGGACACTATGGCTTAAAATTTAACACGGGGTGTGTGTGTCTGCATGCCTGAAATCACGAGAGGAGAATGGAAAAGGAATTGCAAGGTGGCCATCCCCCCCCCCCCCCCCGGCAGGTGATTTCTTGCTTTCTGTCTCTCACTGTTTCCAGTGAGTATATATGCCCTATAGCAAAATTCTCTCTTTCAAAAAAAAGAAAAAAAAAGTGAAATATTAAATCAAGGTCTTCATACTGAACAGTGAGGTGTGATACCTCCTTCACACACACTTCTCACAGAACATTGACTACCAGGCTCATACCCTTCACTGGGGGATGTTCTCTTGAGGGATCTGATCAGTCCAAGAGTAAAGACTTAATGTGCCCATTGTTAAGAGTATCCTAATGAATAGTAAGAGAATCCCTACTGCATATGAGAGGTTCCGATCAGCTTTATAGTTACTCGTTTTGAAATGTGTGAGTCAATCAAAAGAGTAAATCTGACATGAGAAAAGAAACTTAGGAGAAACAGAAATAATCCAGAGATAAGAAAACAAAACTTTCAAAAGAAATCATCAATACCCGCAGAAAGGTAAGAGAAGATATTGAATTTATAAATTAAGGACAAGAAGATTCTGTTGTGTGTGGTTTTTTTTTTTTTTTTTTTTTTTTTGGTTCATTTGTTTGTCTTGAACGACTCTTCAAAGTACACAAACCATCTCTTGGAAATTTTTATTGTAAAGGTGAAATTTTCTTTTTTTTTTTTTTTTTTAAGAAAGACTTTTGCTGTAGGACTCATGCACCTTCTCCATCATTCTACATCATTCTCCTCTCAGAATTTTGGGCATACACGCACATGCACCTAGCATGACTTTTAAGCAACTGGGTCTGGGATTTGAAGCAAGGGCAACTACATGGAAGTTCAGTGACATAAACATTATGCCATATGCTGCTCCAAAAGTGAAATTTTCTGAGGAAGGTTTAAATATAAAAGTGTAATCAAATTTCACAAAGAGATGAAAGGTGGGATAGAAGTAATAAATTAGAGCATCAGTCTAATATTTGTAAAATGTAAATTCCAGAAAATACCAATTTTTGAAAAAGGAAAAAGATTATCAAAGAAATTTTTTTTTAATTCTCCGAATAAGACTTGAGTTTTCAACTTGATAGAAAACACTGGGAGCCCATTACAATGAATAATGTAAGTCTAACACCAAGGTATACAATTATGAAATTTCCAAATACAGGAGAAAAAGAGTCAAGTATCTAAAAATTTCCAGAGAGAACACCAGGTCATAAACATAAACAAAGGATTAAGAAAACACTAGATTTTTCACAAGTAACTCTGGGAGCTAGAACATGATAGAGTAACTTTTTCAAAATAATTTGTAACAGAATTTTTTACTCTATGAAAGCACCAATAAAGAAGATTTTTATACATACATGCAGCATCTCAAATATTTTACTTTTCATTGTGCATCATTTCTTTTCTTTTTTTTTTTTCCTCTTTTGTTTGTTTTTGTTATAAGGACATGTGTGCTCACCAGAAAGACAGAGAGTGAGAAATACCCCCCCCCCCCCGCCTCCCAGAGAGGATGGCTACACTGCAACCCCTTCTCCATTCTTCTCTCAGGATTTTGGGCACACATGCACATGTTCCTAACATTATTTTAAGCAACTGAGTCTGAGACTCGAATCATAGGCAGCCATTTTGGAATCCAGCACCTTAACCACCATTCCACTGCTGGCCCCATGTGCCATTATTTTATAAAGCAATTAGGAGATTTATTTTTTACCAAAAGAATCAGTTAAGGAAAAAATTGAATCTATTGTAGTAAAATGGTGAAGTAGTATAATCCAACATAAAAGAAAAGCTAAAGAAATCTTTCTTAGTTGACAGATAATAAAGATTTTTGGATGAGTACTAGATTTTGGTACATGTAATAGAAAACAGCAGTTGGCATAACGGCTATGTCACTGGACTCCAATGTAGTCGACCATGGTTCAAGTCCCAGACCTGGTGGCTTAAACTCATGCCAGGCATGTGTGCGTGTGTGCATGTGTGCCCAAGATCCCGAGAGGAGAGTGGAGGAGAAGGGATTGCGGCATGGCCATCCCCTCTGGGGGATGATGTCTCACTTTCTTTCTCTCTCTCTCTCTCTGTCTTTCTGGTGGGCACATGCACCCTATAGCAAAAACCTCTACAAAAAAAATTAAAATAGAAAAAAAAATACAGTAACAACTACATGAAGGCTTACTATCGCCTATACAGAAATCTGGTGGAAGGCAGCCCAAGGCATATCACTACAGATTTAGCATGGATCTTTTTCATATGAAGTGTACATCTTCCATTCTCAGATTTGCCTCATGATCCAAGATGGTTTTGGAATGCCAGCTATCATGTTCATGTTCCAACCAGAAAAGAAGAACAAGGAAAATTAGCAGACTTCCTTCCAGCTGAAATCATCCTTTAAGCAGCCTTCTTCAACGTTCCTTACAACATTCCCATGTATAAGTCATTGCCCTGAGCCAATGGGAAGTTAATAAAGATTAAAACTAAAAAATAAAGAGATAGCAATTTAAGTATGCTATATGCTAATATGAAAATAAACACCAGAATAAATATAAAGTGTTGCCTTTGAGGAAAAGGATTGGGAGTATAATATGGGATTGGAAAAAGGAAGCTTCTGTTTGTTGTAATAAGAGTAATAGAATTATTTGACTTTAAAAAATTATTGGCATATAGATTTGTCTTGTTTTGTTTTGTTTTGTTGTAGAGTTTTTGCATTAGGGCATGTGTGTTTGCTGGAAAGAGAGAGAGAGACAAAGACAGTGAGAGGGAAAGTGAGAATTATCCCCCCAGGGGGGATGGCCTTGCCACAAACCCTTCTCCTCCTGGGATCTTGGGCATGCATGTGCACACACCTGGCATGAGTTTCAAGCCACCAGGTCCAGAACTCAAATCACGTTTGGCCATGTGGGAGTCCAGTGGCATAGCAACTACACCATCTGCTGGCCCTATAACTTTGATTTTTTTAAATTGATTTTAAAATGGGATGAAATAGGGACCAGCAGTTAGCGTAATGGCTGTGTCGCTGAAGTCCCATGTAGCTGACTGCGGTTCAAGTCCTGGACCCGGTGACTTAAACTCACGCCGGGTGTGTGTGCGTGTGTGCCCAAGATCCCAAGAGGAGAAAGAATGGAGGAGAAGGGATTGCAACATGGCCATCCCCCCTGGGGAGTGATTTCTCACTTTCTATCTCTCTCTCTCTGTCTTTCTGGCAAGTACACACACCCTATAGCAAAAACCTCTGGAAAAAAAAATTGGATGAAAGAAAGAAAACATCAAACTAAACAAAATAGAAAAGTGGCGTATTTATAAATATTTTTTTCTGTTGATGATTTGGCCAGTAAAGGGAAAAAGGTTTTCTTAAATTACAGATTAAGATAAAATTTCTACTTGGACTTTTAATTGTGAGAATAAAGAAAACTCAAGATTCTCTTCCTTAGGTTCATGTACTGTAGTACTAAATACCTTGAGTCTCGAGCATGGTTACCAGCAGGCCTTCTCTTAAGTTCTTATTTGGCTACATGAGAAAATCTTTGTGACTGATGCTTGAAGATCTGTTCCTTAAGGCAAGAGGCAGAAGCCATTACATTGAGGTTAACTATTATTTCTGTTGTTCAAGGCAAGGGCCAACCAAGCCAGAAGTCCTGTCAATTCAATGGCCTGGAAAACGATCAAGTCGCCGAGTCCAGAGACACAACAGCTTTTCCCCTAACAGCCCTCAGTTTAATGTCAGTGGACCAGGTAACACTGCCTTCCTTGTGTGTTTGTTCTGTTAGAGTCAATTCAATTTGTCAGTTTATAATTTTAACAAACAGCAGTTAAGATATAACGAGTAATACAATGTTTTCCTAGTAAGTTTGAACCGAGAGTAGTAAAGAAGGTAGGGTAATAAGAACTGCGGTGGTAGTGATAAGGTGTTAATCCCTCTTTCCTTCCATTTCTTCCTTCCTTTTTGTATTAACTTTCTGTGGTAGTGCTAATGCTCATTTTTACTTTAGTGGGCTTTGAAACATGCTTCCCCATGAAGATGGGTAGAGAAGTGAATGTTGATGTAAAGACCCCCCTTTATAATTTAGGTCTTGGTTTCATTGCATTAAAAACTAAAGCAAAGTTTTAGTCTTGAATTCCATCACATTCCTATTTCAAAAACTATTAGGTAATATTATGTTAACAAATGCCTGTGAAACTATTTTAAGCTATAATAAGACACACAAAGATGTCAGGATATTTGTATAAAGGCTTTCTTTGTACCTTTTATAATAATATTAATAATAATACAAGCAGAACTTACATAACACTTAAAATGAATAGATACAAATACATCACATGCACATACATACATATACATACACACACACACATATATAGGCCCACTTATACACAGATAATTTTCAATATATATTGGAAAATCAATACAGTGTTGTAATGTATTTTTCCTTTAACATTTTATTTTCTATACCTTACTTTACTGTAAAATATGGTTTATAATATACAAAGTATTTCTTAATGAATCATTCATGTTATTTATAAAGTTTCCAGTCAGCAGTAGGCTATTAGTAGTTAAGTTTTGGGAGAGTCAAAAGTTATACATAAATTTTTACTTATGGGGGCATCTGCATCCTTAACCCCTACATTGTTTAAGAGTCAACTGTAAAGGTAGAGAGATGATTGATAGATATAGATACATACATATACATATATGTAATGCATATGTATAGCAAATATATATAAAACGTTTGCCTATGCACATACATATAATGAATATATATATATATATGTATATATATATATATATATATATGTATATTACATACAGATGTAAATAGACCAACAGACTCCTGTCAAAGCTCTTAACTGCTATGCCATGGTATATAGTCAATGTATACTCAGTTTGGCCCCCAGGAAAGGAGAATTAGCTGTCTTGCCCCTATGCTTTGTTTTGATTGTAGCAATTTATTTTGATTGTTGTAGTCAGGGGTAGGTTTGTACTTGTTCCTGCTACTGCTCTACAAGTAAATTGAGAAAATCAACTACCTTTTTAAATGATAAAAATGGCTCAGCAGAATATTTTCTCACACATATCAGATGCCAGAATAGGCAATAACATCAAAAAAAATTGAAAGAAACAACAGGCCTGTGGAAATTAACCCACTGGGATGTCTGGATCTATGAAAATTAATAACTTAGATAACACTCATGTGAATACACTTCAAAAACAATGTGTTGACTAGTCAATGACACTGCATTCTTTCAGAGTAAAAGGACAGCTCTGAGATAACCAAACATTCCTACTCTAAGGTTTAACGTTCTGTTCTCATGATTTTCCTCCAAGGCTTATTAGAAGAAGACAACCAGTGGATGACCCAGATAAATAGACTCCAGAAATTAATTGATAGACTGGAAAAGAAGGTTGGTGTCTCCTTTATTTTCTCTCTCACTTTTCAAGAGATTCTGACTCAGAAATTCCCCATTGCCTCAATATCTGTGGCTGCTTCTTGGATAGAGTGACAGCCAGGATCCCAATGATCCCATGAACAACTAGTTGGTAGTTATTTGAGATTTTGCCTATATGTAAACATATAGGCTCATGTTAATTCTTCTCCCTCTCAACTCTAATATTAGCTCCTTACAGAAATTTTCTAGACTCTTCCTCTATAAGATTGCCTTCTCTTGTAAAAAAATATTATCATTTCTAATTTACATATACTTACTGTACATTATTTGTAGGATTTAGTGTGATTTTTCAAAGCACGTATACAATGTGTAATAATCAAGTCAAGGTAATAAATCTATCCATCATCTCCAAAATGTAATCATTTCTTTGTGTTAACACTTTTGAATGTACTTTTCCTGCTATTCTGAAATATACACATTGATAATATATAAAATTCCTTTCATAAAATTACCTTCATAAATCTTTGTAACTCCTTCTCAGATCAGACCCTTACAACATAGACCAAACCTTTAATGATATGCTTAAACATTCAGAATTTACCCCTTCTCTCCTTTCAATTTAAAATAATTCAGCCATTTCACTCTAGGACAAAAATTTTACCACACAAAAATTTTTCCTATAAAAAAATCTTTTTAAAATTTTTCTTACTCAAATATATCTTCACAATTAATTTCCTTTCAGAATCTCAGACTTTGTGCTTGAATGTCTGAGACAATAATACCATTAACAGAATTGGGAGAGACAAGTGAGAGATAATAGGTAAGGTGAGGCAAGGTGATGAACTGTTTTTTTAGAAGTGTTCATGTCAATGTATAACAGGATACTCAGAAATACCCAGTCAGGGCACCAGCAGGTGGCATGGTGGTTGAGATGCTGGATTCTCACATGGCTGACCATGGTTTGAGTCCTGGACCTGGCAACTCTCTTTCTCACTCTCCCCTTCTCTGTACCCCTCTGGTCAAAAGTGAAGAATAACAATAATAAAATTTAAAAAAAAAAGAAATGCCCAGTCAGTTGTTAATAAGTATCAATTTAGGCTAACAAGTTGATGTATTAAGAGCCATTTCCACAAACTTCAGGTCTCCAAAATGAGTAAGGTCCCTAAGAAAGAGATTCTATTGAAGAAGAGCCCTGTTCCAGACACTCTGCCATTATGTCTGCATTGGTTAAGTCAGTATTGACCACTTACTGGAGCAATACCTAAACTATAACCTTGCTGCACATCATTTTTCCTCTTTCCTCGTTTAATTAATTGATATGTGAACTGAGACTAAAAAGATTCCGAGGAAAAATGGTGGCTACAGATACTAGTTTCTCAATGTTGAAAGGCCTGGAAATACAGGATTCCTATTTAAAAACTAAGCCTCATTGAAACATAAGGGTTCAATTATTAAATAAGTTTTAATTCATTTGAAGAACACAAATACCTCTTTTAAAGTGGTTTTGAAGTTCTTAGCCAAACTTTATTTGATATGTGAAATTTATACAGTTATTTTTAAAGGAATGACCCAAACTTTGGTCATACCTTTCTTCCAACTTTAAATCAAAGTACTGTCACATCTCTTTTTCTCCCTCCCTTCCTATGAAAGAGTTTCATTTTCAGGACAGTGACCAAGGTTTGCGGAAAGCACAATGTGATGATTTTCAGCTTGGGGCCCCAGCTGTGTGAAGCCCAGCATGAGCTTTCTTAATGAATGGAGAAGCATTGCAAGTTCAGTTTTCTTCTACAACTTAGATTTAGATTATTGGAGAAAAATTACCCAATTGCTAAACAGGGGCTGAGTACATGTCATTGCATTGCTGACTACCTTGTCGCCTGTAGTTGTTAGCACTAGTTTGATCTCCCCACTAAAAGAAACCGTACCCGTGGTAGAACAGATGTTATATTTTCTCTCCATTAAGTATTTATTGATAAATCCTTCCTGTACTGGAAACCAAACCCAACTCCATTCATGTGGGGAAAAATAATAGGTGAAATTTCTATAAGCTTCTTTAGGTATTCCTTCTGTCCATTCCAGGTTTTGAGTACATATAAAGATATGCTGAGGTTATATCTTATGCGCTGCATGAACCGTGAGAAAATACATTCAATGTGAAACAAACCAACAAGGACAACAATAAAACTTTTATTTTTTAGGAAGTCTTCAGTATATCATCAACTCAAAGAATCTTCATTTGAAGGGGTATAATCAAGGCTGTCACATTCATATAACATGTTTTAACATTTTCTTATCTGAGATTAAAGAAGGTAAAATTGAAAGTGTACCTGAGTTGGTATCAGGGACATAGTGTTCAAGATTACTATGCTACAACTTTTATCTGTAAAGTACTTTTTCATTTTTAGTTCACACCTATAGTATTATATAACTTTTGCCATTTATTTTTTCAACATTTATTGAGTGCTCTGTGTTAGGTCCTATTCTGGCAGAGGAAATAGAGCAGTGAACAAAGCAGGTAAGATCTTTTGTACCTAGATAGATAGACAAAACAAGTAAACAAACCCACAGAAGGAGATAATTTCAGGTAGTAGATATCACGACGATTCTATTGCACAGAAGTAGAGAATGTAATGGTGGATACCGAAAGTTCCAAAGGAGAAAGGAGAAAAGGTGACTAAAAAGTACAAGAGTACAGAAATGTGTATCAGTAGACTACATTAGAGACTACTATAGCACAGTACAGTACAGGTAGTTGGTAATAATTAAATACATATTTCAAAATAACAGAAAAATACATTTGAATGGGTGTAATACAAAGAAAGGATAAATTTTAGAGATGGTGTATATGTTCATTGCCCTGACTTGATCATTGCACATTGTATACATGTTTGGAAAAATCACACTGTACCCCATGAAGATGTACAACTAACTGTTATATGTAAATTGAAATTAAAACTTTTATAAAAGAAGGCAGAATGATAGAGGGGGGGATATGGGAATGTCTCTTACAGAGATGGTATTGGAGTTGTGAAAGGTGAGAAGCAGTTAGCTACATGAAAATCAAGGGATAGATTTAAGGCACAGGGAAGAGTAGAAGCGAATCCCAGAGAAGTTAAATAACTTGACTAACATTCCACAAAGGAACAGTGGAGCTACATGATTCTCCTAGGAACAGGTTTCTGTTTTTTCAGTCAAGATTTTTACAACTTCTAATATATTTCTTATTTGAAGGAATTATTTTGCATAATCTTCACTTGGAAGAAATACTAGAACATATAGTCACAGAATTAAGTCTGTGATTACAGAGATTACATGCTTGATTTCACTGGTGACATTAGTGTTATTCATTGGTCATTGGTTATTGCATAAGACTCTAAGGTTCTTATAAAATTTTTAGCGAATATCAATTGTATTTTCTCTTTTAAATTTACTTTCTTTTTAGTAAAGAAAAATTAGCAAATGTATTAAAACAATAACACTCATGTCTATCACAGTCTCCCAAGTAACATCACATAGAAATTTGACAGTACAATAAGAAAAATCAGCCTGATAAAGATACTCATTCTAGCTTTCTCTTTTTTCTGTCATCTCCTTCTGTTCTGATGAATCCCTCTTGTCTCCACTTTGCTCTCTAATGGTATTAGTGAAGTAAACCTAAAGCAATAACAAAATATCTGAAGTGGCTCCTTATAATTGATAAATGGGTATAAAGAGTCTTTACTAGAACACTTCAGCTTTTAAAAATCAGAATTATTTTATCTCTTTACAGATAATGAGATCTTCTGGTTCAATATTAGCCATAGAGTTATTACCATTTGAATATATAGTGCTTTCTTTTTTTTTTTTTTTTTTGAGAAAGATTTTTGCTATAGGGCATGTGTGCTTGCTGGAGAGACAGAAATAGAAAGTAAGAAATCACCCCAGGGTAGATGGCCATGCCACAATCCCTTCTTCTCCATTCTTCTATTGGATTTTTGGGTATGCACATACACACACCAAGCGTGAGTTTCAAGCCACTGGGTCCAGGACTCAAACCATGGTCAACTCTGTGGGAGTCCAGTACCTCAACAACTATACCACCTGTTGGCTCAGGATATACAGTGCTTTTTAAAATGATCTAATACCTGCTATTCCCTCATTTCTTTCTGTAACTGAAGGATCTCAAACTTGAACCACTGGAAGAGGAAGTTATTGAAGGGAACACTAAATCTGTAAGTACCTTTTTCAGGTCAAAATTTAGAAATGTATACTTTTGAAAACATGATTTAATCTCTCCAAAATTAGTTACTATCTCAATGAAAAATTGAAAAAGTGACACATGTACATATTTCATTTTGCATGGCTAGGTAGTATTTTCTAAATTGTGATTTGTGAAAACCTAATATCTACTTCACAAGTTTTTTGTGAAAGCTCCTGGCATATAAAATATGCAAGGTTGAAATTTTATTTATGTATATATATTGACTTATTGATTGGATAATTATGACTGACAGAGAAGGGCAGTATTTAACTTGTGTTGTAAACACACTTTATAAACTATGCTAGATTAAATACTGTATATACCTGAGCAGAAACCTGATCTTATTCATTGTTGTATTTCTATCATTTAGCTTAGGGTCAGACACATTGTAAATGCTCAGAAATTATTTTTCAAAGAAAATAAATTGATGTTCAGAGAGAAGGAAATATATTCCTAGGGAAAACATCTATCCAGAGTGGTGGCAATTTACAGAAACTGAAAGAAGACAGTGATCCTAATAGGTACACTAAGATACAACAAAAATAAACTAGTGAATAAACTAATTAAAAAGCAACACATATCATTATTTATTATTCTACTTTATTTTGAGGCAAGAATTTATGCCATATCTGTTTCAGGAAACTGGATCCTCCTTGTACATTTAGTGGAAATCTGGATTTCAAAATCTTGGGTGTCTATTAAAAAATACTTTTTTTTTCTTTTTTTTTTTTTTTTTTTTGACTTTTGCCATAGGGCATGTGCACTCACTGGAGAGAGACAGAGATAAAGGGAAAGGGGGATGGGCATGCTACAGTCCCTCCCCCTTCATTCATATGATTTTCAGGCAATTGGGCCAGGACTCGAACTGCAGAGTTGGTCATGTGGGATCTAGTACTTAACTACCACACTACCTGCTGACCCCAAAACACGTTTTCTTAATAACCTAAGTGTAGTACATGTTTTATAGCTGTTAAAGAATTAGTCACATTTACTTAAAGCAAAGAAAAAAAAATTCTTTTCTTTGTATCACATTTATTCCACAGCACTGACTACATGATGGAAGGTGAGAGCCATCTGTGTGGCAGGCTCCTGGCCATCTCTGCAACTCCACAACTCAAAGTCTTCAGAGGAAACTTGGGGGCTCTTCAGATGAATTTAATAATGGCTACTACAGTTAGAATCCTATAAATATGCCTACTGTCCCCTAATGTAGCTGTATTTTTCACTACAGTTTAGCTTCTGTTCCTCCAAAGACAGGGATAAATTGAGTTATTCCATCAAGAACCCAGAATTTTAAAATAGTATAGACTTGGACTGGAAAGTAAGAAGAGAAGGGCTAGTGAGCACACAGAGTAGTATGTTAGCAGATTTGTACAGTCCCTGAGTCACCAGAATTGCTAACCTTGTGATCATGCATCTGTTATTATTTCACAGGTTTGTGTGTAGGAAAAAGTATACTCCAGTCAAGAAAAATAAGCATACGTTTTTGTTTTGTTTTGTTTTGTTTTTGTTTTTGGTTTTTTGCCATAGGGTGTGTGATCTCACCAGAGACAGAGTGAAAGGGAAAGTGAAAAATCACCCGCCATGGAGGATGGCCACATTACAATCTCTTTTTCTCCATATTCCTCCTGAGATTTTGGGTGCACATACATGTACCCAGAATTAATTTCAAGTCCCCAGGTCCTGGACTTGAACCATGGTTGACCACATGAAAATCTAGTGCCTTAACCACCATACCACCTCCTGGTCTGAACTTACTCTTCTAATGTTGTGAAAGACAATTGTTTATTCTTAGTAATCTCCCAGTATGAGATTATTTTCTCTCTTTGGTGCTCCTGTTGAAAAATCATGTAAGGCTTGTTTGTGCAAGGTGGCAGCTATTCCATTTGGTGGTCTCTGACAGGAGACAGGCCAACATCTACCTTAAAAGATCAACATACACAACATTGATAATTCTATTGTGCATAGAAGTATTTTTAGAACATAGAATTGGGCAAAGGTGACACAGCTGTATTGTTTAAAAGTGGGTAAAGATAATTCCTTTAACTATTCTGTTAGAGGTAAAATAATTGGGTTTTTTTTGGGGGGAACTACACATACAGTAATGGTTTGAAATGTTTTTTGTTTGTTCGTTTTTTCTTTTTTTTAGAAATATGAATAGGATATCTATTATTCAAAATTGTATTTTTGGGGGGCTAGCAGGTGGCCTAGTAGTTAAGGAACTGGGTCCCCTTGTGGCTGACTCCACAGTTTAAATCCTGCACCTGGCAACTTGAGAATCACACTGGGTGTGTGTGCATGCATGCCTAAAATGCCAAGAGGAGAAGGGATTACAGCATGGCTATCCCCCCGGGGGATAATTTCTTGTTTTGTCTCCCTCTCTCTCTGTCTCCAGCAAGTACACATGCCCTATGACAACAACAACAACAACAACAACAACAAAAAATCTAAAAGAAAAGTTGTATTTTTCATTAACGGTAGTACATCCATTTTTATCAAATAATTCCTATAAAACCTCCTATATTCAGAGTGTCCTAAACCATTTTTCACTGTTATTTCACAGCTGGTACTCATAATTGTATCTTACTATGTGTTCAATAATTTATCCTCATGCTTAAAATCAGTTTTAGAATTCATTAGTTAGAGAGGTATTTTTCCTTTTTCAATAGTGAATGCATGAATACTTTAAAGATAAAGCAAATAATAATGTATATTATGCTTTTAAAAAATACTAATTTTTTTTCTTCATAGCAGCAGGTGCACATACGAGAAAGAGAGAGAGAAAAAGAGAGAGAAAGAATAAACAAAGGAGCACTCTCCACAGGGTCTGGTCTGGTCATGCCATGATCCCCCTCCTCCAGTCTTCCATCCTGTCATATCCTGAGCACTCCGGCATATGCCCAGCATGTTTGAAGCTGACTGGGTCAGGGATTTGAATGGCATACAACATATGCTTCTTTTAAGCAGGAAATTACTGCTGCACTACAGTCTTTAAAAACTAATCTTTACTGGATTTTTGTTATGTACCAAGAGTTGCACCAAACACACACATATATGTTCATTTAACCCTCACAGTAGCCAAATGAATTTATGTTATCATTTCAGATGAAGAAATTAAGGTGTAGAGAGATTTTAAATATTGTAACTGAAGCCCAGTAGTTCAATACTAAACCTATACTTACCACCATGCTGAGTAATTTCAACCCTAATGTTTGGTGGATTTCTGGTCACTAAAGTGGAGTTGCTCTTTGCTACTATGGTTGTGGACTAACAAATGATTGTACAATGATATTTTCTACCATCCTATGCATGGGCAAGTGTGTATTGATCCCCGAGTCCTTTCCACCTGGTGCAATTGTGTGTCTTGTATGGCACTTCTTATCAAAAGAAGTATTAGAATAGTATCACTTTTCACATATTTTCTACATTCAAAAATGGGTTTATTAAAAAAAAAGGCATGGCAATTTTAAACAAGGTTTGAACACATCATTGTACTTTCTAATACTTGAACTTTTCTTTAGCACATTGTTGTTATATACACTAAAATAGCTTATCATACAATAGGCATCTACAAAGCTAATACCTTCTTCTTCCTCTCTACCCTCATTAAACCTGTGAAGAATGTTTTGTGGAGTAAAGCAGTTGTGCCATACATTCTTAAGTGTTTGGGCAGATGGGAGGATTGCCAACCAATATGTCAGGGACTATCAAAACATAATCTTGTTTTGCATTTGCTGTTATGAGATTCCATGAGAACACATAAGAAAGGTTATGGTATTTTTGAGGAACATAATTGTTAAGTGAAGTGAATAAAGACAGACAACATAAAAAATAAGTTGCATTTTAAAACATGTCTCTATCTCCTAAAATTTGAAAAGTTGATATTTCTTGACATATTCTAGGAAATCAAGGGCAGATACAATTGTAACCTAATGTCACTTGCAAATACTATTCTATAAACTTATTATAGATTGACTCTTTCTGCATACTCAGCACTTTTCAGCCCAATAAATTTTGAGCATTTCATCACAGTTCCATAATAACAAAATTCCATATGGTAAATGCCTATATTACTCTTCCACAACAGGGAAACAAAAAATGTAACATCATGAAAGAATATTCTGCTATGAAGAATGTTCTGGATTAACTATTCACACTTTAGAATCCTAGATTTCAGTAAGCTATAGAATATATTTGACACAAAAGAAATGCAGGAATGCCAAGATATTAGGGTTATTTTCTCATCTCTACCACATTCCATCTCCCGAAATCTACCTTGACCTGGCCCACATAGAAAATTTGTTTTCTTTGGATCTCAGAAAATCTACCTTAAATTACTCATGATTCAAAAGTTCAACTTGTCAGAATAGTCACACATTTAGATTATCTGGGCCTCACAAACTGATGTGTGTGTGTGTGTGTGTGTGTGTGTGTGTGTGTGTAAATGTCTGAGGAAGGAAGAGGTAAATATTTCTGTATGTCTTATTTACTTTTCTAAGTAAAATCTAGGAACCAAGAGTTTAATTTTTCCAAATCATACTGACATCAAAATACATAACTAGAGGTTCAGCTCTGCTCTATGTATTCTTTAATCCTCTAGTACAGGAGTTGGCAAACTATAGTCTATCACCTATTTATGTACATGGTTTTATTCTAACACAGCCACACCCATCTGTTTCTGTGTTGTCTATACCTGCTTTCACACTACAAAAGCAGAGCTGAATAGTTGCTCTAAGAACACAAAACCTGGGACTAGCAGATGGTGTAATGGTTACGTCACTGGACTCCCATGTAGTCGCCTGCAGTTCAAGTCCCAGACCTGGAGGCTTAAAACTTACGTGGGGCACGTGTGCATGCATGCCCAAAGTCCTGAGAAGAGAATGGAGGATAAGGGATTGTGGCGTGGCCATCCCTCCTGGAGGGTGATTTCACGCTTTCTGTCTCTGGCGAGTGCACATGCCCTATAGCAAAAATCTCTCAAAACAAAAACAAAGCACAAAACCTAAAATGTTTACTATCTGGAGATTTACAGAAAACACTTGAACCCTAAACTAGCAGGTCTTGTTCATGTAACAATCTCAGGGATCCAAGAGGAGGAGGAACTCACAAACCTCTCAGGGCTAAACTTGAAACTGGCACACTGTGGTTCTGCCACATTCTATTAGTCAAATCATGGTAAAAGTTCAGCTAGATCCAAGAGAAGCAGAAATAGAATCCATGTATCAATAAGAGGAGCTGAAGAGTCACATTATCAAAGGACATGAGTTCAAGTAGCAATGAAAATTTTGGTCATTTTTGCACCTATCCCATTGGATCACATAAAAATTGCTTTCAGACTAAAAGAATTATGGTAGAATAGGTGAATATATTTATATATCTCACTAGGATAGCCCATGAGAATTATCTGAGTCATTGTTAATCACAAATATCTGATGAAAACAATCCTTGCAGACTGCTGGAAAAGAACATGCTCACCATTACTTTGGCAGAGATTAACTTTGTTTGGTTATTAATATTAAAACCATGTGCCTATAAGAGACAGACCTGGGACTGACTGTTCTCTACAAATTCTTAGGAGATAGCTATTAGCTTGCATGTACTGATTCTAGATTCATGATCCTAAGAGAAAATAAAGCAATCTTCCATTAAAACGGTTGAACCCATTAAGATGATTAGACTATGAAAACAAATAGACCCAAAATGTAGAATTGTCCCAACATGATAAACATTTATAAATAAATAAACAGCTCACACAATGATTCAGGAGTACAAGATTCTTTCAGCTGTGGTTCTACCATCCCTAGGGTAGGTCTTCATTCTACCAACAGAAAATGGAAAGAGAATGTGAACAAGGTTCACATCCTTTTTAAGTCTTGGCTCAAAAACAGTACACAATATTTCTGATCATATTCTATTGGTGAAAACTAATCAATTGGTTACACCTAGATACAAGGGAAAATGAAATGACTGCTAATCACTACTTTAAAAAATAATTATTCATTTAATTTTATTTATTATTATTCTTCAATTTGACTAGAGAAAGAGAGAGAGAAAGCCACCAAGTCTGGGATTTGGACCAGGTCAGCCAAATCCCAGACTTAGGGTGTAGGAGTCCAACACCCTAACCACCACACCAGCTGCTGGCCCAAGCTAATCACTGCTTATAAAGGGGGCACATGTCATTATAAAGGACATTTTTAAAAATTTTTTTAATAATTTTTGTACAATAAAATCAAGGATATTACCATTAAGGACACTTTCTTTAGCTTCTGTTATTAGAGGCATAAAGAATATCCTGGCTACATTTCAACCTTTATATTAATACAGTTTTGTACTTGGAATGGTCATGGCCTTCCTTGATCACATTTTTTGGATGGTCATTTGCTTTGTGAGGAGAGACCGTAAGGGCAGTAGGGATTGGCTTAAACAAGACTCTGTGACAGCCAATGCAGTAACCCTTGCCCCTTCCTTGGCAGCACATAATGCTTGTGCAGCGTCAGATGTCTGTGATAGAAGAGGATCTGGAAGAATTCCAACTTGCCCTGAAACACTACGTGGAGAGCGCATCCTCCCAAAGTGGATGCTTACGGTAAGTCCTCCAGCACAAGAGCCTTAGCTTACTAGGCCAGGGCAGAGGTAAAGGCGTTTCCTACCTTACCTGAGGGTGAGGATCTAGTAGACAGGCATTTGAGAATCATGTTAAATTATGCTGAGCGTTTCGATCCTTTGGGCAATGCTGTTTGCAGAGTTTAACTGGACATTTTCTCTTTGATCCTTGGCCCCTGTACTGATTTGATCTTTAGAGGCACCAAGGGAAATAAAATGGAGAGAACAATTTGAATGAGGAGTTTCAAATATATTGAAATTCTCCTTTTGTATCCAGGCAGCCTACACTCTGATTTTTAAATCATCTCTGGTAGATGAGGCTCCAACTCTCAGACAGCCAACTTTGATTGCTCCCTTGGCAACATGCCCTATGGTTTAATGACCATTTCAGCTATTATGGAACTGCATAGGTCTCTGGAGTCATGATTTCAGAACTTGGTCATTTAAAAAAAAAAAAAAAAAAAGGCAGCAGCTCTTTTCTTCTTTCTTTCTATGGCCCCTACCAGTTTAGGTTTTAAGTTTCTATTATCTCAAGCTACTATTATAAAATATACTATTTCTCATCTTCATTTTTTCCACTCCAACCAGTTCAATAAACAGCTAGAATAGCTTTTTTTAGGAACAGTTCTCATAGAATTCCCTAAATCAAGAACCTCTAATCACACTCTAATAAGTATCATCAAATGCTAGATTTTGTCCTACCAACAAGACCCCAGAATCCGTATCACTACACCATTTGTTCTCACCTGAACACCCTTCCTCAGCTCATACAATTGTCTATTGACTTGACAGTATAATCTGTTCACTCCAACTGCTGTGCCTAAGATCTAGCCATCTTCCTCCCAGAAATATGCACCCAGATGCAGGTCTCTGCCAGCCCATGGTCTGTCCCAAGTCTAGAAGCCATTCCCCAACTTACCTGCTTCCAGAAAACTACAACTGTTTCTATCCCTACCTTGTGAGTTTATTTAAACTGCATTTCATAATGCACATCAAATACTGCTTTGGGAGTTTTTAGTAGATGTTTTTATGTGTGTATGTGTGTGTGTGTGTGTGTGTACGCACGCATGTGTGCACGTGCATATAAACACATATTTTATGTCTCTGAATGTTTCACTTTTCCTCTGATTAACGGTGTTTTATTCATACTCTGGCAGAATAAAAATTTCCCACCTAAGAAGTCTGGTTCTGGAGATACACGTGTGATTTTACTACTTTGTGGTTTGAGAAAAGTCCTTTAGTAGCTCTGTGTCTCAGTTTCCTCATCAAGAACTTTACTAAGATGGTTGTGGGGATTAACTGAGACAGTCCAAGTAGTGTTCAGCATAATGCCTCCCATCCACTGGAGGTCATGAAATGTGAGTTGAGGTCACTATTGCATTTACTGTTGCTTCCTCAGTGTCCAGCTGGCTGACCTTCTCAGTGCTATTAACAGTCCATGATCTTCCCCATAGTGCCTTTGTAATAGGAACACAGGGAATGTGTGCTTCCATTATTATTTTTATTATGCTATCTCACTTCAAGCTCAGAAGGACACAAATAATCCCACTTTAAGTGACTGGAGAGATTTGTCAAGGTGGGAACATATGTAGTTTTTTAAAACTTACTCATTTAAAGATAGAATTGAATACTTGAAAACCGCAAAAAGAAGTCTCCATGATGCAGGCAGTAGCATACTGAACTGCAGTGCTGGAAGCCATATGCTGACCTCAAGTTCATATCCCTAGCCTGGTTGGCCTGAAATAGGCCAGTTGCACACATGTATGTGCATGTATACATGTATGTGTGTAAATGCCCAAGTTCCTGATGAGCTTCCTTTAGGACTTGGGGGAAGAGGATCACAGCACGACCAGACCCACTGAGAGAGTACTTCTCTCTCTCTCTCTCTCTCTCTCTCTCTCTCTCTCTCTCTCTCTCTCACACACACACACACACACACACACACACACACAAAAGCCTATATACAGAATACTTTCCACAGTATAAATTACAGAAAGTAGAGTTTAGTAAATAAACTCTTTTTTGATTAGTGAGGATATAAACAAGAGAGTCTACTGTTTTGGTGTATCAAAGTCTCTAGGGACTGACTAGATATTTTACATTTATAAAAGGGGCATTTAAGTTGTGTGGTTTCTTTCTTTTTTTTTTTCCCTTCTTCAGTTTCAGAAACCCTGCTTTAATGTGTATTGGGAAAATGACCTCAAGCTATTAGAACAGCCCCAGGGAGAAAGAAACAGAATGTGGGCAAGTACAAGAATAGATAGATTTGTGCTGCCTGCTGAAAACTCTGTTCTCTCAATAACCATGAAAAATTGCTCCCTCAGCTCCTGCTGTGAAGTAGAGGGAAGAGTATCCATTTCCTGTAAGACACATAGAGACTTTCAGCCTCTTCTTTTCCTTCTCAAGTCTGGTTTATTTCTTAGCAGCTTTTCATTCACTTATTTCTGATGCTTCAGCTAATTTCTTTCTTTTACCTCAATTCTCATAGACTTTATCAGATAGAATGAGCATCACAGAATCACCACACACAGGTGGAATATATGTGAAATACACGTTAGGCCACTATGCATGTCCAAATTCAACTTTTCAGTTATACCAGTTAGTTAAATTCAATTTTCTACTGATACTCATTGATAAAAAATCAAGTGCCACTCATGCCTTCACTCATGCTCCACTGTGCCTAGAACAATTTGCATGTGCTCGGCTGGTCAAGTACAGCTCTGTGAACTATCAGGTTTGTAGTTTCTTCTTCCATGTTTAGCTCAGCCTCACATGGTTATACCCAAAATGCTGCCATAAAATAGAACAGAAATTTTGCACTTGGCACGGATTTTGTATCCATTCTCTAATATTCAGAGTAATCATTAAAGGCACTTATTACATCCAACTTAGAAGGAAAAAGTCTCTAGTGAGTTAAACAACTTGCTGAGTTTGTGTGACTCCAAAACCCAAGTTTAATCCTTCTTGCCTATATTTGGTCATATTTGAATTAGAATATCCTGGACTGTGATTAAGCAGGACAAGATCCCTCCTCTTTCAATTTCAACAAGGTCTTACTTTCTTTAATTCAGACAACTAAATTAAAGAAGTTTTTGCCTTAAGTATTTGACCAGGGAACTTGGAAGTATGGGGATTAACAAAGGCTTTGTTATAGTATTAAAAAAAAAAAAAAAAAAAAAAAAAAAACAGATCAATTGTGTGGACCCATGCAAAACACACACACAGTTTGATGCTATTTATTTTGTAATCATGAAATCTCATTAATCACCTTGTTTGCCACGAGAAGGTACAAGTGAATATATGTGCTAGATACAGTGTATACTCAGAAACAAGACTATGTGTTTTCAAGAACCTTAGAATCTATTTCCAAAGTAGGACACTCATCATAAAGACAGCAATTAAAACCTTGTTGTGAGTCTAAAATTTTACAGCTTTTCAACAGAATAAAATGATTAGTGAAGTCACTTTCAACTATAAAATTCTAGAACTTGAATGGGTTCCAAACTTCATTGGAAAGGCCTCAGGATTTCTACAATCCATAAATATGGGATTTTAAGAATCAACCCAGGGACCAACAGATGGTGTAATGGTTACATCACTAGACTCCCACATAGTTGACTGTGGTTCAAGTCCCGGACCTGGAGGCTTAAAACTAATGCTAGGCACGTGTCCCTGCTTGCCCAAAATCCCAAGAGGAAAATGAAGGAGCAGGGATTGCAGCATCTCCATCCCTCTTGGAAGTGATTTCTTGCTTTTTCTCTCTCTCTCCTTCTCTCTCTGTCTCTTAGGGGAGTGCATGCACCCTATAGCAAAAAATCTCTCTTTAAAAAAAATACAAATAAAAGAATTAATCCTGAGACGTACTTACACACTTAAAAACTAAAAGTAGTGGAACCGGCAGATGGAGTAATGGTTATGTCGCTGGACTCCCATGTAGTTGAATGTGGTTTGAGTCCTAGACCCAGTGGCTTAAACTCACGACAGACACATGTGCATGCATGCCCAAGATCCTGAGAGGAGAATGGAGGAGAAGGGATTGTGGGCATGGGTATCTATCTGGGGGGTGATCTCTCACTTTGTTTCTCTCTGTCTCTGTCTTTCTGGCGAGAGCAGGTAACCTATAGCAAAAATAAAATAAAATAAAATAAAATAAAATAAAATAAAATAAAATAAAATAAAATAAACTCTCAAAAATAAAAAAAAAAAGAGCTAAAGGTGGTGTATTAAAACAGTAATCATTGATCAGTGTTTCTATAGATGTAATAAACTGGCAACCAGGGCTTGGTATGGAGAAATGTGAGGACTGTCCCACGTATGGTATCTTTGTTTTTTGGTGGTGGTTAGTGAGTTAGCCCTATGAACTAAGGTGGGGCACCCATGCACAGAAAGGAATTCAAGACTAAGGGAGCATTCTGTCCACTATAGGTAGTTGCCTCAGTTAGGATCTTTTTGTTTTGTTTTGTTTTAAATAATTTTTTTTTTAGTTAACTTTATTTTTATTTTCATTTGACCAGAGAGGGACAAGGTGAGACAGAGAGAGAAAGAGAGCTAGGGAAAGTGAGCAATTTGCTAGATCCAGGACTCGAACTGCAGTCGGCCATGTGGGAATTCAGAAACCTTAACCACCACACCACCTACCTGCCCACCTCAGTTAGGAGCTTAACTCCAAGTTTTCCTGAGTCACATATTCACCCCTAGAAGCCATTTCACTGACATCTTCTCCAGGAAAACTTAGGGCTACAGCTCTTAATGACTGACTGCCTCTAAGGACAGCTTAGCCAAAGTACTCTTGCTTCAGCCAATGACTGTTAAGTGCCACAGTAAGTACAAAGGGAAGACAGGGTATTCTTAGTACAGTCACATAAGCAAAAGCTTGGAGGTGTGTAATGCAGTTTTAAATTTAAATAACTGAAAGCCAATCATTCAAACATATATTGTTCTAAAAATTATTTCATAATTAATGTTCTTTTGCTGTTTCATTGCCATCATTGCATGCCATTATTTATATCATACAGTGTCCAATAGCAATATCCTTAAATGTCATTGCTACATAAATTGGTCTGTTTGGCCCTTAATAGGAAGTACCCAGTCTATATAGCAATTCTGATTAGCATTTCTACCCATGTCTCTTTGAGACAAAAATCTTCATTCAGTCATCACTGCATCCAGTTCTTATCACCATTTTCATAGTGAAACCTTTAGAGCCTAAACTCTGGCTTACTAACTACTATTTGTGTGACCTTGGGCAAATTATTTAGTTTCTTCATGCCTCAGTTTCCTTATCCATAAAAATTAGATTTTAAAAAATGGAAAAATCAATAGCACCCATTTGTGTCAGATAGGAATGTTGTTACTTATAATTTAGACAAAGAATAGTAACAGTCACTTATGTCATAAGCAATGCTTACTATTATTCTCAACAAGAAGTCTAGAGGTAGCTATGTCAAAGTTAGTTCTATAGTTTAATGTTGTCATCATGGATCCCAGATCCATCTTTCAGCTCTGTTATATGGGTCTCTATCAAACAGCCTATCATGAGGGAAAAAAGAGAAGGAAGCAATCCCAACATGATCCCCTCTCACGTCTGACCCTAAGGTTATAAATCTCTTCCCAGAACCTCTGCTTCCCAGCAATCTTCCTTTTGCAACTCACTGGCCAGAAGCCAAGTCACAAAGCCATGTCTGGCTACAGGAAAGGCTAGCACACAAGTCTGTAGTAGAGGAGAGGAGTGAGATTGGCAAGACAGTCTTAGTCCAGGAAACATTGGGGGGGACCAGCAGTTAGCATAATGGCTATGTCGCTGGACTCCCATGTAGTCGACCACGGTTCGCATCCCGGACCCACTGGCTTAAAACTTATGCCGGGCGCATGTGCGTGCGTGCCCAAGATCCCGAGAGGAGAAGGGATTGCAGCGTGGCCATCCCCCCGGGGGGTGATTTCTCGCTTTCTGTCTCTCTGTCTCTCTCTGTCTGTCTGGCAAGCACACACGCCCTATAGCAAAAACCTCTCAAAACAAACAAACAAACAAAACATTGGGTATACTGCAAGCTGAACGATTGCAATGTTCTGTTAACAGAAGGAAGATGACAATTGGGGAGGCAATGGAAAGTGTCAGCCAATGA
Organism: Tupaia tana; assembly: GCA_026018925.1. NCBI lineage: Eukaryota > Metazoa > Chordata > Mammalia > Scandentia > Tupaiidae > Tupaia > Tupaia tana. The sequence continues at coordinate 45,735,187 of JAKSZU010000008.1, forward strand.
CTCTCAGAGTAACTGTGAAAGTAAAATTACTTAATACATAAAAAATGTTTACACCAGGATCTAGAACAAAGTAAATATGTGTTAGAAATCAACATCATCACCACCATTGATGTTAGTACTTATTATTATTGGCTTGTTGCTATTGTTTTCACAGACATGTTTACTTTTCTATCAATTTTTTTTTAGTCTTTTCCCCATTCCTTTTACTTCTGTTACACTTCTCTGTTTTGACACCATAAAGACTTAACGACTTAACTTTCCTAGCTTCTCATCCAGTGAAACGCTACTTTCCTTTTAGTTATTTGTAAAATAGCTAATTAAACACACACATGCATGCATGGAAACATGCAATGCACAATATTCTAAGTACTAGGTTAAGCATTCTACATGCAACACCTTATTCGGTCTTCATAGAACGATTATCATTTTTAGATGAGAAAATCGAGGTTGCATAATGGGCCACAGGTGACACAGCTAAGAAACAGTAGATGATGCTGGATCCACTGGTCATACTGTACACCACTACCACATCACATCATGATATACTCTTCAATCTTTCAAAACTTTGAACGTTTATGCTAAAATTTTGTGAATTTCTTATAGCCTGTGGCTAGTATGAGAAGTGAGGATTAGATAAGGTAAATGGGCTTTTTACATAATACATAATACAAAAAAATAGTTTTCAAGAGGCAGTTGATAAAGAATCTAAAATTTTAAGCTGTTATTTTAAACTTTATCCTAAAGGAAATATATATGGATTGTAATTTGTCCATCATACTGTTAGGTTATGTTTATGGAGTATACAGGCTCCTTTTAGACTATGATGAACACTATGAATTGTCTTCCTACTAGGAAAAGCTACGTATGCACATTAATTTGCATATCATCTCTAAGATTTCAAGGATCCCCCCATCCAAATTCCATTTATCAACTCCTGGAACTAGAAAATCACAAATTGCACTTTTTATTCAATACTTACAATGCTATAGTAAATCTTTCCCCAGAAAATCTGAAGTTCAGCTAATAATAGCATTTGCTAAATCATTCCTTAATGAACCAAATTAGATGGACAACCCTGAAAAACACTAAACTGCTTATAGGCAAAAAGCTAAAGAATATATATATGTGTATATATACATATATATATATATATATATATATATATATATATATTCGTGTGTGTGTATGTATGTGTATACATATATATATATATATAAAAATTTCAATTTCTGTGTGTAATTACTGCCACCTGCTGGACACATGTGGGTAAATATAAAAATCTACATTCACAGTAAATTCTTTGTTTTCTATTAACTCAAAAATGATTTTCTAACTCAGCACTTTTCTTTCTAATATGAATACATTATGGAGCATGAGGCTGAAAAAGCTGTTTAATTCCAATTTTGGAATTAAGTTTTGTTTTTCTAAAAATCTTTTAAGAATGATTTTTATTTAAGTTTATTTTAATTTGATCAGAGAGTGACAGAGTAGGAGAGAGAGGGAGAGGGGACAGAGTGAAAGAGAGATAAAGAGAGAGAGAGAGAAAGAGAGAGAGTGATAAATTAAGCCGTCAGGTCCAAGACTTGAACCATGGTCAGCCACGTAAGAGTCCAACACCCTTAAGCACCACATCACCTGCCCGCCCTAGAATTAAGTTTGTAAAGGCATCTTTTTGTTAAGTTTATCTCTTAAGTTTATAAGTCTTTCCTCTCTTTATTAGTCTGTTTCAACAATAATTTGGATCTTCTTCTTTCCCTGACACAATTACACTACCTTGTTAGCTAGTCTTCCTGGAATTGTATAAATGCCCTCCATATTATATCCCACATTGCCATCAAAAGGATCTCTTAAAATACAGTTCTAGGGGACCAGTAGATGGCATGATGGTTATGTCCTTGGACTCCTACATAGTCTACTGAGTCCTGGACCCCGAAACTTGACACTCACGCCAGGCACATGTGTGTGCATGCCCAAATTCCTGAGAGAAGAGATTGTGGCATGGTCATCCCCTCTGGGGCGGGGGAGGGTAATTTCTCACTTTCTCTCTCTCTCTGTCTCTCCGACAAGCACACATGCCCTATAGCAAAAGTCTCTCCAAAAGAAATAATAATAATAAACACAACTCTATAGCCATGTCAGACTTCCTGCTTTGAACCATTCAGCGGCTCCTCATCCTACAGATTTGAATCCAATCTTAATCTTTTTAGCCAACCTTATTTCTTTACTCTTCAAAAACCTAAGATATAGGCTATTTACCACCTTCAGAATAGTCTCAAAGGGTTAAAAGAACAAATTTAAATTTGTCTTACCCGAATTAGAAAAGCAATTTTTAAATAATGTAATTGTGGCCAGAATGTGGACTCTCAAACTTGATCTGGACAGAGAAAAGGTGACAGATGTGTGTGTGTGTGTGTGTGTGTGTGTGTGTGTGTGTAAAAAGAGAAAGAACCATTAGACAAGTTGTATAGCAGCAGTGTTGTTCAAGAGGTTCCAATGGAGTACAGCAGGAACTCAAACAAAAGCTTTGTCAGCATGGGGATGGAGTAAGGCTAAGAATTTGGCAAGAGGTATGGCTATCGGTAGGTTCAACCCAGCATGTAATCACATTTTTCCTGAACTCTGGTATAACATATTGAACTAATCAATTCTTGACAAAGCTATTCAATTTTTATGCAGACACCATAGGTTATTTCCTATACTAACGGATAAGATGGTTTCATACCACATATAAAGATGATTATAAAGTTTGCTTCTCTAATTTTCAGTGGCTAATTATGCTTTTCCTTTTCCATTTCAGTATTTCTATTCAGAAGCTTTCAAATGAATCACGCTACATGATTTATGAGTTCTGGGAGAATAGTAATGTGTGGAATAGGTAAGTTGTGAGGAAGGCTGATTTTTTTGTAAAGTCATGGAGGTGGCAATATATGACATAATTTTAGAACTATAGAAAAGGCTTTACTCTATTTATCTCTACCTAAAACCTGTTTCATTTACTTATTACCCATAATTACACACTTTTAGAAATTTATTTTGTGGATTAGTAACCACTTTCCTCTTGAAGCACAAACACTTTTGGTAAAGTCAATTAGACTCTTTATTTTACAGATGGTTTCAGATATAGTGTCGTGGGTTCTAAGGTGGGCAGGGATGGTGGGATGCAGAAAAAGGATGCAAAAAAAGGAAGAGGGAAAAAACTTTTAAATCCTAACTCTTTATAAAATAAGTTCTGTGTATATTATCTTATTTTACAATGAAACTGCACATAATTCTTAAGATAATCATGGCCTAATTATTTTTCTAAAGGTCTTTGAACACTGTGAATAAAGGAGAAAAACATGACATTGTTTGACAAAATTTAAAACATATTACCTTCTTTGACATTAAAATGATTACTAACAAGCAACAAATATTTAATGAGAAAACTGGAATAAAGGAAATTTTTGCTATTCTGAGATTATATAAACAGATCTGGATGGTCTTCAGTGGTACAAAGCATATTGCTCTTTATTAAGTCCATGTTTCTAGGGTATTAGATATGGTAACAGAAGTAATATAACACCTGGAAATTCAAGTGATACATATTTTACCTATAAGTTTTATTTTTGTGGCTCTTTGGAAGGCACTTTGTGCTATAATGAAGGTGTCACGTGACACCAATAGTTTTTAAGGCATAGTAGGAATCCTTAAAGGCAATTTATTAGACTTTCCACTTCTAGGCCTACATCTTTAGATGATATAATCATCTATGTTTACTCTCTAGAGATGGAAAATTTACAGTTCCTCTTCTTAGCTATTCTACTTTTTAAACAATCTGACAGCCAACATATTTCTTCTGTTTAAAGTACTAGCTACAATTAAAATCTTACCTTTTTTAAAATATATTCTGTAGAAAATTAGTGTTCTCATTTTATAAACCTTTTGAAAAAAATTTTATAACAGCTATTACTCTTGAATTTTTTAAGGCTAAATAAGCATTAAAAGAAGTCTATATCCAGACATTTCCTTAATCCAAATCATCCAAAACCTTCTCATAGATTGAATTTTATCTGTGCTACATTCTACTTAAAAATATTATAAATAAAAGTGTATAACTATAACCTATAATTATTTATACAGCCACCTTCAGACAAATTACAGCAAGACTTTCCAAAGAAGTAATGTGGATTTCTTGGAAACTCCAGAACTCACCTCTACTATGCTAGTTCCTGGTAATTATCCTGGGTTCACAATGCTCCATGTGCTTTTGTATTAATTTGTTTTTTATTATTGTTATTTTAGGATAGTATGTTCTTCAGTGGTGCTCTCTTTATTGTTTCCTTACGTATCTCATAATTTGGGGTGGGAAGGAAGCAAGAGATCTATAAATTTCTTTTATTGTCTTTAGTTCTTAGTTAACCTTATTTATATTTCTTACTATATTAAACCTATTATTTGCTGGCCCCAACTAAAATTTTAACTAACCTGACATACGAGTCAAATCACAGTATTTCAAAAATTATTCAAATGCTTCACTATATCATAATTTAGTTTATTGAATATAATCTAGATAGCCAAGAAAGAAAAGTACCTCAATCAAAAGCTAGAGAGAAAATTTTGGGCTCTACTTGCAGATAAAGTTTTCAGGAGTTAATCACAGCAATATGGTGACTGAAGTCTGGGACTGGTGAGAAAGTATGCAGATAAGAGTCAGGCTTGTAATTTGGCATCTAACCCTGGCATCTAACCCTTTCTTTAAAAGTCTGTTCAAGGGACCAGTTGATGGTGTACTGGTTATGTGGGATTTCCATGTAGTCGATCGCTGTTCAAGTCCCAGCCCCAGCAGCTTAAAACTCATGCCAGGCGCATGTGTGTGCCCAAAATCCTGAGAAGAGTATAGAGGAGAAAGAACTGTGGTGTGGCCATCCCCCCTGGGGAGTGATTTCTTCCTTTCTGTCTGTCTCTCTGGCGAGTATACACACCTTATAGCAAAAATCTCTCTAAATAAATAAATAAATAAATAAATAAATAAATAAATAAATAAATGGTTGGTTGAGCGAGAGACATTTCCTTTACTAAAGAGACCAAGAGGAAACAATCAGAGGTATGAGAATCATAGTAGCAGAGTATTAAGGAAACCAGAGGAGGAGTAAAATGAAGGAAACAGTGCTCCTTGAGGGCTATGTGTGGTAACGAGTGACTAAAGAGAATGCAACCAGAAAATGGCTTTAAGAAAGCCATTGGTTCAAGAGAATAGTTTTAACAGAGTGGTAGGAATTTTAAATTAGGCTATATTTTGATGAATTTGGAAACTATTCAGAGGTGAAAAAGTAAATATTGGAGGAGCTAGGTGAGGGGTCTGGGAAAATTAGGTATGAAGGTTTGAAAAGTTGGCTGAGACATCTCAGTCTGAGCTCTAATTATCTGTTTAGTATAGATCTTAATACTGGCTTGTCTGGCACAGAAAATGGTAGACCTGTAAGCCTAATCTCTGTAGCATGGTCAGTAATATAGCAGATCAGATAATGGAGCTGGAAGTCACATGTCAACTGCAATTCTAATCCCCAGGTCTACCTGAAACATGCTGGTCGTATAATCCTAAAGAACTAGAAAGCTGGAAGAAGGAGATTACAGCATGTGCTCTAGCATGAAAGAAAGATAGACTTGTAGAATTTCTCGCTACAGAGTTCAAATTTAATCCTCCAGTAAGGAAGCCATGAATATGGCTGAAATTTCTCACAATTCAGTTTGACTCATGCAGTTTAATTTAGGATCCATCATAGCTTGTGGAAGGTGTAAGTGAGAGAGTGGTGGCAAAAGGCTGTTAAAGAATAGACTTCAGTGACTGCCTTCAGTTTACCCAAAACTATTTTAGCTTAGCTATTATACCAGGGTTGGAAAGTCTGTTAAAAATGGGGAGAAAAAGGACCAGTAGATGGTATAATAATTATGGACTGGACTCCCATGTAATCAACTGCGGTTCAAGTCCCGGACCCGGCAGCTTAAAACTCACCAGGTACAGGTGCATGCATGCCCAAAATACTGAGAGAAGAATGGAAGAGAAGGGATTGAGGCATGACCAACCTCCCTGGAGGGTGATTTCTCACTTTCTGTCTCTCTAGCCAGTACACGCACCCTATAGCAAAAATTGCTAAATAAAGAAAATTAAAAATTAGGAAAGAAAGACCTAAAACACAATAATTTTGTCATACATGTGTGTTTGAAAAGAAGTTGAGTTACTATTCCTAAAATGCTGCCTCTCTGCACTCTTCAAATTTTATTGCCAGACCTTAAAGTCTCAATATATGCACACACAAAAAAAGTTACTTCTTTCAGAATGGTTAAAAGCAACTACTCTAAAACTCTATGATTTGAGGCCAATCATTTGTGTTGGTTAAGACAGCTGGATCCCATATGGCCAATGAGACAGTTGGAGTCCTAGACTCAGTGGCTTGAAAAACCACCAGGTACATGTGCACACATTTCCAAAGTCCCAAAAAGAGAATGGAAGAGAAGGGATTGTGGCATGTCCTCTCTTTCTCTCTTTAGCTTTCTCTCTGGCCAGCACATATATCCTTTGGCAAATTAAAAAAAAAAAATTATAAACACACACATACCAACATATAAAAATATATAAAACTCAGTGAATTTACCTAAGATATATCTCAATAAATTGAGTAACTAAATCAGACTACATCCAGATATTAAAATACAAACTAAAATATATTCCTATGAACTCTCAAATACAAAAATAAAAAATCACACAATGAGGCATACTGCATATGACAGCCCAGGCTCATTAGCCATCAAAAACCAACCAGACAAAAGAGCATGAGAACTCAAGTCTGTGGTGCAAGATATTCCTTGGTATTAGATAAAGGCTTATGGTTATGAGAAAATTGGATACAAGAGAAAGTAAAATACTTACTATTAACCAATTACTTAAATAGCTTTGAAAAAAATTTTATTCCACTTGTCTGTTTTTCACAGCATTCCACCAATTGTGCTTCTTTGCCATAGGTTTGTCTTTGGGATATTTACATTCATTATATTAAATGTCTTTGAGACATTTATATTTATTGGAGAAAATATGTATAGTTTTATAGTATAGATATACTAAAAATATTATTTATGCCCACTTGCTTACACCCAATCTTTCTGAAATCTTTATGTAGAAGTATCTTTTATACTTCCTAAATACTTGCCAGTACTGAGTAGCTTAAAACAGCAATAACAATATGATTTTATTTTTAGAACATTTATATTTTCATTGCTAAGACAAGTCCTATTCATATATAACAAAAAGTCTTAGACAACAATAAAGTATCAAAAGATGTTATATAAGTAACAATTGTGTAAGAATTAATTCTTGGCTCAAACGGTCAGGAAATGGTGAATAGAAAGTAATTAAGCTAAAGGTGAATTGAATGGCTTAAGAATGATTTGCAACTTTTTCTGCCCTGGAAGATACTTTCATTATTTTAAAAAAATGTTATTCTCTTTTCAGCTTCATGGTGGATCCTGAACAACAACTAGATATTCATAGACATTTTCTTCATGGTTCCACCAAATGCAAAATAATTGTTCTTATCTAAAATGTCAAATAGAAAATTCTCTGTAGTTGTTAATCTACTGTATACTTTTGTTTAATATAGTTACTCTTTGAGCACTATTCAGAAATATATTCTATAGCTTTCATCATTTGTGTGAATTTTAGCTCAGTTTTCAAAGTCACATTTGTTTTCAATATTTGATGCTAACTGCTTTGCTACACTGTAACCAACCTAAAACCATTCAGTAACAAAATCCTAATATGTGAAACAAAAGTGTATGCATAAAGGTGTAAAATTGTGAAAAAATTTATGAGAAATATATTTAAAGTGGGAACTTTTGGAATATTAGTTCATAAGACAGATTTTATGTATTATATACAGTCACGTATCATTTAATGATGGAGATGATTTCTGAGAAATGCATTAAGCAATTTTATCATTGTGCAAATATCTTAGAGTGTACCTATACAAACCTATATGGTATAGTCTATTACACACTAGGCTATGTGGTATAGCCTATTATAACCTTATGGGACCACCACTGTATTGCTATCCATCATTGATTGAAAATGTTGTTACACAGCTCATGACTATACTTACTATAGTGGGTTGAATCAGTATTTTGTCTTTTAAGTAACAGATTTTCTGTGAGTGAACTTTGTTCTTCAATAATGCTTACTCCATCTCCAATTTATGATCCTATGAATATTTTCCATACATCACTTAAAAATTAGTACATGGGCATAAGACAACCTTGGCTATAAGCTATAGAATGTGTCCATCTGTCAGGGTATAAACTGGCTTTTCACCAGTGAACACTTCTCTTATAAGTTATAGAAATATTTAGTAATATAATACCAATCTATCATTTATTAGTACCATAAGTCCCTGAATGAAAATTTTATCAAGGAAAAAAGTCTTGGGACCAGCAGTTAGTGTAACTGTATATCGCTGAACTCCCATGTAGCCGGCCGCGGTTCGAGTCCCAGACCCGGTGGCTTAAACTCACGCCAGGTACGTGTGCGCACGTGCCCAAGATCCCAAGAGGGGAATGGAAGAGAAGGGATTGTGGCATGGCCATATCCCCCTTGGGGGGTGATTTCTCACTTTCTATCTCTCTATCTCTCTCTGTCTTCCTGTCAAGTGCACGCACCCTATAGCAAAAACCTCTTAAAAAAAAAAAAAAGAAAGAAAGAAAGAAAAGAAAAAAGTCTCACTTTGGAGAAATATGGTTCAAATTTTAAAGGATGCTGTTCTGGTAATGTGATCAACAGAGCTAACTTCTTATGAAAAATATATATTTGCATTTAAATATGGATTTCAAAATACTTTAAAATAAAATTTTAACCTAAATGGATAAAAAGAACATGTAAAAGGAGTATAAAATAAGGAAACTACTCAACAGAATGTATCTACTTTCCAGTTTCAACAGTAGAATAACTAAAACTATGTACTACTTTTCTCTGTAAACTCAGAAATTTAAAAAAAAATTTAAGAAAGATTTTTGCTATAGGGTGCGTACGCTCTCTGGAAAGACAGACACAAAGAGACAAAAAGTGAGAAATCACCTCCAGAGGGGAGGGCCAGGCCACAATCCCTTCTCCTTCATTCTTCTCCCAGGATCTTGGGCACATGTGAATATGCTCCCAGTGTGAGTTTTAGCCACTAGGGGGACTCAAACTGCAGTCAACGCTGTGGGAGTCCAACGATGTAACCATTATACCATCTGGTGGTCCCACAGAAATTAAATATTTTTAATAATATAAATCTCTTCTGGTATAAACCTTACTACTGAAAACACAATACATATACAAATATGTTACCATGTTATTTTCTAGTACAAATTCCTTTGCAACTATGGATCCTTGTGGGAAAACTATAAAGTAGAATTTTCCCATTTCTTTTACTGTTGAAAAGAATAAAAAGGAAGGTTATACTAAAATTTCATTTCATAGATGTAAAATTTAACCTAAAATACTTTCTCAAACCATTTTATGGAATATTAACCTTATAATAATACTTTTATATACCCCCAGTCCTCAATCTAAAAAAAAAAAAAAAAATTCTTTCAAAATTTCTATTAGACATAAGCAGTAAATTTTGACATATTGTACACACATACATATGTGTGTATGTTGCTGGTCAGCTCTAAAGATGACAAGTACTATGAAACAACATCTGACTCAACTCTTAATATAAACAAAGCAAGAACAACATTAATGGAGAGGTACAATGATTATTCAAATCTCCTATACATACGTACAAAGACAGATAACAAAAGAGTCTTTGTGGTCTTACTCTGATGATTTTTTTAAAGAATTAATTTATTTAACTTTATTTATTTATTTATTTATTTATTTTAATTTGACCAGAGAAGGACAGAGAGAGAGAGAGGGAAAGTGAGAAAGGAAGCTGCCAAGTCTGAGACACGAACCACATTGGCCATGTGGGAGTCCAGCACCCACTTATTACTCTGATTACTCTGATTATATAGTAAGAAAGGATAAAAAACTTTGAAGGGACTTTTGACATACACATTCTCCTTAAAAGGATTGTTTACAAATGGTTTTAAAATGTAAATGATAGCTAATCAAAATATTGCTTTGGACAGTCCATTTCAGTACCCAATTCAAAAAAATATATAAACTGTTTTGGGTACTAGGCAGTGTCTGAAGTAACATAGTACCATGCCTTTAAAAGGGTGTGCTCTCAGGGATAGATATAGCTATAGCATATAAATATCTCTATCTATGTCTACATACATAAACACACATACACACACACACACACACACACACACACACACACAAACTTATAGTATAAAAAGAAATAGGACAAATAACAATTGATAAAAGTGGACCCTAAGTCAAATATCTCATTTTAAAGTAAGGAATAAATTTATGATTAAGAAAGTAGTTTTTTTCTCTCTTAAAAAAAAATCCAGCTTTTTCTGGGAAACAATATTATGCAAAAGGTGGTACTAGAATACCAAGATGGGAAACCTACCATGGACTAGAAACTTGAACTTGAGTATAAAGCCCAAAAACCTATGAAGAAAAGATACTGATTTTCAGAGTTTACAATTCAGCGAAAGACAAGCTTCCTGCCAAATGAAGGCCTTGAACACCTTGTCAAAAAACAGAGATCTGAGAGAATAGCAACAAGGAGCATTTACACTTACCTTTATGTTAGCAATTTTTTGACATTGTGCTGGAAAACACTTCTTTTTTTAACAATAGTGACATCCAGAGTGACGAACTACAGATTTATTGTATGAAATTTCTAGGAATTAAAAGTTTAAAGCCAAGAATTCTTCATTCTATGTCTTATAAGGAATTATAGAATTGAAACTTATACCTTGATTAATTAGTGACATAAGTAGCAGCTATTTTTCAACTTCAGTTTCATTTCATTTACTATCACCATTTCCAAATCTCAATTTATACTAGTAATTATAAATCTGAGAAAATTAAGTTATTAAAAACTTACAGACTGATCCTATATTTGAGAAAAAAAATGGCCTATTAAAAAATTTCTCCCTCTTGTCACTAAAAACCATCCATTGAACATTCTGAATTGTTATAAGTATCTGGGAGACTGTAATAATCTCTTCAAGAGCTGGTATGAAATCAGTGGGAAACAAAAAACTTAAAAGCAACAAGAAATTATGTACCATACATATACCGTAGCAAATACTTTATATTTGAGAATTTTTATAGCTTACATCTCCATTCCATTATTACAATGATGAAAAAAAAATTGCAAGTAGCATGCAAATTATAAATAGTCTTCCCACTTCACTAACCAAATTCCTACTTTCCCGTGTTACTTCCAAATATATGCAGGAAACTGCCTGCAAAGCTGAAACTGATTAGAAAATTTGTTATAATTTAAAACATCTTTTTCTTGTTTTAGGAGAAGCCAAATAGCCAAACATTGAAATTAAAAATAAATTGAATTGTCACAGTCCATTACAGTTATTATTACTAGATCCACTTCATTGCAGGTGTCCAAAAAATAAAACGAATAATTCTTTATCTTCAAATCCATCTGTTCTTAAAATGCTACTTAAAACTCTGGTTGTTTTCCTGTAACAGAGAAGAAATAGTTAAACTTATCAATTAGATTGACTGGATACAGTTTTTACTAATTAGTTTATCAAATGAAATGCTGTGACCCCACTACGTATTTACAGATCTAAATGCATGTTTACTGTAGAAATTATTAAAGTGGCTAGAATTGTCAAATAACAGGTCAATGTTTAAAAAATATATGTGTAATTCATTTTTCAATATAGTAAATTGTATTAGAAACCTGTTGTTTTGTTCTTTGGTACCTACGGTGTTGAAATGTTATAAGTGCATCAACCAAAAGTAAACTTAATTCAGTGTAAAAGTTTGTTTGAAATAATGTGTATGCCAAACGTTAATTTATAAATATTATTAAAGGTGGAAAGTCTGCAAATAAAAAGTGACTACATTTTATATGTCTCTGAAGTTTGTATTTACTCTTACAAAGGATTGTGTGTCTTCAAAATATTGAAGTGAGAAAATTAAAACATCATCTAGTACATTTTTCCTATTAAATATCTCTATGTGAGAGAAATTATTAAAAATTTTTAATAATTCCTGCTTTAATTTTTAAAAAAGAATTGGCTAGAAGTCTGTAAATTGGGGAGTTTAAATTAAGAAATATAAATTATAAGTAAGATAAAATTTTGAGAAAAAGTAACTGAGGAAAAAAATGTTATGGATTCCAAAGAGTCGAAATTGTAACAATGGAAACAAAGTAGTAGTCTATGTCACATGTGGGCCATTCTTAGCATATCTATATTCTGAGTCTTATCTTAATTGAATTCTAGTTGGCTTATTTAAATTAAATAGTATTTATGAAAATTCTAAATTTAAAAAGGTCAAATTCAGGGACCAGCAGTTGGTGCAATGGCTATGTCGCTGGACTCCCACGTAGTTGAACGTGGTTCGAATCCCAGACCTAGTAGCTTAAACTCACACCAGGTGTGTGCCCAAGATCTGAGGAGAATGGAGGAGAAGGGACTGCAGCAAGCCCACCCCACCAGGGGCGATTTCTTGCATTCTGTTTCTCTGTCTCTCTGTCTTTCTGGCAAGCACACGTGCCCTATAGCAAAAACCTCTCCAAAAAAAAAAAGTTAAGTTCCAATCAAATCTTAAGTAGAGACCATAATGGAAGGAAATACTGAGTGTTTAATGAGAGGTAGTATACTAAACACTCATACATTATTTTATTTATTTATTTTTTATTTATTTTTTTTTGAGAGGTTTTTGCTACAGGGCGCGTGCGCTGGCCAGAAAGAGACAGAGAGACAGAAAGCGAGAAATCACCCCCCTGGGGGGGGATGGCCATGCCGCAAACCCTTCTCCTCCATTCTCCTCTCAGGATCTTGAGCATGCATGCACATGCGCCCAGCGTGAGTTTAAGCCACCAGGTCCGGGACTTGAACTGAGGTTGGCTACATGGGAGTCCAGTGACATAGCCATTACACTAACTGCTGGTCCCTACTCATACATTATTTTAATAACTAGAGATTGTCATCTTTATCTGTAATTACAAAACTGAACATCAAGTGCTTAAGTGACTTATCCAAGTTCAAACTACCAGCACACAAAGTAGAGCACCAATAACCCAAATCTGATGCTAAAACCATGTTCTTTCCAATCAATATCCTAAAAGATGTTTTGTTTTGGTTTGTTTTCTGAGATAGATTGATTTTTTTCTATAGGGCACGTGGGCTCACCAGAGAGACAAAAAGTAAGAAATCACTCTCCGAGGGGGAATGGCCATTTCACAATCCATTCCTCTCCATTCTCCTCTTGGGCTTTTGGGCATGCACACACATACCCAGCATGAGTTTCGAACTGCCAGATCCAGGATTCAAACCACAGTCAATCGTGCGGGAGTCCAGCTCCTTAACCACTATGCTGGCCCCGATATAAGTATTTTTTAAGTGTATTTACTTTGATGAAATTTAATGGGGTGACACAGAAATAAAAAGACTACCTGGAACTGGCTTTATGAGGCAGCAGTAATATGATGCTTAAGAGAGCAGGATCACACATGGCCAGCACAGTTCATATCCCCTGTCCTGTAAGCCAAAAACACACTGGTCATGTGCACCAATACCCAAGATTCAACCCGCTCAAAGACTCAAGGGAGTGGATCTCAGTGTGACCAGATCCTGTGAAAAAAAATCCCTACTTTTTCTATCTCGTTCTCCTTCTCGTGTATGCATGCACATGCTCTTTTATGAAGAAAAAAAAAGAATTAGGGTGTTTTTTTTTTTTTTAATTGACCAGAGAGAGAGAGAGGAAAGTGAGAAAGCTGAGGACTCAAACCACAGTCAACCATGTCAGAGACTAGCATCCTAACCACTCTGAGAAAAAAAAATTTAATTCTAAAAAAGGACTCATTTAATGGAGAGCCCATAAATCCAACCACACATATATTGCCAGAACAGTGTCAGAGAACTATCTTTACAATAAATATTACTAGAATGACTGAATATCCATGCAGGAAAAAAAAAGTTTGACTCCTACACCTATAATAAAAATCAATTCCAGGTATACTATAGAACTTAACTGGAAAACAATACAAAAGGCCAGCAAGTGATGTGGTGGTTAAGACACTAGACTCCCACATGGCTGACTATAGTTCAAGTCTCTCCCTCCCTCCCTCTCTCTCTCTCTCTCTCTCTCTCTCTCTTTTTCCTGGTGCCCAATGCAAATTTAAAAAATAATAGTAAATAAAATTAAATAAATAATTTTTAAATATATAGAACTTTTAGAATATGAAACAATTTTTTCATAACTTTTCAATAAACTATTTCATAAACAAAATACAATTATTCTATTTCATCTGAGTGGTAATTATTTTATAATTGATTATATTGTACATTTAGATTTTTGTACTTTTCTGAATTACTTGCATTTTACAATAAAAATGGTTAAACATCCAAAAGTAAACTCAAAAGCATTAAACACAAAAATTTTGAAATATGGTATTACAATATTAGAAACCTACTTACTGGTTTTTGAAGTACAATGGGGTGATCAGGCAGAAAGTCTGGCTTTTTTCTGCAGATGGAAACACTTGAAAGCTTCAACAGGAAATCTCTGCTGTATTTAATTCTCTCTACAGATATTAAATATCAAATGTAAAGTTATAAAACACATAACTCTTCTAGATAACTTTATGCCTCATTTCTTTCTGGATGTTCCTTAACTATCCTTTATTTTATAAAATTGTAAGTAGTGTCTATGCCAGAGAGGAGAAAAACTTTTGAAAAACATCCATTGCCTACAATTTTCCTTTTACATGGAAAGGAAGCCAGAAAAAAATGGAAGAGACTTGTTTGAGAAAACTGGTAATATGTGCCACTTCTCCTGGTTATTTAAATCTAATAAAATGATCTGGTGGGCCAACGGTGGCATGGTGGTTAAGGTGCTGGATCTCACACAGTCAGCTGTATGGTTCCAGTACCAAACCTGACAACTTGAAAAATCATGTCGGGGTGGGGGGCAGGGGTGTCAGTAGGTAGCATGATGGTGAAGGCGGCTGGATTCTCATATGGCTGACTTGGGTTCAAGTTCAAGACCCAGTGGCTTGAAACGCACCAGGCATGTGTGTGTGTGTGTGTGTGCCTCAAATCCAGAGGGGAGAATGGAGGAGAAGGAAGGGATTACAGCACACCATCCCCTGGGGTGGGGGTGATCTCTTGTTTTCTCTACTTCTAGTGAGTGCACACAACCCATTGCAAAAATCACTCAAAAGAAGAAAAAATAAATCACACCAGGTATGTGCATGTACAAAATCCCAAAAGTACAGTGGAGAAGGGACTGGCCATAACCCAATAGGTGATTGTTCTTATCCTTATTATCTCTCTCTAGCAAGCACACGCACCCTATAACAAAAACCTAAAGAAGAAAAAAAAAATCTGGTATTATAAAGTGTAGCAGCAGTAATATCTATTGGGCAATTCATATCCTGCCAAATGGAACCTTAATAAGCCTACCTAGTCTCAATCAACACTAAAAATTTAAAACAATAAAAATAAATTAAATTCGGTAAGAGCAGGTGGCATAGAGGTTAAGGCACTGGATTTCCATGTGGTTGACTGCAATTCAAGTCCTGGACCCCGTGGCTTGAAACTCATACCAGGAACATATGCGGATAAAGAGAGGACTGGAGGAGAAAGGATTGTGGTGTGACCATCTCCCCAGAAGGTGAATTCTAGCTTTCTATATCTGTCTGTCTCTGTCTCTCTGGTGAATACACACCTATAGCAAAAGTCTCCCCAACAACAAAAAATTAATTCAAGAAGCAATTATTATATAACTATTATGTTTCAGGAACTGTATAGATAATAGTAAACAAGATTCAAAATAGAACACCCCACCTCCATATTCAAGGAAAACAATGATTCAAATATTTGCAGATTTCTCATCAGAAGTGGTCACCAGAAACAATATACCATATGCTTGACCATAAGAGAATGGAAGAAAAATTTACAGTGTTTAAACAAAAGAACTGGCAAACAAAACTTACATATCCAGTGGGGAGGGGAAATCCTTCAGGAATGGATGTAAAATAAAGACATATTCTTTCCTTTTTTTCTTTAAAGAATTATTTTATTTAACTTTATTTATTTATTTATTTTAATTTGACCAGAGAGGGACAGAGTGATAGAGAGAGAGAGAGATGGGGGAAAGTGAAAAAGCAAGCCGCCAAGTCTGGGACTCAAACCACGGTTGGCCATGTGGGGGAGTCCAGCGCCTTTAACCACCGCAGTACCTGTCAGTCCCAAAATAAAAACATTTTCAAATGAACTAAAATTTTAAAAAGTTATCACTAGCAAACTTAACTTACAAGAAATACAAAAGGAAGTTCTTCAGGTTGAGGATAAATGATATATAGATAGAAACTTTACTCCAAAACTAGACAGTAAAAAAAAATGATAAACAGCTGGATAAGTGTAACATTCCATTTGTCCTTCCTCTAAGTTTTAGAAAAATATGTATTACTACTGAAAGCAAAAATTCTAACACTATCCTGTGTGGTCCTCAAGATATAGAGATATAGGGGCCAGCAAGTGGTGGTTAAGGCACTGGGATCCCACATAACTGACAGGGATTTGAGTCCCAGACCCACCAGCTTGAAAATCACACCATACATGATTGTGTGTGTGCCCAAAATCCCAACAGAAGAATGGAGGAGAAAGGATTTCAGTGTGGCTATACCCTCTAGCGATTAGGGGTATTTCTCCTTTTCCCTCTTTCTGTCTCTGATTCTCTGGTGAGCACACACACCCTATGGCAAAAATCTAAAAATTAAAATAAAATAAAATAAAATAAAATAAAATAAAATAAAATAAAATAAAATAAATGATAGAGATATAATAAATAATAGCTAATAGCTACAGCAAGAAGATCAGTGTGTGCCCAACCACTGTAATACAGCAGTAATACACAAGTACTCTGTAAGATTAGAAGTCATATGACCAACTGCAGATTCAGAACCCTGGGGCAGCTTGAAACCATGCTTGGTGCACCCTCAGGACTCTGAGGGGCTGAAGGAATGGCAAAAGAGGATTGTGAAGTGATAAGACCCTGTCAAGGGTACTTCCTGCTCTCTTTCTCTTTCTCATTGGCATGAGTGCACACTGATCATCATTTTAAAAAAATAAGTAAATAACCCTATAGGTTAAACATAAATGGATATTAAAAATATATACTATGCAAAGACTAGAAATAAGAAGGTTGGAGTAGCTTATCTTAATGTCAGTCAATATTCATCAATGTGTTCTGCCTAAAAACAGAATTTTGAAATATGTGAAGAAAAAATTAATAGAAATAAAGGAGGAAATTGATCATTCTACAATATCAGATGATGCAAAATCCTGATTCAGTAATTAATTCGAATATGCAACATATTTTCATGACCTTTCAGTGGAAAATATTTCCTAAAAAAATACAATTATTCTATTCTATTTCTTAAGTAGAGAGAAATATCAACAATATTATCAATCACCTTGATTTAACTAACATTTATTGAAACTACAGCAACAACTAAAGAACACAAATTCTTTTGAAGTACACATGATATGGTCACCAAGACAAACCATATACTGGTTTTTGCCATAAAGCAAGGTCTCAATAAATATAATAGATTAAAATCATATGGATTATATTCTCTGACAACAAAATTAAGTTAGAAATCCATAATAATAAGATATTCAGAAAAACATATATCTTGGAAGCCAAATAATACTTTAAAACATTTGCAAGTCAAAGATAAAGCAATAAAGAACTTAAAAAATATTTTAAACTGAACGACAATTAAAATTACATGTCAAAATTAGTGGAGTACTACTAAAGCAGTGTTTCAGAGGGAACAAACAGAAAAATATTTACAACAAATCAAAGAACTTAATCTACCTTAAAAAATAGAAAAGGAGGAGAAAATTAAACCAAAAAATAGAAGGAATTTATTAAAGAGAAATCACCAAAATAGAAAGCAAACTATAAAATTATAAAGCTGAAAGCTAGTTCTTTGAAGAGAAAAAAACTGAAAAATCTCTGTAGATTAATTGATCAAGAAAAAAGAAAACAAATATAAAAGACCAATACAAGGGACCGGCAGTTAGCGTAATGGCTATGTTGCGGGACTCCCACGTAGTTGACCGCGGTTCGAGTCCCGGACCCAGTGACTTAAACTCACGCTGGGCGTGTGTGCGTGCGTACCCAAGATCCAGAGAGGAGAATGGAGGAGAAGGGATTGCGGCATGGCCATCCCCCCTGGGGGGTGATTTCTCGCTTTCTATCTCTCTGTCTGTCTCTGTCTGTCTGGCAAGCGCACGTGCCCTATAGCAAAAACCTCTCCAAAAAAAAAAGACCAATACAAGAAGCAATAATGGAATTGTCTCCACAAATCCTGTAAATATAAATGGAAAATAATATAAACAACTTTATGCCAACATTTGACAATAGAGATGAAATGGATATACAAAAGCTTGTGTATGGTTATATATTCTCATTTCTTTCCTTCTCATTCTTTTTCTCTTCTTTTTTTATGTTAATTTTCCAGAGGTCATGTGTGCTTGCTGTAGAGAGACAGAGTGAAGAAGGGAAAGCAAGCAAGCAACCCTTATGAGGAATGGCCATACCACAACCCATTCTCCTTCATTTTTCTCTCCTTTCTGAATTTTGGGAATGCCCACAAACATGTCTGGTTTGTTTCTCAAGTCCCAGGTACAGGACTCAAACTGTGCTGTTGGTCATCTGGGATATAGCCATCTTAACAACCATGCCAACAGCTGGTCCATTATTTCTTTTTAGTAGTAGCTTGGAAATTAGGACCTAGTAGAATCACTGAAACTAAAAATAATTATAAACTTTCAATACCAAAGTGGCAAGGACTCCAAACAACTGGAGATTTTGAATACTGCTAGAGAAACAGTCACTCAGAGCAATTTATCATATAGTTATACATACATTTCTATGACCCAGTATTTATACTTCCAGCCAAGAGAAATTAACCATTATTTCCAAACAAAAACTTCTATAGGAATGTTTATGGGGTCATTACACAAGACAGTGAAAAACTGAAAACAATATAAATATCCATCCTCTTGGGAACACATATAATTGAATACTTATCCGCCAAGGGGAAAAAAATACATACTGTGATAGACGAACCTTTAAAAATTATGTTAAGTGAAATAAGTTATATGGAAAAGATTATATATTATATGATTTCATTTATATGAAATAGACAGCAAAATGGCAAATCATATAGGGATAGACAGTGATTATTATTAGCAGCCTGGCTGGGGCTAGGTATGGGAATGTAGATTGTCTGAAAATGTATACAAGATTCATTTAGTGGTGATGGAAATGTTCCAAAAATGAACTGTGTGATGATTGTCTAATCCTGTACATTAATTAAAATGACAAAGTATTTTTTAAATGGTGACTTTTATGATGTATAAATTATATCTTACTAAAACTTTTTTTTAAAGGAAGAGGTATTTGAGGCTAGAAGAGTCTCAATTTTAACAGTGAGAACAGTAAGAATTAGACACTATGTATTACAATGGTAGCACTATGTACTAGTAGTCAATGTGAATTCTCTAGTGATGGGAATGACTAGAAGCTCTTAAGGAATTAATGTCTCATAAAATTTCAAATTGTTACCTAGACTATCTGCCAGAAAAAGAAACTGAAGAAAGGTATTAGGAAGTAAAACAAAATGATGACAAAATAGAAATCAAGAAAGTAAATATAAGAAAATTAGTCAATTTCAGTGGGTGAATCTCACTAATATCCAACTATAACATGAGCTTTAAGAAGAGAATGCAGGAAAAGTGTAGGAGATAAAAAAGTATTAATATAAAATATACCAAAAAATCCACATGGAAAGACCCTAAGTCTTGAGACTGAAGAAGTATGCCACAAATTTTCTTTATGCTTCTATAGATGTGCCTTTTCTAGACAATTCAATTGAGGGGAAACCTATAATATTTAAAATTTTAGGTCTAGCTTCTTTCACTTAGCAAAGCATTTCTAAAGTTCATTTAAAATTTTCTATCAAGTCAAATTTAATCAAGTATTAGAATATGATAAAAGATACTTTCAAATACACAAACTCAAAGAATTTACCAACCTCAAGTCCTTTTTCATGAAACTCCTGGAGAATGCATTTGAACAAAATAAAGAAGTAAAAATAAGAAATAATTAATACAGGAATCAACATACAGAGGCGATTAATGTCAGGGAAAATAGTCAAGTAAGAAGCTCTAAAAGTCCATTCCTATACAAAGAAACAAATATGCTGGTAAAAATTGTCAGAATCAGATTTCTTAAAACTCTGGGTCTAATTGAAAGCTTACCAAAACCAAGGAATTGCTTAATTTAAAAAAAAAAAAAAAAACAGCTAATTTGGAAAAAGTTGTATGGCATTTTAACTTACCATCTGCCTCTACCCAGCTTGGTAATGATTTAGAAGACAATAGCTCTCATTACACCAGTATGGGTTCCCAATACTTCAAGAAGCACCAAGAATCAAATTCAAACAATTGTGATTGTTTTGACCTTTCTGGTGGCTCCCTGACAACCACTAAAGGGCTTGCCTGTATTCCATCTAATTTAAAACTTGTCTTAGAACTGAGAATCCATTTCTCAAAACATTTAGAGGGAAATATATTAGCTCCTTCCACCAGGGGCAGAAAAGAACATTTGGAGCAAACAATAGGCAACTGAAAAGCTTGGGAAAAAAAATGAAAGAATCAGATACTTTAAGGAATAAAGACACTGGAAGATTCCTAGATGTTCTTAGGATTCTAGAATGCCACATATAAGTCAAATATGTAAGAATATTGGACTCATGTTCACAGAAACACTTGAGAAAGTCCTAAGTTCTCATTTCTAACTAATCTTCAGATTTGCCACAACTAGGAAGTGAAAGCAAAGGCAGAGTTGTAAACTGCCTAGTCGAGTGTAAAGGCATCCTTCAACAGTCTCACACACACACACACACACACACACACACACACACACAAACACACAAAGACATCTGCAAAGATTAGATTAGGAGAGGGGGCTATTTGATTTTTGTTTTGTTTTGATTCTAGACACTAAAGGAAATCACTGTTAAATCACAGGCTGACTACTAAGAATAATAGGACAGAGACCTCCATAGTTATGCATGACGAAGAATATAGACTTTACAATATTAGTTGATAAAAGACACTCAACAGACGATGGCCAAGAATCAACAACAAACCCTGGGAAAGTCAGAAAATGTTATTTTCAGGTTGCTACATGATAATATTTGAAATATCCAGTTTTCCCTTTAGTTCTATGAGATAATTTTTACATGTACAATTAGAATGTATCAATTAAAAGTTTAAGTCTAATATTCAACAAACTATAAGGTATGCATAGAATTTAAGAAAGTATGACACATAGACTGAAAAAAAGGAAAGAAATTGAAAATAACTTTCCTTAAGGGAGCTGGTCCCTTCACATAGTGGTAAAATTTAGTGTATCAAGAGCTGGCTTTCATATGTCCTACACTCCAATTTAAATCCTAGCTCCCGTGGCTTGAAAGTCTTGTCAGGCATATGTGAACGCATGCCCCAAATCCTACCAGAATGGAAAAGTAGAGGAAAAGAGACTGTGGTATAACCACACCCCACTGGGGAATGCTTTCTCTCTCTGGTGAGTGAACATACCATCTGGAATTTTAAAAAGAACAAAAAATTCCCGGAGAATCACAAGCTATCAGACATACTTTAAATAAACTATTTTACATACGCTAAAAGTACTGAAGTCAACAAGAGAAAAATGTCTCACCAAATAGATAATATAAATAAAAAGAAATCATACGTAAATTTAAAAAATACAAACTCATGAGAAGAAAAGTACAATTGAAATGAAAAAATCACTTAGAGTAGTTCAATAGCAGATTTGAACAAATAGAAGAAATCGGTAAATTTAAAGATAATTAAATTGAGGTGGGTCTGTGGTGAGTGGTAATGTACTGCTTGAGAACCTGGATACCACAGGATGACTACAGTGAGAATCCCGGTCCAGTCAATCCGAAACATGTGCATAAGTGCCCAAGATCCAACAGGCTGGAGGACTAAAGGGGAGGAGTCATGGTGTGACCAGACCCTGTGCATGGTGCTCCTCTTTCTCTCATGCTCACATATGTGCACATATGCTATATCATGAACAAAGAAAAAAAATTCAGTTGACATTTAGTCAGAGAAGCAGAAAGGAAAAAGAATGAAGAAAATGAATAGCACCTAAGATATCTGTGGGATACCATCAAGAATAACAAAAAATACATAACAGGAGTTCCAGGAGAGAAAAGGAAAGAAAAAACATTTAAGAAATAATGGCAGAAATTTCCCAAATGTAATGAAAGATATTAATGTATACATCCAAGAAGCTCAATAATCTACAAACAGAAATCACTCCAAGGGATTCACACTGAGATGCATTAAAGTCAAAGACTGTCAAAAGACAAAGGGAAAATAGAGTGGCAAGTCAGTACTTATAAGGGATTCTCACTCAAATAAATAACAGATTACTCATCAGAAACTATGGAGGTAAAAGGCAGGGAAATGACATATTTAAAAGCATGAAAACAAAAAACTGCCAACTAAGAAATGTGTATGACAAAACTTCCATCAAAGATTAAAAATATATTGAGACACTTGCAGCAAGTAAATGTTATAAATTAAGTTAACCCCCCAGAGCAACTTCTAAGAAAAAAGTTTTAAAAATATATAGTGAAGGGGGTCAGCAGGTGGCATAGTGGTTGAGGCGCTGGACTCCCACAAGGCAGTTATCTTGGGCCACGAGATGTAAGCGATCTGTTGAGGATGGCGCAACAATAAGACAGAAAACACTGGGTGTGGGAGGAGGAATGTTGTAGCAACTTCAGAGAACAGAACCAGTACAGTACCAGAGCTCAGAATTTTATATGATACAGAAAATTTAGTAATTAACTTCTCTCTTGTATAAGCCATTGCTATTCTGGATTCTTCTCCTTTACAGTAGTCAAATCAATATCCTAATAAACATCAACATAAAAGAATATAATAAAATTTATTATGTATATAAGTTTATAGCTAGGCAACAAAGTAATATTAACTTTATACAGATGCTAGAATATTTTATGACAAAATTTAGGGCTTATGATAAAAATTTGGGGGGATTATGGAACAACTGTACCTTTTTTAACTGGAGACTGATGTTGCTGTTGTTCATTAAGACCTTGAGAAAAGGTTTGTATTCCATTCGTCTTATCCTGTTGAAGAAGAAGAAAACACACTTTTAAACTCAAGTTTAACGTATTTATATAACCTTTTTACCATTCCCACATATTTTTCTAATAATCAAAATATTATTAAGGCATATTTGGGGGCTAAAGGATATGGAGCCATTGTGAGTCTGCTTATTAAAAATGAGCAACAAGGGACCAGCAGTTAGCGTAATGGCTATGTCGCTGGACTCCCATGTAGTCGACCGTGGTTCGCGTCCTGGACCCAGTGACTTAAAACTCACACTGGGTGCGTGTGCACACGTGCCCAAGATCCTGAGAGGAAAATGGAAGAGAAGGGATTGTGTCTTGGCCATCCCTCTTGGGGGAGTGATTTCTCGCTTTCTATCTCTCTGTCTCTCTCTGACTGGCTGGCAAGCACACATGCCCTATAGCCAAAAAAAAAAAAAAAAAAACTCTCCTCAAAAAAAAAAAATATGAGCAACAAAAGTATCTTCCAGGTGTTGGACCATGGCATAGCCCTAAAAACTAGTGCTCAACGATGCTAACCCACATGGAAAGGTTTCAGGTTCATATCTGGGTAACTCCCTGAATATGCCAGGAGTGGTCACAATATTAGCACCCTATAGGAGATGCTGTCTGTCTCTCTCTCTCTCTCTTGCTATTGAAATAAATAAATAGATTTAACAAACAAAACATATGTCAAAATATATTCACTTATTTCTATAGATATTTTTACCATAATTATAATTTTTTGGAAGGCAACATAAAATCAAAATTGAACTTTATGTTCATAAATAAGTAATTCCAATGTCATTAAAATATTTTTCAGATGATGGAAAAAAAACAAGAGTCTTATTCACAAAACTCCACAGTGTATTTACTTCTTTTTTAATCTCATGTGAAGTAGATCCTGACATCAATTTAAAAGCATATGGACTATTTCAAAACCTTGGAAACAGGAGAAATTAAAAATTGGTTTATACAATGAGGCAAAGAAACTCAGAAAAACTGGCAGAGAGCAATGTCCTGAAAAAGAACATCTCTGCTCTATCAACCACTGTCATTCACTAAATTTCTGCAAATGCTATCAAAGGTAACACTACCAAAAATAATTATCTATAACACAACAGATTAATAAATTAATTCTATACTGTGGAGACATTAAGATAAGTAATTTAAAAGAACTCAAGTTTTCAGCAGAATTTTTTGTTTTCCTTTTGAAAAAAATTAGTTTTTGTATGGGGAAATACAGTACAGATTTTCAAAGTATGCATACAAAGTGCAACTACAAAATCACAGATAGAGACATACTTATCTTGCTCAGCACTCTACATATGCTGTGCATCTTTGGTAATAGTTCTATTTTTTTAATATATACTGAATAACCAATGACTTTTTTACTTCACTGTGGTATACCATTGCATTACCCATTCCCCTTGCTTATATGCATTCCTGTGTCTGTAATCATTATCTCTTGAAACAGACACGCCCTCTCCTCCCATTTAGTTTCTGGTATCTACCACTAGTCTCTCTACTTCTATGCCATTGAGTCCTCCAGTTCCACCACAGAGTGTAGACATTTATATGTGTTAAGTGGGTACATACAACGCTTTTCTTTCATAGCCTGGCTTGTTTCACGTAGCACTGTATCTTCTAGGTTCACCACTTTGAATTTAATTACAGTGTATTGTCATTCTTTATGTCTGAATAGTGTTATCCTATTTTCTTAATATATTCACCAGTTGTTGGACACTTAGGTTTATTCCATGTCTTAGCTGTTGTACATAATGTTGGAATAAACATGGATGTTTCTCTGAGTGCTTTCCTGTTTTCTGGATAAATACCCAAGAGTGGGATTACTAGGTTATACAGAACTTCCTGTCTTAGTTGGTTTTTGTTTTGTCTTGTTCCAGTTTTTGTGGGAGGGTGTGTGTGCTTGCCAAGGAGAGACAGAGAGAGGAAAAGTGAGAAATCACTCCCCGGTGGAATGAGCATGCCACAATCCCTTTACCTCTATTCTCCTCTTAAAATTTTGGGCATGCACATACATGCTAGCAGGAGTTTCAAGCCATTTGGTCTGGGATTCAGACCATGGTCAGTCATGATGGTTAAGGTGAGAGTCCATCACCTTAACCATCATGCCATCTGCTGGCCCTTTATTTTTAGATTTTTTTAAGAACTTTCATACTGCTCTCCATGGAGCTTACAAATCTACATTTCCACAACAGCACACAAGGGTTCTGTTTTCCCAACAACCTCACCAGCAGTTGTCATTCTTTGGTTTTTTTGGGGTTTTTTTTTGTTTTTTAGATCATATCAGACATTCTGACTGGGGTTAGGTAATAACTTATTGGGGTTTTGACTTGCATTTCCCTTAATACAAGAAATGCTAAACATTTTTATATGCTTTTTATAAAAAGAACTATTTTACTTAATTTTATTTATTTATTTATTTTAATTTGACCAGAGAAGGACACAGAGAGAGAGAGAAGGAGAAAGAAAGAAAGCCACCAGGTTCAGGACTTGAACCACAGTTGACCATATGGGATTCCACTGTCCTTAACCACTACACCACTTGCCGGCCTCTCATATGCTTTTTATCTGTATGTCTTCCTTTGAGAGTTGCCTGTTCAGATCAATTATTTTACTGGACTACTGGATTATTAGGGGTTTTTGTTTGTTTGTTTCTTTATTTGTTTTTTGCAGGTAGGCTGTTTGAGTTCCTTACATATTCTGGTTATCAATCTCTTATCTGAAGTATACTTTGATAGAGTATTTACTACCATTCTATGGATTGTCTTTTCAGTCTGCTGTTTCTTTTGTGGTGCAGAAACCTTATAGCCTTTTTAATTCCATTTGTCTATTTTTGTTCTTATTGTTAATGATTTAGAGAGCTTAAATAAGCAATCTTTGCCTACTCCAGTATCATAAAGTGCTTCCCCTGCATTTGTTCCTGAAAAATTTTATAGCTTTGGGCTTTATGTTAAAGTCTTTAACGAATTTTGAGTTAACTTTTATGAACAGTGAGAGACAGGGCTCTAGCTTCACTCTTCTGCAACTAGATCTCCAGTTTTCCCAGTTTAGTTAAGACTGAATTTCTCTGCTAAATTACCTTGTGTCCTTTGTTGAACATCAATTCACTCTATACTGTTGGGTAGATTTCTGAACTCTCTTTGGTTCAAATGGCCTATGTGTCTGTTTTTGTGCCAGGATCATGCTGTTTTTGGTTATTTTGGCTTTGTAATGTATTTTAAAGTCAGGGAGCGAAATACCTCAAACTTTTTTTTTTTTTTTTTTTTAGCACAATATTGCTTTGGCAATATGGGATCTTTTTGTTTCCAGACAAATTTTATGATTTGAGTTTTCTATTTCTATGAAGAATGTTACTGGTACTTTGACAGGAATTGTACAAAAATTATAGATTACTTATAGTAATATTGATATTTTAACTATATAGATTTTTCCAATCTATAAACAAAAGATGTCTTTCCTTTCAGGTGATATCTTTTCAATTTCTATATTCAGCTTTTCATGACTTTTTAAAGAATTAATTAACTTTAGCTTTTTATTATTATTATTAGTTTTTAATTTACTATAGGGCACATGGGCTCACCAGAGGGAGATAGAGAGAGAAAGAAAGAGAGAGCAAAAGTGAGAAAGCAAACTGCCATGTCTGGGACTCAAACCACAGTTGGCCACACACTAGTCCAGTGCCTAAACTACCATGCCACCTGTTGACCCTATCATTTTAATGGTAGAGATCTTCCACTTCCTTGGTTATGTTTTTCCCCAGGTATTTTATTTTTGTGTATTTTATTTTATTAAGTTTATTCCCAGGTATTTTATTTTGTGGCTATTTAATTTTTTATTTATTATTATTTATACATTCAATCATTATACATCATTTAGTTTGTAAAGAGATTTTATCTAACATGACATATGCCACACAACAGGTGAGTTGAGAATACTATACATGACATCACCAACAGGCAAAAAACCTTATCTGTGTCCCACAAATGTCTTACATGTCCATTTTTCCCCAAATTTCACTTCCAGCACTCTTCCCCTCTTCCACTCTTCCATTTTATCCCCTATGTCCATAACAATTTGCAATGCTTTTATGACCTCCAATATTTCAGTCTCTACCATAGTGTAGACAGTCGGTATATGTTAAGTAGAGACATACAATGTCTCTGTTTTATAGCCTGATTTGCTTCACTGAGCAACAAATCTTTCACGTTCGTCCACTTTCTAGCAAATGCCAGAGTCTTGCTTTTTATGGATGAATAATATTCCATGGAGTATATGTGCCATACCTTTTCAATCAATTCATCCTTTTGTGGACAGTTGGTTCCATGTCTTAGCAATCATTAATAATGCCACAATAAATATAGTTGTGCAAGTGCTTTTTCTGACTGAGCATTCTCCTGTACTTTGGGTAGACACTCAGGAGTGGAACTGCTAGATCATATGGTAGATTTATTTGAAGGTCTTTTTTTTTTTTTTTTTTTTTTTTTTGGAGAGGTTTTCACTATAGGGCGCATGCACTCGCCAGACAGACAGACAGAGACAGAGAGACAGAAAGCAGGAAATCACCCCCCCAGGGGGAAGGCCATGCCACAATCCCTTCTCCATTCTCCTCTCGGGATCTTGGGCACGCACGCACACACACCCGGCGTGAGTTTTAAGCCACTGGGTCCGGGATGCAAACCACAGTCGACTACGTGGGAGTCCAGCAACATAGCCATTACGCTAACTGCTGGTCCCTATTTGAAGGTCTTTGAGGAACCTCCATATTATTCTCCACAGTGGCTGGACCAATTTACATTCCCACCAACAATGTAGGAGACTTCCCCTTTCACCACATCCCCACCAGCACTTACCATTTTTTGTTTTTTTTTTTTTTGTAATCTTTGCCATTCTGACTGAGGTTAGGTGGTATCTCACTGTGGTTTTGATCTGCATCTCCCTTAAGAAGATGGATGTTGAGCATTTTTTCATGTGTTTTTTTGGCTTTTCATATGTCTTCCTTAGAGAGTTGTTTATTTAGCTCATTTTCCCATCTTTTAATTGGGTTAATAATTTTCTGCTGGGTAAGCCGCTTGAGTTCCCTGTGTATTCTGATTATCAGTCCCTTATCTGAGGCATAGTTGACAAAATTCCCATTCCGAGAGTTGTTGATTTGCACTAATTACTGTGTCCTTTGCTGTGCATAAATTTCTTAGTCTGATCTAATCCCACTTGTCTATTTTGGGATTATTGCCTGTGCTTTGGGCGTCTTGCTTAAGAAGTCTTTGCCTACCCCAATGTCTCCCAGAGTTTCCCCAGTGTTTTTCACCCGTAGTTTTATAATTTGAAGTCTTAGGTTTAGATCTTTAAACCACTTAAGTTGCTTTTTGTTAATGGTGACAGATAGGGGTTCAGATTCATCTTTTTGCAGATGGAAACCCAGTTTCTCCAGCACTATTTGCTGGAAGGGTTTTCCTTTTCCCACTGGATTGACTGGTACCCCTTGTCAAAGATTAGCTGGCTGTATGTTTTGGGGGTTATTTCTGGGGGTCTCTTCTCTGTTCCATTGGTCTTTGTGTCTGTTTTTGTGCCAATATCATGCTGTTTTGATTATAACAGCTTTGTAATATATTTTGGGGTCAGGAAGAGAGACACCACCCACTCCACTCTTCTTGTGCAGGATGACTTTGGCGATACGTGGTTTTTTATGATTCCAGACAAATTTTATGATTGCTTTTTCTAGATCTGTGAAGGATGTCTCTTGTAATTTTATATGGATTGCATTAAATTTTCAGCACACACACACACACACACACACAAACAGAAGTACCCAGTATATATTTCAAGCTGCCAGGGATGGGATCCAAGCTATAATCAACCATGTGGAATCTGGTTCCCTTAAAAACTAGGCTACAGGACTGGCTTCAGATGCCATATTTTTTTTTTTTTTTTAAGAGGAAGAGAACACATTTAGCTTTATTTCAATCAAATCATAGCACTTATTTTTCTAAATGCTGCAAAGTGAATCTACAATTTTCCATAACAGATTCACTTTTTAAAGTTTTCTATGATATTACAGCAAGCCTTTCTTCTGAGTAATAGTCCTATATTATTTGTCAAATAAAAACTCCATTCCATTTAGTGTAAATACATGAATTACAGTAAACCAGACACTTAAAAGGATGGCCAAGAAGTCTTCCAACAGTTTATTGGAAAGAATGTAGACAGTTAAAAAAATAAAACTATCAAGAACATAAATTGAGGTTTTCAGCCGTAGTATAATTGAATAAAAAAAAGAAAAAATCAAATAGTGTATTAACATTTTTTCACTCATTTGCCATACTGACAGTGAAAATACAAATCTGATGTAAGTGTACAGACTCTCAAGCAACAATGTACAGCTTTCTTCATCCTTCATGCTAAGATATATAAAAGCTTAAGCGCCAAACAATACCAAATGTATATGCTTCAAAAACCTTCTAAGTTAGAGCATTCACTAGTTTTAGCTAAGATCATCTGAGAACACTGACAAATTATCACTTACATGTAATAATGTAAGTGATAATTCAAAATATAAGTAAATTTTTTGAAAACTAAACTTCAGTGGAGCAATCCTTAGTGATACACCAGAACAGGTGGTTACCAGTTTAAGGTATCAGCCAATTTGTTTCAGCTGCCTTGAATCCATGTTCTAAAATCAAAAATTGTATTATCTTTCCCTACGCTGAGAGCTTCCTATCATATCAGTATCTATGTTATGAAGTAATGAAAATTTAGATAAAATTATTTTATTTATTGTAACTACTGTATCAATTGCCTAGGACCTCAACAGCTTCATGAAAGTCTGGAAAATGTTCATGCATAAGGTTGTCTCAGCTGCTTAAAACTGCTCCATACTGCAGTTACTTATTAACCCTTAGTGAAGTATTTTTAAAAATAAATAGCTTAAAAAATGGGCTCAAGGAGGCAAATACAGCATCTGCCTTTAGAGCCATCAACTCAAGAATTCTCTCAATTACGAAATCTTGCAGAGAAGTTTTTTTTTATTTTTCTTTCTCAAAATCCAGGTAATGACAACATTCTTTACTACAGACTTGGTATTTTTTTCATCATTGCCTTGTGAATCATCATCTGCTCCATCTACTTATAGTAAATCTACATCCTTATTATAATCCATGTTGTTCATTATCTCAGAGAAACTATCAAAATTAGACATGTCTTGGGACCAGCAGTTAGCGTAATGGCTATGTCGCTGAACTCCCATGTACTCAACCGTGGTTCAAGTCCCAGACCTGGTGGCTTAAACTCACGCCTAGCATGTGTATGTGCATGCCCAAGATCCCGAGAAGAGAATGGAGGAGAAGGGATTGCGGTGTGGCCCCCTCTTGCTGGAAGGGGGGCGATTTCTCGCTTTCAAACTCTCTGTCTCTGTCTTTCTGGCAAACGTACGCACCCTATAGCAAAAGGGAAAAAAAAACTCTTCAAAAAAAAAAAATTAGGCATGTCTTCATCTGGATCATCTTCCCAGTCTCCAATTACTGAAGTCCACACTAAGTCAATTAAGCTTCGTCCTTTGTTAACCTTGATCATGACTGTCCAGATTCTCCTTTCCATAAACAACATAAAATTAATCTATCTGTTCCTTTACACTTGGAATCATTTGGATCAATACAGTAAAAAAGATCAACTTTATTTAAATGTTTAAAATTATCACTTTTTCAAGACAACTGAATGTAAGTTTGGATTTTTCAAAATTTATATTAACAGCTTTACTTGGTTCAATACAAAATTCAATGAAGACATAGTCCTTTCGATCATACCACTTTGCAGAAGCAGGTAGAACTCTGAATGGGGGAGAGTGACAGACAAATGTGTAGGTGGGCCTTTCTGGTGGTGGCTGCTGCTAGGCTGATGACTCCTTTCTGGTGGAAACTCTGGTGTTTTGTGTAGGGATGTTGTATTTCACCAAATGTCTTTTCTGTGTCAATAGATATAATCATATGATTCATATCATCTTTGTCTTCTGTTATTGTGATGCATTACAATGTTTTGAGTATGTTGAACCATCCCTGCATCCCTGGGTTAAATCCTACTTGGTCATGGTGTATACATCCATATTGATCAGGGATTTTATTTTTCCTTTTGTGTCTTGTCTTCTTTTTGTATCAAGATTATGGTGGATTCACAAAATGAATTTGGAAGGATTCCCTCCACCTAGATATTTTGAAATAGCTTGACAAGAATTGGCATTATTCTTCTTTAGACTTGTAAAATTCAGCAGTGAAGCTATGTGGACTTGGGCTTTGCTTTGTTGGAAGATTACTACTGTTTCAGTATCTTTACCTGTTATTGGCTATTCAGGCTTTCCATTTCTTTATGGTTCAATCTTAGTGTATTGTGTGTGTCCAGAAATTTGTCCATCTCTTTCAAGTTTTACAGCTTGCTGATATAAAGTCACTCACAGTATTCTGTCATGATCTTATGTATTTTTGTGATATTAGTTGTAATATCCTCTATTCATTTCTAATTTTATTAATCTGGCTCAACTTTCTATTTTTCTTCATTAGTCTAGTTAATCATTTGTCAATTTAAGCCAGCAGGTGGCATAGTGGTTAAGTTACTGAACTCCGACATGGCCCACTGTGGCTCAATTCCTGGACCTGGTGGCTTGCTTTCTCTCTTTCTGTCTCTCTCTGGTGAACATACGTACCCTGCAACAATTTTTTTCTTTAATGATGATTTGTTAATTTTGATTATCCTCTCAAAAACCATCAGCTTTTATTGACTTTTTAATATTGCTCTTTGTTCTCTATTTCAGTTAGGTTTTACTTGTTCTTTATTTTTCAGTTCCTTGAGATGTATCATTACTTTATTTGAAAATTTTCTGTTTTTTTCCTTCTAAGTACTAATTGCTATAAACTTTCCTGTTAGTGCTGCTTTCACCATTTCCCAAAGATGTTGGAGTGTAATGTTTTCATTATCATTTGTTTAAAGAAATCTTATATTTCATTCTTAATCTCCTCAGTAGTTTCAGAGTCATTCCGGAGCAAACTATTTAATTTTCTTACATTGTATTTTAAAGTTTTTTGCTATTAATATAGCAGAAGCATAATACCAGACAGAAATACAGATTTACATAAACAAATTAAGAGTGCAGAACATAGAATAAATTAAGGTAAAATAAAATTCTTTTATTCTAAGATTAATTTAAAATTTAACAGATGAAAACAAATGTATTATGTATTTATAGTACAAGAAAAAGTAAAATTACTGCTATAATAGCACATAGTGAGAAGACTCTACCAAAAAGTTACTTGGTCTATCAAGTGAGTATAATAAGGTCAATATACAAAAATCAATTATATTTCTATATCCTTGCAATCAACAAGTAGAATCTGAAATTTACCCCAAAAAAAGTATTAAATCCCACTCCTAGGTATCATGTAAATGTCCATACAACCACTTATACACAAGTATATAGCAGCATATTCAGTATATCCAAAAACTAGATACAACACGTGCCCATCAAATATGAAAATATGAATAAGTAAA
Source organism: Tupaia tana (assembly GCA_026018925.1). NCBI lineage: Eukaryota > Metazoa > Chordata > Mammalia > Scandentia > Tupaiidae > Tupaia > Tupaia tana. Next base: position 45,768,108 of record JAKSZU010000008.1, read on the forward strand.
CTGCTATATATTTATTTATACAGTGGGAACTATTCCACCTTAAAAAAGAAACCAACACTGATATATACAACCACATGGAATAATCTTTAAAACTTTATGCATGTTCTTTTTATTAAAGAATTATTTATTTAATTTTATTTATTGTTATTATTACTTTTTTTTTTTTTTGGAGAGGTTTTCGCTATAGGGCGCGTGCGCTCGCCAGACAGAGAGAGACATAGAGACAGAAAGCGAGAAATCACCCCCCAGGGGGGATGGTCACGCCGTAATCCCTTCTCCTCCATTCTCCTCTCAAGATCTTGGGCACGCACACACATGCGCCCAGCGTGAGTTTTAAGCCACCGGGTCCGGGACGCGAACCGTGGTCGACTACATGGGAGTTCAGTGACACAACCATTACGCTAACTGCTGGTCCCAACACCTGATATGTGTTTCAAGCCACCAGATTCTGGACTTTTATTGTGCCATTGGTCATGTGGAATCTAACACTTAAACACCAGGCAATGGGCTTACCCACTGTTATTCATTATTATATGGCATTTCTGATATAGGTTCTGAGCAGTTTCTGCATTATAATTGAAGCAGCAGAACATACTGTAAATTTAAAGTAAATTTAATTGCACAATTTTATTTTTCTGTATAAAATTTCTAATATTTATATACATATTTTTACACAAAGTTTTTAAAAGGTCAACAACTTCAAATATAATATAAATAAATATGTTATAAAAATAATATAAATATTACTGTTGTGTTAAGGAAATGCTAGCTGTTAGAATGAGTAAAACATCTCACTGACTTATAGAAAACTAATATTAAAGCAAGAGTAATTAAGATATCATAATATTGAAGCCAACAGATGTCCTGGTAATTAAGGCGCTGGACTCCAATATGGCCGACTATGGTCTGAGTCCCAGACCACACGGCTTCAAACTCATATAAGGTACAAAGGTGTGTGTACATTAAATCCCAAGAGGAGAATGGAGGAGAAGGGACTGAGGCATGGCCATACGCCCTGGGGGGGTGATTTCTCACTTTCTCTCTCTCTGTCTCTGTCTCTCTCCAGTGAGTGTGCATACCCTAATGGCAAGAAAAAAAAACACTAAGAAAAATGATATCATACTATTGATATATACACAACAAGTCAGTAGAAAAAGAATAAAGAGTCCAAATACAGACTCTATCTATATGAAAATTTATTATAAAGACTGCAGTATAAATTAGTGTAGAAAGCATGAATTACTCAATAAAGTATGCTTCCAATTAGTAGTCCATAGAGATTTCTGTCTTATACCATACAAAAATTCAATTTCATGTAGACTATACAGCTAAATATGACAGCAAAACTTTAAAATATTTCTAAGACTATATAGAAATATATCGTTTGATCTTAGGAATAGGAAGAGTTCTTTTTTATTTTTTAGAGAGAGATTTTTGCTATAGGGAGCAGGCATTTGCTAGAGAGAGACAGAAAGTGAAAAATAACCCCCCCCCCCCCAGGGGTGATGGCCACATGGCAATCCCTTCTCTTCCAGTCTTCTCTTGGGACTTTGGGCACATATGCACACATGTTCAGTGTGAGTTTTAAGCTGCTGAGTCTAGAATTTAAACCATGGTCGACTACATAGGAGTCCAGTAACATAACCATTATGCCATTTTCCGGTCCCTGGAAAGAATTATTAAACACAAAGTGAAATTACAAACAAAAGTGAAAAACGAAATATTTTATAAAGAAAAACATTGGTAATATGACTATATTAATATTTAAAGCTTAACAAAAACACTACAAATAATAAAACAATTCTCTAATAGACCATATTCTTAGAAAATATTTGCTGTATACATAATGATAATCAGAATCCAGAATATACACAATGACACACAGCAGTCATTTAACAAATGTTACTTTCTATTCCATACGCTTCATTTTATTATACTTTTAAGACTTAAATCTGCTAGCTCCACTTTGCAAAAGCCTGTGTGTTAGAAGCTAGAGAAGCATGAGTAAAGGTCAGAAATAAGGGTTTATGGTCTACTTTAAAACACAAGTGCATAGATAAATGCAATCTGATAAATGAAAAGTCATATCAGAGACTTAGAAATGGTACTAGAGAAAAACAGAGGGTTTATGTTATCAGGAAGGCTTCACGAGAAGAAGTAATTCAATCTCAATCTGGAAAAAATTGAAGATTCCTTTGAGAACCTGAGTGGTCCAACTCAAGAAAAATGGGCAAATGATATGAAATGGCAATTCACAAAATGCAAATGGCCAACCTAAACATATGAAAAGATGCTCCACTTCACAAGTGAAGTGGAAAAACTTCTAAATCAACAAAATGATATTGAAAGCAACAAAAAGATATCTCATCTATTGGACAAGAGAAAAAACATTCAATAAAGTAAGATGTAGAAAAATCGGAACCCTCAGGACCAGCAGTTAGCGTAATGGCTATGCCGCTGGACTCCCATATAGTCCACCAAGGCTGAGTCCCGGACCCAGTGGCTTAAACTCATGCTGGGTCCATGTGCATGCGTGTCCAAGATCCCCAGAGGAGAATGGAGGAGAAGAGATTGCGTCGTGGCCACCCCCCTACCCAGGGGGTAGGGTAGTTTCTTGCTTTCTGTCTCTGTCTTGCTGGCAAGCGTATGCGCCCTATAGCAAAACTCTCATAAAAGAAAAAAGAAAAATCAGAGTCCTCAGGTACTACTCATATAAATCATTTTGGAGAGTAATTTAGTAATATCTAATAAAGTTGAAAATAAGGATATTTTAGTATAGTACTTCTACTCCAGTTTAATTCTACAGGTAACCTCTCAAATATGTAAAAAATTAAAAATATAGATGAGTAGTCATTGCAGTATTTCTTAACAGAAAGTGGAACGAAAAATGTGGCATATTCACTTATATTATAGGATTTTTCTGTATCAGCACAAACAGAATGGCTTTATTTATGATAAGGCTGCTAGTTTTCCATTTATGAATATACCTATGGTATATGTACAGGTTATTCCTAGAATTATCTGTTCAAAAAGCTGGTACAACAGTTACTTCCGGTTATAGGAAATAGATTACTGAAGGATAATGATTGAAAGTAAACTTTTCACTAAATGTCATTTTATACATTTTGAATTTTATATTTTATGACTTTTAAAATGTATTTTTTATATTTAATCACTGTATATCATTACAATATACAAAATGAGTTTTCTCAGCATTAATACACTGTATATTAGTCCAAAGTTACTGCCATACACATTTATCATCAGCAGATACTTTTCCATTTTTGTGTCTCTGAGTTTTGCTTCCTCCTTTTTCCCCTTGATTCCCTCCCTCTCACGCTCTCCCACTTCCCACCCTCCTCCTGACTATCTCTAGTAACACCATTGCTCTCCATGCTTTTATACCTTCCAATCTTTCAGTTTCTGACATAAAGTGCAGACATTTTGATATATATTAAGTGGGGGCATATAATGCCTCTGCACAGCAAAAGAAACAAAAATTGGAGTGAAGAAACAACCCTCTAAGTGAGAGAATATATTTGCAAACACTCCCTCAGATCAGGGACTGATAACCAAAGTACATAGCAAACATAAACCATTTACCCACAAAAAAATAAACTCTCTAAGGAAGACATATAAACAGCCAAAAATTATATGAAAAATGCTTAAAATCCCTTATCTTAAGGGAGATATAAATCAAAACAATGAGATATGATCTAATCCCAGTCAGAACAGCTAAGATTTAAAAAATTTTAAAATGGTAAGTGCTGGCAAGGCTGTGGAAAAACTCTCCTGCACTGTTAACGGAAACATAGATTAGTACAACCACAGTGGAAGACAATATGAAGGTTCCTCCAAGACCTACAAATAGAACTACCATATGATCCAACAATTACACTCCTGGGTATCTGCCCAAAGGATAGGAAATCATTCGGTCAGAAAAACACTTGCACATCCATGTTTATTGTGGCATTATTCACAAGTGCTAAGACATGGAATCAACCCAAATGTCCATGAACAGATGAATGTACTGAAAAACCATGGCACACATAAACTATGGAATAATACTCAGCCATAAAAAAATGAGACCCTGGCATTTTATAAAAAATGGAAAAATATGGAAGATTTAATGCTAAGGTAAGTACTTTGTGGCTATTAAAAAAAAAAAGTTTAAGTCCTAGAAGGATGTGCATTTACCAGAGAGAGACAGAGAAAGAGACAGGGAGAATGTACCCCCCATCCCTAGTGAGGCACAGACACACTATTATCACTTTTCTTTCATTTCTCTATCCCATCAAGATTTTTGGTTCACATACACATGCACCCAGCATGTTTTTCAAGCTCCAAGGCTGGGATCTGAACAACAGTCTGCCAGACGAGATTTGGCTCCCTTAACCACTAGGGCATAAAGCAGCTCAAAAAATTTAAAATGTTAAAATATAAACATTAATATAAAATATGTCTGAAATATGTATACTATTAATATAAAACTGCAAAACAACTAAAACAATTCTATTTATTGCAGCAAATGTCCAAATACATTCATAAAAATATCAATGACACTGAGTCATTGAAAAACTCATGACATATGTTCTTTCTATGCAAAAATGCATCATGACTTTTCTTTTTTTCTTTTTTCTTTTCTTTTCTTTTTTTTTTTTTTTTTTTTTTTTGGAGAGGTTTTTGCTATAGGGCGTGTGCTCTCGCCAGACAGACAGAGAGAGACAGAGAGACAGAAAGCGAGAAATCAGAGAAATCACCCCCCAGGAGGGATGGCCACGCCGCAATCCCTTCTCCTCCATTCTCCTCTTGGGATCCTGGGCACGCATGCACACGCGCCCGGCGTGAGTTTTAAGCCACCGGGTCTAGGATGCAAACCGCGGTGGACTACATGGGAGTCCAGCGACATAGCCATTACACTAACTGCTGGTCCCGCATCATGACTTTTCTGATAACACAGTAATTACTTCTAGGAAGGCTGAAATGGGATAGTGGATGGATATTCAAGAAGTTTTTAACTATATCTGTTAGGCTTTTTCCTTTAAAATAAAAAAATATATAGCAAATTATTCAGATTTAAGATGGCTGGATGACAGGTACAGGGGTATTATGCTTCCTTTGATACATGCTTAGAATATATCGTAACTTTTTAGAAAATATATAAATCTGTTGCCTATATAAAGACACTTAGCATAAGTACCAGGCAGGTAATGGCAATTTAAAAAATGTTACTTTTCATATAAGATAACTATGAATAAATCTAACCAAAGAAGTTAAATACCTCCCACAAGGAAAAGTATGAGAAGTTTAAAAAAAAAATTAAAAATGACACCAAAAATAGTGGAAGGACATCCCATGTTCTTGGATTGGAAGAATTAATATAATCAAAATGGCAATTCTACTCAAATTAATCTAAATATTTAACACAATCCTAATCAAAGTGCCAGAGAAATTCTTCACAGGTCTAGAAAAGACAATCATAGAATTCATCTGGAATCATAAAAGACCTCATATTGCCAAAGTAATCCTGCACAAGAGTGGAGTGGGTTGTATTTCCCTCCCTGAACCAAAAATATACTATAAAGCTGTGACAATCACAACAGTATGCTATTGGCACAGAAACAGACTGGTAGAACAGTGGAACAGAATAGAGACCCCAGAAATAAGCTCCCAAACAGTCAACTGATTTGTGAAATAGGGTACCAGTCAATCCAGTGGGAGAAGGAAAACCTCTTTAGCAAATGGTGTGGAAAATTTGGATATCCACCTGCAAAAAGATGAATCTGAACCCCAACCTCTCACTATTGACAAAAATCAACTCAAAGTGGATCAAAGATCTAAATCTAAGAAACTATAAAAATAATGCTGGAGAAAACTGGGGAAACACTGGGAGACACTGGGGTGGGCAAAGACTTCTTAAATAAGACCCCCAAAGCACAGTCAATAATCCCAAAAATAGACAAATGAGATTACATCAGATTAAGAAGTTTCTGCATGGCAAAAGACACAGTAATTAGTGTGAATTGACAGCCCTCATAATGGGAAAATATTTTTGTAAACTATGTATCAGATAAGGGACTGATAACAAGAATACACAAGGAACTCAAGCAGCTTTCCCCCCAAAAAAACGATGAGCAACCCAATTAAAAGATGGGAGAATTAGTTGAAGAAAACACTTTCTAAGGAAGACATATGAATAGCCAAAAGGCATATGAAAAAATGTTCAACATCCCTCATTATAAGGGAGATGCAGATCGAAACCACAGCAAGATACCACCTAATCCCAGTCAGAACGACTATGATTAAATTAAAAAAAAAAAAAAAAAAAAAAAAAAAAAAAAAGGTAAATGCTGGCGGGGTGTGGTGAAAGGGAACTCTCCTACACTGCTGGTGGGAATATAAATTGGTCCAGCCACTGTGGAAAACAATATGGGGATTCCTCAAAGATCTACAGATAGAACTACTATATGATCCAACAATCCCACTCCTTGGTATCTACACAAAGGCCAGTAGAGTCCTTAGTCAGAAAAGTGCTTGCACATCAATGTTTATTGCAGCATTATTCACAATTGCTAAGACATGGAACTAACCTAAATGCCTACAAACAGAGGAATGGTTTGAAAAAGTGTGGCACATATACTCTATGGAATACTACTTAATCATAAAAGAACAAGACTCTAGTTTTTGACAGAAAGTTGATGAATATGGAAGATTTACTACTGAGTGAAGCAAGCCAGGCTATGAAAGAGAGACACTGTATGTCTCCACTTTATACTGAGCATCCTCACTCTTTGGCTGAAACTGAATGACTAGAGGATATAGAAACATAGAAAATGGTTATGAATACCAAATACAGTGTGGGAAGAGGGTAGGTCAAGGAGAGTCTGAGGAAAGACATTAAGGAGAAAAATAGAGAGGCAATGCATTTATGGGACAAAGAAATGGGTTGTTATCTGTTGAAGACAACATGTATATAGTATTCTCAACTCGACTGGGGAGAAATATATACATGTTGGAATATTCACTTTGCAAACTAAGTGCCACATGTGATTCAATGTATAAAAGAAATCAAAATTTTAAAATCTATTAAAAATGTTACTTTTCAGTCTGTGAGGCTTCATTTTATTACAATTTCTAGGACTTACTCTGCTAACTCCACTTTGTAAGCACTGAGTGTTGCATGGATATTCACTTTGAAAGTTGAAAGGGAACACTGCTCCTGTTAGAGAAAAAAAGGAATATTTATGGCTTTGATAAATGATATGACATCAGCTAAAAAGCTTATGTGCCCAGGTTATTCCTGGCACTGTTTCTGAAATGTTTTCTCATAGTTTATTTATTCAACCCTATGATGTATCAATCTTTGTGTTGGGTGGGTGGGTATATGAGCATGAAAGAGTTTAGTAATAAAAGAGTTTACAGTATAATTTAAAAATACAAGCTCATAGAAAATTATTACAATATAATCTGATATGCAATATGTTATATCAGAGATTTAGAGAAAGTACTAGGGAAAAAAAGAGTGGGCTTTAGGGTATCAGGAAGGATTCACTAGAAAAACTAATTCAATCTCAATCTTGACTAAATTTAAGATATTCTTTGAGGATATAAGTTGTCCAGGAAGTATAAAAGTGTATTAATATAGGCCAAAGTTGGGAACAACAGATGGTGTAGCAGTTATGTCACTGGATTCCCATATAGCTGACCGCAGTTTGAGTCCCAGACCCAATGACTTTAAAATCATGCCCATACGTGCCTAAGATCCTGGGAGAATGGAGAAGGGACTGTGGCATGGCTATCCCCCCCCAGGAGGTGATTTTTCACTTTCCCTCTCATCATCTCTGTCTGTCTGTCTCTCTCTCTTGCTGTCTCTCTCTCTTTCTCTCTCAGATGAGTGCATGCACCCTAAGGCAAAAATCTCTCTCTTTTTTTTTTTTTAAGGCCAAAGTTAACTTCTGATCTATTAAACTTTTCTAATAACCCCCTATTTCCCTATCTGGCTCTTAAGAGGATTATATTGAGCTGTCAGGAAAGTCATGACGAATTTTTGGACTAAAATGACAACAACCTAATAATTAAATGAGAGATCAAGGCTACCTACTCACTTGTGTCTCTTTCCATTCACCCATATAACTGCCTTAGGAGAAAGGTATCAATGAAAAATTGGATCTTCATGAGACAGCTTTGTGGTGCAGTGGTAATACACTGCTCAAGAGAAGCCATATCCCACATAAAGACTGTAGTTCCAGTCCCCAGCCTAGTCAGCCTGAAACACACTGGAAATACGTACAAGTGCCCAAGGTCCTAAAGGCTGGAGAACTGGAGGAAGATCATGTTCTGACCACTCTATGGAGGGTTTTCACTTCTCTCACTCTCAGGTGTGTGTACACATGCTCTATTTTAATTTTTTTAATTAATCACCTATTTAAAAAAACAAAACACCTTGGTCTATAAAAATGAAGAGAGGTAAGTGTGATGGAAAAGACTGATCACAGAAAAGAGCTGTTGCCAATGGCTTTACATTCTTTCCTTTAGGATAAAATCTGAGACTTGACCCTACAGAATTATATACTACAAAGGTTAAATAATAAATGAACCTGCTTCCAGTATACTAGAAAGAAATTATATCAGCATTGCTAAATTGTGGTCCAGGAAGCTCCATTAATTTCATTTGTCCAACCTAAGTCACAACCACCTTGAAGAAAACATGACCAAAGCAGAAAACATCTTGTAGTAACCAAATACAGTAAGACAAATAGGTGGCAGGAATTGGTTATATCACACACACAACCCTCTGTTAACAATACATAGAATAAAAATGTTAATATCCCAATTTATTTCAAAAATCGGTTCAAAAAAGTAGTTTCATGGAAAAGAGGAAAACGTTTTAGAATTTTGTTTAGATTTCTGAAATTAGGTATTTTCCAGCTTAAATACAGCTCTAATCTCCTTCAGAGTAAAAGTAAGACAGAAGCAATAAAGAATATGTAAGCGCTATTTTGTGCCAATTTTTTTTTTTGCATATGGATATGTATTTTTAAAAGGTTAGCTCTCTCTCCAACATGATTGCTCTGCAGTGATCATAATCATAGGGTACATTTCATATTAGGATTATCACTCTTACCAGAAGTCAATTAACTGTGAAAACCAAACATGAAAAAACACAAAGTTACTTTCAATCAAGGACTAGTCTTCCTACCTCTGTTATTCTGGTAGACTATGGACGTTAGATTATTAATATCTTTTACCAAGACAGTACATGTAAACTCTTGAAACAGGGGAAATCATTCCTTTTCATTATTTCTTTAAATATATCTCTCAAACAATTACTTTATATATTATTTAACTTTTCAAATACAAACTAGCCATTAATATTTACAGAACTGTACACTGTATTATTCACCTGGTGGAGAAGCCAGATGACGAACAGGCCTTGCTGGTTGAAGCGTTTTACCAATCAATTTTTTGGCTTCCATTGTGACAGAGACCTTGAGGTTCCATACTTCAAGGGAAAAAAATACATTTTTATCTTTTAGACAAGATAATCAAGATGCTTTACATATATACAAATAACCACAACAGTCATTTGAAGATATCCATTTTTAGGTAAAGGTGGAAAACACAAATACTAGAAAAGTATTTAAAATAACATGCAAAAGTCTTGGACCTCTCTATAGCATTTATCGTTCTTGAACATTTCCTTTTTCTTTTTTTTCCCCTTAGTTTTGCTACAAGACATGTGCTCTGCTCAGAGAGAGAGAAAGAGAGAAAGTGACGTATCACCCCTCCCACTGGGGGGGGGGGGGGACACCCATACCACAGCACCTTCTCCTCCATCGTCCTCTCAAGATTTTGAGCACAAATGCCCAGTGTGTTTTTCAAGCCACTGGATCCAATACTCGAACTATGCAGTTGGCCATGTGGAATCTAGTTGTTGCCTTAACCTCTATGCCACCTGCTGGCTGTGAACATTCTCTCTTTAAAGTATTTTTCTCCCTTAACTTCCCTGACTCTATTCTTTTGGTTTGTCTCCTGTTTCTTTAATTGCCTCTTCTAACTTCCTCAGCTGATTTTTACTTCTGTTCTCCAGATAAATGCAAGGGAAATATCTCAAATTTGGTTTTAGTCTTCTTTGCTAACTTCATCTATTCTCACGGTTGCAACTACCTATCCAAATTATAAATATGCCCTAATTCTTTTTTTTTCCTTTTTTTATTTCTAGTTAATCACTGTATATCTTTACATCTTACAACATGGTTTTTTCCCAGCATGAATGTAGCACATATTAGTCAAGTCAAAGACATTACCATATACATTATTATAAATAGATAGCTTTTCACTTTTGTCTATTAAGTGATGTTTGCCCCAATTCTTAAATCCAGCATCTACTTCTTTTTAAAATTCCCGCTACATTTTCCCAATTGCCTAATGTTATTTCAGCTTCTCTATCACAGACACCTCAAATTTAACATATCAAATCAAATTAGTTACTTTGACCCCTAAGATGTTCCTACTATATTCTTTAAAGTCATCATCAACTCCCTCAGACCATCCCTGGTTAAAGACATCTTCAATTTGGCAATCTAAGTTACAATCCTCACTCTATAATTAGTCTCTAACTCCTGTACAGTCCACTTTCAAAATATATCTCAAATCTAATTTCTTCATTCCCACCACTATTGTTTTAATTTTATACTAGTTCTTAATTTTTTGATTACCTTTTAAATAGTTATTGGGACACCAAGAATATATCCACAGCATGATATTTAGAGAATATAAAACTACACTATAATTGTTTTTCTTCCATGCTAGACACATTGTTATCTCTTTAAATACTCTGTTTAATAAACTCCAGTTCCTCATCACCTCTTTGACCATTATAATTAAAACAGGAACCAGCATCCATGTTGTACATAGTAAACTACTTACCTACATTATGTTATTCAGAACAACTCTATAAATTAGGCACTATTAATAGTTCCAGCTCAGGTTTCAAGTCAGCATACCTGGGCTCATGTCATGGATCTACAAACTAGTTATATAGCTGTATGAAAAACACTTGCTTTTACCTCTTCTCTTAAGTGATATGAAGACAAAAGATAATCTAAATAAAGCACTTAGCACAAGACATGGTACATAACAAGAGTTCAATAAACATTAACCATTATTATCCTAATTTTACAAATAAGGCTTAAAGAAGTAAGGTAATTAATTAGTCCAAGGTAAGGAAATGATGAATATGCCCATACTCATGCTTCTCATCAATATGCTACAATCTAACTAGCCCCATCCTTTCCTTCCACCTCACACCCAGGTAGAACTGCCCAAGTTCTGGTTAAGTAACCTTTGTATATGCTCAAAAAGCATACTTGAATTCTCTTCTTCTTCTTTTTTTTTTTTGGAGAGGTTTTCGCTACAGGGCGCGTGCACTCGCCAGACAGACAGAGAGAGACATAGAGACAGAAAGCGAGAAATCACCCCCCAGGTGGGATGGTCACGCCACAATCCCTTCTCCTCCATTCTCCTCTCGGGATCTTGGGCACGTACACACACGCGCCCGGCGTGAGTTTTAAGCCACTGGGTCCAGAACGCGAACCGCGGTTGACTACGTGGGAGTCCAGAGACATAGCCATTACGCTAACTGCTGGTTCCCTTGAATTCTCTTCTAACAAGATATTTATTGTACTAGTTGCAATTAGCTATTACCTTAATATTAAATAAATGAGAGTTCTATCATTAAGTTATATCTCTAGTATCTAGCACAGAATCTACTACACAGTGTTGTTCAATACATTGTTGAACTAATGTTCTTTTGTTTCACCATATATCTAGATATTCAGGCACTCTTTCAAGAATTCCCTCACTCTCTCGACTACTCTTCTTCCAAATAGCTACTTATCTTTCAAGTCAATCAGGCGCTTACTAATTCCTTAGAAAATATCTTTATGTTTCAATAGGAAATATTAAATAAAACAGTTTACATGATGTTCTATAGTTCCTAATAAACAGTTAAGTAATAGTAATTCCTCTTTCCCTAGTGTACATCTCTACTGGCATCTACTTAACTGTCTATCAGTTTTTCTAAAATAATTCATAGTAAATATATGACTTACCCATTTGATTAGAATATGAGTTAGAGACTACAAAATCTGGACCTTATTTATCCTTATATCCTAGTACTTGTAACATAATTAGTTTTACTAAATAAACTATAAGTTTAAGTACCTCCTTATTATAACTGAAATCTTCTGATGCCTGCACGAGACACAGTATTCCAAATTTTTATGCTCAACAAGTAAAACCATACTTGACTTTGTACCTATTCTTCCAGAAACAACTGTAAACATATAATTTTAAATCATAAGTCTAAGTAACTGTTTCCTCAAGTATAAGGTTAATATGAAAAGAGGGAGAGATGGAGGAGAGGGATTTGGAGCATGACCACCCCCTGGGAGATGCTGTCTTGCTTTCCCTTTCCCTCTGTCTGTCTTTCTCTCTGGCAAGTACATGTACCCTCTAGCAAAAATTTAAAAAATAATAATAAATAACTTTTTTTAGTTCCAAGAAATACTTTGTCCTATTTCAAAATGCCTTTGTACATATACAATTCAAATGTTAAAATCATAAACTTATGGAGCGGGCTAGTGGTGTGGTGTAAAGTTAAGGATGCTAGACTCTCACAAGGCTGACCATGGTTTGCATTCTAGACATGGTGGCTTGCTTTCTCACTTTCCCTCTCTCTCTCTCTCCCTGCTCCTTGCTCTCTTGCTCTGTTCCTCTCTGGTCAAATTTAAAAATAAATAAATAAATTAATTAATTAATTAATTAATTAAATTTTTTTTTTAAAAAATCACAAACTTATAAATAAGCAATGGTAACCAAGTGGAAAAGAGTAGCTTTTTTTCTAAACTTAAGAGATAAACCAGTCAACACTCCCAGTTAAAATCTTCCTAGGTTTAGGTATTAACTAGTTAACTAGTATTTCAACATGGCTACTAATGATTTTCTGAACAAAACTAATGTTTATCTGTATTGGTTGAAAATATGTTTTTGATGGGACCAGCACTTAGCATAATGGTTATGTCACTAGACTCCCATGCAATCAACTGTAGTTTGAGTCCTGGACCCAGTGGCTTAAACTCATACCAGGCGTGTATGTGTGCGTGCCCAAGATCCCGAGAGGAGAATGGAGGAGAAGGGATTGCGGTGTGGCCATCCCCCCTGGGGGGTGATTTCTTGCTCTGTCTCTCTGTCTCTCTCTGTCGTTCTAGCAAGTGCATGTGCCCTATAGCAAAAAACTCTCAAAAAAAATAAAAAAGAAAGAAAACATGTTTTTGATGTAACAGGAAGCAAAAAAGCTATAAGTACAGGCAGCAAAAAGTACTTCAAACAAATATTTATTAAATTTTCTATGCAGAAGGGACTACTTAAAATAAGGACCCAAAAGCATTCTAATATATGGTACATTGCCTTGTTATTAAACGCTTATTCTAGCAATTTAATTAGGACCCTAATGCTAGCATGTAGTAACTTTCCATCCCGTTTCCCATATAAAACTAGTGAATCAGAATACAATAGAATAGAGTACTTTGGCAAACACTTCCTTGTTTTTCATTGCTCAGCTGAAATTGAGTTGTAGGTTGTAAAGTCCTTTCTAGTTGCTGAACAAGGCAAATCCACAGTATTCAAACTAGGGATTTTCAAGAGTTGGGAATTACAGAACTCTGTTACATAAGTTTTCAACACAAATAAATAAACAAAAAATAAAAGCTCTTTTTAGTACTACCTACCCTTCAATTTGTAGTAGGAAAAATATAGCAAGAGCTATACAGATATAAATCTACATCAGTTAAGAAAATTAAAGCAGATGGTGCTATACACTACTCTGTTTAATATGTGTTTTTTTTAAAGTAAACTATGCCTACATGGGAATACTGACATTATAGAGAATGCATTTAGAATTACAATGCATACTACATATTACCATGTTATTAAAGGAAAAGGCTAAGTATAATAAAAAGTAAACATTACTGTAAAACTGAACCATGGGATTACAATCAAGACAGAATTCCACAAACCAAAACCTAGTTCTCGGTTTAGTTAAAAAAATAACTTGCCCCAACTACAAAGTCAGTATACAAAATAACTGCAGTATTAAAGTCTAATGTCTGCCTCATTCACAAAATGTCAAGCTCAGAAAGTTTCCCTTGAAGATACTGATAACTAACTGAAGTAGGCATTTATGATTTCAACTGTTACAAAGAACAAGAGTTGCAAAAGAAACAATCCAACATATAACATTGCAAAGCAAGTAATAGGTCTATCATAAAGTTGTCTTTTTTTTCCCCTAGGTTTTTGACATAGGGCATATGCACTCACCAGAGAAAGACCCAGAGAGAGTCAATGAGAGGGAAAGTGAGAAATCACCCCACAGGGGGATAAGCATGCTGCAATCCCTTCTTCTTCATTCTCCTGGGATTTGGGGCATGCACTCACACATACCCAGTGTGATTTTGAAGACACCAGGTCCAGGACTTGAGCCAACTGGGGCTGGCCATATGGGAGTCCAGCGCCATAACCACCATATGCCAAACTACCTGCTGGCTCCTATAAAGTTGTCTTTAAGGGACCAGAAGGTGGTGTGGTGGTTAAGGCGCTGGACTCCCAAATGATGGAACATAGTTCCACTCCCCGACCCTGAGGCTTGTGAATGACTGGCTGAAGATCAGCAGATAGCATAATGGTTATATCACTGGACTTCCACATAGATGACTGCAGTATGATTTCAAGACCCGGCAACTTAAAACTCACACACACTAGGCATGTGACCATGCATGCCCAAGATCCTGAGAGGAAAATGGAGAAGGGACTGCAGTGTGGTCATCCCCTCTGGGAGATGATTTCTTGCTTTGTGTCTCTGTATCTCCAGCAAGCACATGTGCCCGATAGCAAAAACCTCCAAAAAAAAAAAAAAAAATCACTGGCTGATATGTGGAGAGAAGGGATTACAGTCCCCTGCAGGGTGATTTCTTACTTTCTCTCTCTGTCTCTCTCTGGCGAGCTTATACACCTTAGAGCAAAACATAAAAAATAAATAATAAATAAATAAAGTTGTCTTTTAAAATGTAAACATACAGTTTTGTGGTACCAATTTTTTAAAGGACATTTTTGATCCAATATCTCAAAAATATTCACTTTACTAATACATACATGCTGAGAAATGGTTACTGAATAAAGAGTTCTTTTTCAAGTTCATGCATATTTAACATGTCATTTTCAAGATGTCTGTAAGTCAGGAAAACTAAATCTTTTTTTGGAGAGGTTTTTGCTATAGGGCGTGTGTGCTCACCAGACAGACAGAGAGAGACAGAGAGATAGAAAGAGAGAAATCACCCCCCAGGGGGCATGGCCACGACGCAATCCCTTCTCCTCCATTCTCCTCTCGGGATCTTGGGCACACACGCACACGCACACGCGCTCGGTGTGAGTTTAAGCCACCAGGTCCGGGATGCGAACCGCGGTCGACTACGTGGGAGTCCAGCGACATAGCCATTAGGCTAACTGCTGGTCCCAGGAAAACTAAATCTTAGTAACTATTTCACATATGGCAATACTAACTATATATTAGATTCCTTTTTTTTATTAAAATGCTTATGAACACTTGGGCTCCATCACTTCTGAAACTACAAAGTAACCTAGAATTTTCTGAAATATTTATACAATTGGAAGAATAAACACATATACTGATCTAATTTGGATACAATGTTATTACATTGATATTCTTTAAAACAACAAAAAACAATGATCTTGCCTTGTTGCAATTCTTCTAATAGTCACCCCTGGCTTCTGGGACTACAGGTGTATGCCCCTACACTCAGCTGTTAGCTGAACTGAGAACTGGACCCTGGGCCCCCTGTGTGGTCTTAGCTTGCAGAGCATAGTGTCTTAGCAGTCCATGCCATTGCATCTGAGCCAGTAGGTAGGTAGGCAGCACATTTTTAAAGATTTTACTACAAGCAAAATGCCTTACATATATTACCTCATTTAACTTTGAGCTATATATTAACTATAGGAGAAAGTAATTGTTAGTCCCACTGTACAGATGAGAAACCTGAGGCTTGGAAAAATAAGAGACATTCACACGGCTAACAAGTGTTAGAACTAAGGACTTGACTACAACATTCCCTTGTCTCTAAAATGTTTGGTAAGTAAAAGAAAGACATCTTACTATTCACTATCCCATGTGCCCATTGCATATATAGCTTTAAAAAATATTGATCATAAGAAGGTCCTGTATAAAGCCCTGTTGAATAAACTGGCACGTGCTAATAATTTCCATGACCTCAATTTACAGTTTTTCTTAGAATATTAAAATATGAAATTACAATGTTTTCTTCATTCTGTGGACATACTATCCTATCATACTAATCATGTCACAATATAAGAAATATGCTCTGTTTAAAAACTGAGTACTCTATCTAAAATCTCCAATTTAAACACTAGACTTCTTTTCAAAGTATTGATGATTCTGCTACAATTTAGAAATAAGATCATATAAAATTAAATGGTCAATAAAAAGACCATATTTCCATTTGCCTTGTGTTATGTTTCTCATTTGATAACCAGATAGAATAACCTTAGTTTCCAATTTCCAAAATATTACTTTTACGAAGTTAGGATTCCTTGGGACCAAATGTTGCTTATAAGTAAAATGCCTATACTAATAAAATGATAGATGAAAAATAACATAAGGAACTACAGAAGAGCAAGAGATAAACCAATCAGGTGATAGAAGACGTCACACTCTACAAATCCAGTTGTATCTAGTCAGAAATAATTAAAATAAAATTTAAAAAACTATAAGCCAAGAGTCCCATGAGTCCCAGTATATTTTTCATTTCACATTTCTTTAAACCTACCAAAAATAGGATTTTTTTCCTTTATTTGAAGCGTTTTGTAATACTATCACTGTGTAAGGTATCTTTAGATGGGATAAAAACTGTGCGGACAAATGGGTGTTCGTGGTAATTCTATGTAACTGCCCTTTTCTGCAGCTTTGCCAAAATACCAGCAATTAAATCACTTTAGCCACAGGGACTGGAGAATAGTGTCGCCAGGCTATGGCCGCCTCGCACCGGAGTCGGGCCAGAGACAGCGGCGCCGCGTCCTTTCCGCTTTTGCGTTTCTGGCGCGGCGGTAGGTTAGGCGGTCGGCTGTAGCGCCGCTTAGCCCTGGCCCTGGTGGGAGTTCCCCACCCTTGGACGCCTTCCTTCCCGGTCCCGGCGCTCGCCCGCAGCCCACCGTTACCCGCCTGGGGTCGCCTGGGGGCCGTCGCTGAGCGCGGGGTCCTGTCAGCCCAGGGCCTCTCCCTCCCTCAACTTTCCGCGCCCACCTCCCTCCTCGCCCCGCCGGGCCGGCTGGTCCTCGGGGCGGTTCGTTCTTCCCTCCGCACAAGTTACCTACCGCCTCAGGATCCACGGGAAGTCCGGGGCCCCTACGTCGCCGCGCTCAGCCCAGCCGCGGCGGCCGAGCGCCCCGCTGCCCGTCGGGGAACGGCTCCCGCCGCGCGTCTGCTCCCGGCCGGCGGCGAGGCGGGGGCGGGGCGGGACTCGGGCGCCGGCCCCGAGGGCGTTCGCCCCTGCGGGCCCAGGACCGTTAAACGGCGGTGCGCGCTTGGCGGTGCGCGCTCACCCGGGCGCTCTGGGCCGGAGTGGCGCCGCGGGGAGCCGCCGGGCTAGCGCAGGACGCGGCGAGCGGCCTCTCCGAGGTGCGGACGGGCTGGCCTAGGCGGGGCGCCCGCGTGCACAACCTTCGGACGCGGTCCGCCGCCCTGCTTCCCTGAGGACCGGAGGGCGAGGCGGGCGCCTGGCAGCCGCTGTGGGCGAGCCAGCCTCTGTGAGTGATGGAGGCCGCCCCTGTGAGGGGGAGAGGTCGTCCCTGTGAGGGGGAGAGACCGCCCTGTGAGGGGGAGAGGTTGTCCCTGAGAGGGGGAGAGGTCGTCCCTGTGAGGGGGAGAGGCCGCCCTGTGATGGGGAGAGGTCGCCCCTGTGAGAGAAGGAGGTCGTCCTGTGAGGGGGAGAGGTCGTCCCTGTGAGGGAAGGAGGTCGCCCCTGTGAGGGAAGGAGGTCGCCCCTGTGAGGGAAGGAGGTCGCCCCTGTGAGGGGGAGAGGTCGTCCCTGTGAGGGAAGGAGGTCGCCCCTGTGAGGAGGAGAGGTCGTCCCTGTGAGGGGGAGAGGCCGCCCCTGTGAAGAAAGTTCACCCTGTGAGGGGGCGAGGTCGCTCTGTGAGGGAAGGAAGTTGTCCTGTGAGGGAGCGAGGTCGTCCCTGTGAGAGAAGGAGGTCGCCCTGTGAGGAAAGGAGGTCGTCTTGTGAGGGAGCAAGGTCGCCCTGTGAGGGAGCGAGGTCGCCCTGTGAAGGGGCCAGGCCGCCTCGGTGAGCGAGGCCGCCGGAGCCCCCAGTCTATGCCGGGTCCTTGAGGCGAGGGTCGCAGCAGCCAGGACACATTTTCCCACGGACTGCCATCATGAAAGGAGCAAAGTTAGTTGACGCAAGCCCATCTGAATCCGAATCCCCGCCGTCATCCTTTTCTCATTTTTTCACATATCATCTCTGAGGTCCCCCGTGGGGGCGCCGTCTGCCTGGGCTCTGGCCGGGGGGTGAAAAGGACTGCTCCTGGGTCTTGGGGCTCACCCCGGGGCCCGTAGCCTTGGAGGGTCTGAGGGCGGTGCTCAGCTCGGCGGTGGAGGAAGAGGAGATGAAGTGTGGACACCACAGAGCACCGACCGCCTAAATGGACCCGCGGGCCCAGGACAGTTTTTCAGAGCAGCTGAAGCTTACTGCTTAGTTTGTCGCAGTAGGCTGAGGGGGAGAAGTCAAGAATAGAAAGAAGTGCAGAGATGAGACTTAGAAAGACAGCTGTTCTGCTTTAGTAGTACTCGGGATGAAGCGATTTGAATGTAAGCACTTCTGGAAGGGAAGGGACTCCACTCCAACATGGCACCACAGCTGTACCTACTCGGATACTGGTACTGTTTGGAGTAACTGAAGTTGGAGAAGCAGTAGTATGGCAAATAAAATTAGAGAAGTAAAACTGAATCTGATTGTGACATGTTTATGGTTGTCTTAAGAGAAGCAGTATCTTTGAAGGATTTTAAACAAGATCATAATTGAATACTGAAAGATCATTGTGACAGCGGTATGGAGGGCAGATTTGGGGAGGGAAAGATACAGCACAACTTAATAGGCTGTAGGAGGGCTTCCTTGGAGTCCTTTACAATAACTCTCCTTAGAAATAAGATGTCTGGACCAGTCTGAGGCGTGGTGTTTAAGGAGCTGGATAAGGTATGGCTGACAGCGCCTGGAATCCTGGACTCCCAGCTGATGTGCATGTGTGCCCAAAATCCCCAGAAAAGAGTTGGGAAAAAGGGATGACATGGCTTCCCAACTGAAGGGTGATTTACCTGTCTGTCTCTTTTCAGGAAACACACCCCCATCTGGCAAAAATTAACAAAAAAAGGGAGGGAAGGAAGAAAGGAAGGAAAAAGGAGAGAGAAAAAGTCAGTCAGCTGAGCTAAACAGAGAAGCTAAACAGATCAGAAAGGTGTTGATGAGGCAAAATCAATAGAGGTTAGTGAAAGATTGGATAGAAGGGACAAACTGAAGAAAAATATAGGACTCCGGTTTCTGACTTGGCTGAATAAATGAGTTAGTAGTGACATAAATAGGAAATATGAAAAAGGCTTAGAGAGGGAAGTGAGTGCAATTCAGAGTGCAATTTTGTATATATAATATTATAGTGAAATATTTAAATTTAGATACCTGGAGACCATTTTCATACATATAAACAAAATTAACTATATGTATGCATATATTAGTATAAATATATACATATGTCATAGGCACATTATAAATCAATTGGAACATTAGGAAAGAGATACTGGTTAAGAAAACTTACACATTCTAGAAGGAAGCATTTATAGAACTCAAAAGGTAGGTAACTTCCAAAAGAGGCTAGAAAGGAGGAAGGCATGTAAAAGCAAAGAAAACTTGATGAGAATGGATTAGTTGAAGAAAGCCTCTGAAAGGGATTGTCTAAATTCCTTCTGAAGGCAAATGTAGAATAAAGGAAAAGCAAATTTTTAAGTAAAGGGAATGAAAGTTGTTAATAACCTAGAGTGGGAAAAAAGTTTAGCATCTTCTCGAAACTTATGTAAGAGCAGTAAAACTGGGCTTTAGAAAGCCAAGAAGATTTGGAAAATGAATTTGAAGAATTGGGAAAAGCCTAAATCATACAGTGTTTTTTGTTTTGTTTTGTTTTGTTGATGTATATGTTTTTAATTTTTATTAATTTTTTAAATTTTGAATTAATTTACCTTTATTCACTGAGCATCATCACAGCATGCAAAATGTGATTTCCCATCCAGAATATACTGCATAGTGGCTTAATCATACATGTTACTGGGACCAGCAGTTAGCATAATGGCTATGTCGCTGGACTCCCATGTAGTCAATCGCGGTTCGAGTCCTAGACCCAGTGGCTTAAACTAACGCCGGGCGCGTGTGCATGTGTGCCCAAGATCCAAAGAGGAGAAAGGAGGAGAAGGGATCGCAGCGTGGCCATCCCCCCTGGGGGGTGATTTCTCGCTTTCTGTCTCTCTCTCTCTCTCTCTCTGTCTTTCTGGTGAGCGCATGCTCCCTATAGCAAAAACCTCTCCAAAAACAAAAAAAAAAAAAAATGATACGTTACCATCTATAGTATTCCATTTCTAGTTTCATATATATATATATTTCTTCCCCTATTTCTCACCCTCTACCATTTCCCACTCCCTTCCCACACAATCTCTGGTGTCTACAGTTGTTTTCCATTCCTTTTTCCCCTCACATTTTATTGATTCACAAAATTTCTTGAATAATCTAACTACTATCAATAGCAAGTTCAGCTGATATATACATATCTGTGACTACATGTCTGACTTTAGGCTTAAAACTCTGAGTAGAATGAATGTACTCTAAAGTAGCACCTAGCTGATGCTATATAGCTTACTATGGTCATTAAATAGGTATTTTTTAATATATTTTTTAATTTCAAGAAAAGCAGTTTTAGCTTTAATAAATCAAAGAAATGCTAAGAGCTTTCCTTAAAACTTAAATCCAGTAAACAGGTTAGGATTCCGTTCAAATAGTACATACATGAACCTATCAGCAGCTCAAGAAAAGACAAAAAATCCTTTTAACCAGAAAACAAAGCCTGGAAGAAACTTAGCAATGTTTTAGTCAAAAGTCATGAAATTCTGTTCCACCAGTTCAGTCTTCTGTTGTGGTCCGATCTTCCCGATTAAATTCTAGGATATAATACTCCAGACTTGTCCCTGCAATTAAGTTGGCCATTTTCTTAGTTTTTGAACTCTTATTTCTGTGTGTCTGTATTTAATTTTCCTAACATAGCATTTTTTTCAGGACTTATTGGAGAGATGGTCTGGTGTTGATAAATTCTTTCAGGTTTTGTTTATCTGAGGATGTTCTTGGTTTTTTTGTTTGTTTGTTTTTATGTTTTTTCCCATATGAAAGATAATCTTCCCGGGTAGAGTATTCTTGGTTGAAATTGCTTTTCCCTGAACACTTTGAATATATTTTCCCATTCTTTCCTTGTTTGCAATGTTTCTAATGAGAGGTCCACTGTTAGCCTGATGGGATATCCTTTGTAGGTAACTTGACATTTCTCTCTTGCCGATCTTTGTATCCTGTCTTTGTGGTTTTGGTCAATCTGGCAATAATGTGTCTTGGAGAAGATTTCTTGGGTTGATTCTACTGGGGGTTCTTTGTGTTTCTTGGGTCTGGATCTTTGAATGCCTCTCTAGGTTTGGAGTTTTCTTCCAGGATTTCATGGAATAGATTATCAATGCCCTTATGAGTCTCTCTGCCTTCTGGGATACCAGTTATCCGAATGTTTGGAAGTTTGATGGTACCTAGTATTCTTCATATATTCTCTTTTTTATTTATTTTTTTTTTTTGGCAATTTTCTCAGTCTTTGTGGTGGATCTTTCTAGGCCAGTGAAGAGACTATCTTCTGCATCTGAGATTTGATTTTCTGTATGATCTAGTCTGCTCTTAATACTTTCAAGGGAGGTTTGACTTCCTGTATTTATAGCCTTCATCTCTAGCAGTTCCATTTGATTTTTTTTTTTTATGATGCGTATTCCTCTTTCAGATCTTTCAAGAATTTTGTCACCTCCTGGAACTTGTCTGCTCCTTTCTCCAGCCTGTTCTGCAGTTCATTGTCTCTCTTCCATCTCTGTTAGCTTTGTCACTATGAATATTCTAAATTCTTTATCTGACATTTCCATGAGTTTCATTGTATCATCTGAGGATGAAGAAGAGTTATTCTTTTCCCTTGGAGAAGAGGTATTTTCTTGCTTTCCCATATTTCTTGTGACCCTGCAGTGATTTCTGGTCATCTAATGGATTGAGTGTTTCTTCCTAATTCTTCAAGTTCAATCTGAGTGTTCTGAGGCATGCAGGAGGAGGTGATCTGCATTCTGTTCTCCATTTCATTTTTCACTCTCTATGCATCAGATTCAGTGGGAATTGAGGAATATTCTGATCCAAATCATATTCAGATGTTTGGATACTGTTCACTTGGACCTGTCTAGACTCTCAGTACATGGAGGCAACTAGAAATGAATCTGGAGGGAGAAATCTCAGCAGAAAATCTTCACTTTTAGTCAATGAAAGCAATATTTCATAGCTCAAGTTCAGTAGCTATCTCCCATATCTTGTTTTGCAGATACTAGTAAGGAGGTTGAATTTTATTATAATAGAAGAGCATTGGGAATCCTATTATAATTTTATTATAATAGAAGAGCATTGAAGGTTTTCAAGTGGGGCAGTATTATGTTAGGATTTAGCATTTAAAAACATGTGGAGCTTCATAAGTACTTCTCCCATGTATGGTCAAGATATTGCTAGCTGCGGGGACCAGCAGTTAGCGTAATGGCTATGTCGCTGGACTCCCACGTGGTCGACCGCGGTTCGAGTCCCGGACCCGTTGGCTTAAACTCACGCCGGGCGCATGTGCGTGCATGCCCAAGATCCCGAGAGGAGAATGGAGGAGAAGGGATTGCAGCGTGGCCATCCCCCCTGGGGGGTGATTTCTCGCTTTCTATCTCTCTGTCTCTCTCTGTCTGTCTGGCGAGCGCACACGCCCTATAGCAAAAAAAAAAAAAAAGCCTCTCAAAAAAAAAAAAAAAGAAAAAAAAAAGATATTGCTAGCTGCTTCAGTGTGCAAATAGCTTCCAAGAACACTCCTACATACACTGAGACAGCTCATTTGGCATCAGAGACTGAAGTGCAGGGTCAGATAATGTGTCATGATAAGAATGTAGCATGAGGCACTGAGGTCTATGGACAGCAAAATCAATATATCCTTCCAATATCTGAATGTAGAAAATGTTAAGTGCAGGATTCAGTTCTCATCAATCTATTCAATAGAAGTTTTCTTCCTCAGGAGTATATTTAATGCTACAACATATTTTATGTATATCTTACAATAAAATTATATATATATGACCAATAGACAATATTGTGATGAGAATGTGAATTAGAAGAAAATATTTCAGATCAAACCATTATCAGTGATTTACTGAGGGAAAGAGATAAATTATAATCAGAATAAAGAATTTTCTATATTTTTTGATAAGAGAAAATGAATCATATAAACACATTGAAACTTAAAATTTTTCTTACAGATTTCACATGAAATATCGACATGTCTTCAAGGATAACCTGGTACTCACAACACACCTTTACAACAAGAAATTGACAACAAGCAGGTTAATGACTTTTCGGCAATTTAAAGTGTACTTAAGTTTAGTCACTAAGTCTAAGAAAATCTGAGGTGCCCTGAAATCACAGACCTCCCATAAGAAACTCATGTCAGGTTTCCTCAAATTTAGCAATACTAAAAATGGACATGTTATTACCAATAACAAATTATGAAACTGAAATGAACTTTTCTAACCTTTCAATAATGAAAACATAAATGTTGATTAACTATACTTGAAGGAATACCCAATTATCCTCAACAGAGAAAACTCATTATAAAATTGTTGTCAAATGATAAGGCGATTAAAAATGTAAAGCTAGAAAATGGAGAAAGCTTAACAGTGGTAAAAGTAGTTAATTAAAAATATTTTTCTGGGGCCAGCCAGAGGGTATGGTGATTAAGGCAGCTGGATCCCACATGGTTGAGTGCATGGTTCAAGTCCTGGACCCAGTGATTGGAAAATACACTGGACACATTTGAGTGTGTGCCCCAAATCCCAAGAGAATTGAGAAAAAGGGATTGTGGCATGGCCATCCCCATTGGAGGTGATTTCTCAATCCCCCCCCACTCTGGTGAGCACATGCACCCTATAGCAAAAACTTTTAAAAATTTATTTAAAAGTCTACATTTTCTTGTTTGTGGCATTTGTCATTTTTTTTACAGTGTACAACATGGGGTATTTGTCATTTTTTTAATATTGTGTAATTTGTTGTTATTGCTTTTCTTATTCCAAACAAATGTTTAGTTTATTCCTCTACAAAACCTCCCCTTTCCCCCAAAAAAAAATAGTCTTGGAGAATAAAATGAGAAAAAGCAAGAGTGGAAATAAGAATCCAAGTAGGAAGATAATTCACACTTAATATATACTACTACTTGTAAGCAGAGGTTTTTTTTTTTTTTTTAATTTTTTGGAGAGGTTTTTTTTTTGCTATAGGGCGCGTGCACTTGCCAGACAGACAGAGAGAGACATAGAGACGGAAAGCGAGAAATCACCCCCCAGGGGGGATGGTCATGCCGCAATCTCTTCTCCATTCTCCTCTCAGGATCTTGGGCACACACACACGTGCCCGGCGTGAGTTTTAAGCCACCGGGTCTGGGACGCGAACCGCGGTTGACTACGTGGGAGTCCAGCAACATAGCCATTACGCTAACTGCTGGTTCCCAAGCAGAGGTTTATTTACAATTATATTTTCGTATCTTATGTAACTCTGCCTTCATAGTACCTTACACTAGTAACACACACACACACACACACACACACACACACACAGTGCACTAGTTACCTGCTCTCATAATATGTACTGTCTAGTGAAGATGTAGATATGGAAACAGACAATTCCAATTAAATAAGTTAATTGTGAAGATAATGTTCAAAACAAAGTATGGTGCTATTAAAAGCCTGGCAAGTCAGGAAAAGCTGAAGAGGGACCATTATCTAGTGTTTACAGAAGATCTCCTAACCAACCTCTTGACAACAATCTGCCTCGCCTTCAGTTATTCCACATAAAGCATTTTTAAAGTATAGAGACACACATAAACACACACAAACACATTTGTGCACACAGGTGCTTATAATATAGCAATCAATTTGTTAAACATTATATAGAGAGATGGTTCCATTCAGCTCAAATCAGCCTAGCATAAAAGTTTTGAATATCTATGCTTATTATGTGTTAGGAACTGAGGATACAAATACAAACTAAAATAAGATTAATATGACTGGTGCACAATTAGCAAGAAGAGAATGATAGTCCACTAATAGTGCCTATAAACTAAAATGTAAAATAGTAAAAGTATGTAGTAGAAGTATTTACATGCAATAAAAGTAGACAAGGAAAGTCATAACTCTGTTGAAGACTAGAAGGCAGGAAAAGTAGGTTCACTGAAGAATTTATGGGGGTTGGTAATGCCTGAGTAAGATTTTCAAAGATGAAAAGTTACCCACTCAGAAAGGATATTCCTTTCAGATGGGAGAACAGAACAAAGGCATATAGGAACAAAACAGCAGTCAATACAAGAAAGCAGTAATTTTACTACAGTAGACAAATTCAAGAGACTGTATGGTAGTGGCTCAATATTAGGTCAAAGAAGAGCAAAGATTCTCTATCTCCTTTATAACGATATGAAGAGATATTGAATGATTTTAGGTTAGGTGTGATAATATATGCCCATTTGGAAAACAAGTGACAGTGTGAAAAAAATGAATTGGGAAGAGGGATGGGCACCAGGAAAGACAGGCAAAGGAATGACTTTAGAGCTTTTTACAGTAACTCAATATTTATGAGAACCATAGGTAAGGTATGTAGTGACCATAAACAAAAGTGCACATAGTTGAGAGAATAAGAGAATTGTTAAGTGTAGATAGTGTATGGAGAACTAAAAATTGTGGTGTGAGTTGACTTGAGTCCCCAGATGGATATAAGAAAAAATGAAAAGATGTCATTTCTCTGAGGAAGGCATGAGGAAATGGGATCTAGATTATAGGTGGAAGAAAGGGTCAAAAGCAAGAATATATGAAATAAAGATATGATCCACTACAAGAAAAAAAAAAGAGGTTTACTGTGGAAAGCAGTAGACTTTGAAGCTTTAAAGTAATATCTGTAGGGGATTTGCAGGAGAGCTGAAATGCAGATAAGTACTGTTGAGTTAGTTGAAGGTGATGATCAGAAATTTGTGGTAGAATCAATGTGGTTGTGGAATTCACTGGTAAAGGAGATGATAAATTGAATAATAAACATGAAATTCTTAAGCAGAATATTCAGGAAAGAATGGCATAGAAAGCAATCATTTTATAAAGGTGGAATATATATGTTCAGAGAGTAGAATAACTGAGTGCAAGAGTTCAGAGATGAGTGGGTCTGTGGATAACCATCCAGTGTGCAGCTACAGAATGAATAGCAGAAGTAAAATGAAGATGGATTATATGACTTGACAGAATTAAAGAACTGTGAGTGAGAACTATCATATTAAATAGGGTATTTGCAGTGAGATTTAAATCAGTAGCATTTGATCATGAAAGCCATGTATTGAAGTCTGCATTGCATTTGAAGGAGTCAAGTGGGACTTAGGATGGCAGATGGTAGGTAGTAAGGAAGTTATAAAGCAACAGAAGCAGGTATAAGAAAGAGACTGGGGCAAAAATGGCATTATACAAGCCAAGGAATTATCCAAATATTTCCTAAATTTTGCTAAAGGCCTAATAACTAATAAAAACTCAATGCATTTTCTCCAAGGTTTTTTAAATGTCCCAGGTTTTAAGCCCAAAGTATATTTGGGATGGAAATATAGATACTGTGGCAAGATTTTTCACAAAAACTTATTGGTACTCTGGGATATTTTCATGGTTTTATATCCAACAATTATTAGCTACCTACATGAAAAAGCCACTCAGGTTATTCAGAATATTCAGTCAGAACAGTTGTGATCACTTGTTATTTAGTGTGTTACCCTGAATGACTTTGAGTTATAGAAGAGAAAATATCTTGGTAGACAAAATTTCACACCTGCTAAGTTACAAACTATACCCACTTCTTTGATCTTTTTTTAATTTTTTAAAATTTAATTTATTTAGTTAGTTATCTTAATTTGACCAGAGAGGGAGTAAGTGAAAGAGAGAGAGGGAGGGAGGGAGGGAAAGTGAGAAAGCAAGCCACCAGGTCCAGGACTCGAACCACAGTCGACCATGTGGGAGTCTGACACCCTTAACCACAACACCACCTGCCAGCCCCTACCACTTCTTTGATCTTTAACCTTATTTGACATCTTATTTTATGGGGCATTTCCCAAAAGGATCTTTCTGCTTTTCATATAGTATTCCACCTCAAGTCAAATACATGCATGTTTAGCAAAATACAAAGAAAACAGAGCTTATTTAAATACATAACTGAGCACATTAAAAGAATTTAAAAATTAAAAGCCTTTAAAAATCTTTTTTCAGTGTATCGTGCCATTTAACAATTTTAAAATAAATATTGCTATGATAGGAAAAAGAAAAGACATTATTTAAAATTTATTATATATAAATTTCCTCATGTTTAATGAATAATATTCCTACTCAGTCTTCCTATGGTTCAATGTTAATTACATAAGACAATAGATGTAGCAATAATAATGTTACCTGTACTATATTATTACATAAATTAAAACACTCTAGAGCCAGCCTGTGGCTTGGTGATTAAGGAAACAACTGAATCCTACCTAGCCAGCTGCATGGTTCAAGTCCCCAACCTGGCAGCTTGGAAAACATGCCAGGCACATGTGGGTGTGTGTCCAAAATCTCCAAAGGAGGGAGAAATGGAGAAGAAAGCATTGTGCAGTAACCATGCACCACAGGAAGTGTTCTCTCCTTCTGTGTCTGTCTTGGTCTCTCTAAAGAAAGTGCACATGCCCTCTTGCAATTTATTAAAGTTGCTCTAAAATTAATGTGGTTAGATTTCATATCAAATGCAAAAAAATTTGCTTAACTAGAATAGTCTATTCTTTTGAAATACTTTGGGAATTCCATTAATATTCTTTATAGACAATGAACAGCAGGGGGCACAAAAATCAAGAGCTATACACTACAAAGTATAAAATACAAGGCAATGGAAAGCAGACAAATTTTTGAGTCAGACAAGACTGATTCCAGCTTGCTCCAATAGATACATGTTGAGTGACTTCTACTTGACTATTTAACCTCTCAACTTCTTAATGGTAGAATCACAATTACGACAGGTGATTAAATATTAACATATGCAAGGTAGTTCAATAAACAGGGCTTTTTTTCTTCATTGCTAATTATATAGATGTGTACATGCATATGCATACATTAGAAAAATTAAAATTTATATTTGAGAGCAATTTATGCAGACCATGAACATGGAAATGTAGAGTTTCATGATAGCAGAAGAGAACAAGTATAGTCTTATCAAAATTAAACAAAACAGAAGCTAAACAAAAAAATGGCATTATCTACTCAGATATAATCACAGTTTTTTCTATATTTGAAAATATAATGCCAAAGAAAATAGGTGTAAACGTGTATGTGTATTTTCAGTATAATATAGTGATTCTCAGGGCGATCCAAGAAAAACATACCTCTAGAAGTGAATGTTTTGAATGGAAATTTCTGTCATACTCTACTCAAAATCTATTTTCACAGATCTATAAGTGTAGCACCTGAATTTCTCTGGTAAAGCAGAAGCAAGAAAGCTTGCTTCCTAGGTTTCTGTAAATACTTAAACAGCTGTGTTCTGAGGTTGGCACTATTTGGCACATGTTATTAGGTCCCTTTCTTTTCTTCTAAAATGTCATATGAACTCAAAAATGACTTGCTCAAAAATACCTGATCGTGGTACCATTTTTCTCTGCTTTTCTAAGAACTATGTCAATTTTTACTACTTTGAAAACCAGGGGACAAATATATTTTTCTTTTCTGATCAATGGCCATGGTATATTCTTTTGAATAATATTTTCCCCACATTCCATTCTCTAGACACTAGAAGACATGCTCTACTTGAAAAACAAAATCAAGGCCAGCCTGTGGCATGGTGGTTGAGGTGACTAGATCCCACAAAGCCAACTGTGTGGTTCAAATTCTAGACCAGGGACTTGATATTATTGCTTTTTCATTCTTTGTTAATATGGTAGGTGAAAAATAATATCTTTTGGGGTTGGGTTATATGTGTTTGTGTGTGTGTGTGTGTGTGTGTGTGTGAGATTTTGTTTTTTAGTTTTCAATACAGCACATGTGGTTACCAGCGAGATAGGGAGAGAGAAAGTGAGAAATAATCCCCCAGGGAAAATGGCCATGCCTCAATTCCTTCCCCTTCACTCTCTTCTCTAGGTTTGAGGCAGGACACATGGGTGCAAGCTCTTTTTTTTCAAGTTCTCTGTCCAGTACTCCAACTGCTTAGTCAGTCCTGCCATCTGCTGGCCTAACCTCCATGCCATCTGCTGGCCCCAGTACCTCTTTGATTTAATATATATTCTTTAATTATTAGGAAATTGAAAAAAGTTCATGTTTATTACATACTGTATGTCTTTTTTAATTGCTTCCTCATTCTTTTAGACCTTTCTTATATTACAAAAATTAACTCTCCTATTTTTAAAATATCTTCATCAGCTCCTCTTTTGGCTTTGCTTATATATTTTTTTCACATAGTAGTCTTTGGGATTTCTGTTTGCTCATTTGTTTTGTTTTCATCATCTACTCTACTGGTTCTTCCTATATGATTTATGCTTTGGGATCTACTTGGAAAGTTTTCCCTTAACCTAAAATTATATAAATAACTATATAATCTAGTCCAAAATATAAAGTACAGTCCCAAGCATATACAAAAATGTAAAATACCAATTAGTTCATTCATATATGCATCATATATAGTCACTCATCTATATTAAGCGATATATGCCAGGAACTGTTCTAAATGAGGATAAAGCAGTGAACATGAAAGTCAAGGTTCTTGATCTTGTGGAGTTGTATTTCAGGACTCTGATCATGTAACATATAACAAAATGGAATGGAATTATAAGTAAATGTGGAAAAATGGGTTATTTAATATGCAATACTGTTGTGATAAATAAATCGTTAAGAAAATAGCTTATTCCATAAATGGATTACAAATTAATAAATGTTATATATTAAAATAAAACCATATGCCAGTTGTGGTGGTACAACAGTAAGATACCGAAGCCATATATAGGTTCTGCATTTGCATCCTGAGTGCCCACTGCACATGCCTGGCATGTATGCTCATGTCCATATTATAGGCCAAGGCTGGGGTTTGTTTGCAGCATGAAGACCCTATTGAGGTGTCTGTTTCTTTTGCTCTCATAAAATAATTAAATTAATAAAGTTCTTTAAAAATTCACAAAAGTAGGGCCCAGTAGATAATGTAGCTGTTAAATCGCTGGACTACCACATGGCCTACCATGGTTCAAGTTCCAGACCTGGTGACTTGAAACTTATGAAGGGTGTGTTTGCATGAGTGCCCAAGATCCCAAAAGGAGAATGGAGGAGAAGGGATTGCAATGTGGCCATCCCCGTGGGAGGTGATTTCTCACTTTCCCTGTTACTGTCTCTGTCTCTTTCTCCCTGATAAGTGCACACACCCTAAGGCAAAAAGCTCTAAAAAAATAAATAAATAAATAATCCACAAAAATAGTAGAGAAAAAAATAAACAAATACATATAAAGAAACATTACTGGTACCAGCAGTTGGCATAATGGTTATGTCACTGGACTCCCACATAGTCGACCATGGTTCAAGTCCCGGACCCAGTGGCTTAAAACGCATGCCAGATACATGTGTGTGCATGCTCAAACTCCCGAGAAGAAAGTAGAGGAGAGGGGATTGCAGTGTGGTCACGCCCCAGGGGGGGAAGGTGATTTCTTGCTTCCTGTCTCTCTGTCTCTTCGGCAAGTGCACACACCCTACAACAAAAAATCTTTCTCTGAAAAAAAAAAGTTTAAACATGAAAACTGTAGAGCAAGATTTCAAGGTAATTTTGGAAGTGACATTTATTTAAATAGAATACAACAAAGTAATTTTTGAACAGTAATCTTTATTAGTGTGTTTTCAAAGGTCCATATAATATAATCCTGAGCTACTGTATTTATACATTTATCATTTATTCTTTCAAGTTTACATGTATTTTGCTCCAAAGTTTTTAATGAGTACATTTTTATTCTAACCAGGAACACAATTTAAAATATTAGTCTTACCTTTAGAATTACCAATTAATTTACTCAGATCATCTCATTATCTAATGCTATTACATTAAAGACTCTACAACATTACTTTTCAGTTAAGTAATTTCTTTTCCAAAACTGCAAAGATGGGCAGTGCAAGAGCTGATTCCATAAATACTAGTGAGTTTTTAGAAAATTATGTAGCTTTTGTGTCTGATCTATTGTTTTTGAGTAAATTGGGTAATTATCTGACCAACTGTATTTGAGAAGAATGGTAGGAGTACATCTAATCTCAACAGTTTAGCTAGTGTAAAATGTCATAAGCTCCCTTCATATATAAGTAGTAATAATTACCCCAATAAAAAAAATTAGCCATGATCTAATGAAAAGGAGCACAATCCAATGTAATTATATTTTGATTAAATGGTTAAGGATTATAAAATATGTGTGAAATACTTCCTCCAGTCTCTATAAAGGAACACATATAACATTAAATTTCATAAATCTGGGTAAGATCTTTTGTAACTGGTAAATAAAAAAAAAAGACAGACAAAAAAGTCCTGTGATCTCTGAGAAAAGACATTTATCCAACATCTCCAACTGTGAACAAATAAATATTTCCGTTCTTGTATTTTAAATTACTACCAAAATACTGAATCTTTCTACAAACAACAAAAAACAAGCATACAGTATCTAGAAATTTTTTTTCTCTGACAATTGTCAAGTTTTTGAAGGTACACTCAATATTTTGTTTTCCTGAATAAGGTCACTATAATCTTAGGTTAAAGTTACTGTAAGCAGTTCAAGCAAAATGCATATTGCTTAGATTTTAAAGCAAGCAATTTTGATACTATTTAATTAAAATGTAAGTATAAATGTGAAGCTATTATAGAAACATTTATAAACACTTCTTGGGAATACTCACAGATCAGCAAGTAATGAAATAGCTGATAAAAAAATAATGAAAAGGAGATACTATATGTAACGTTTAATGATAAATCCAAAAATATCTTTTAAGAGATGTAAAATAACATGAAAACACAGGTTTATTCCAAGTTTGAAAACCCAGCAGCTAAACAAACTATTTGCATATAATGTAGTGCAATGAGCATTTGTTCATAACAGACTCCCAAAGTCTTGAAACTATAATACATAAACCAGAATGGAACCCATTAGGATGAATGACTTTAAAGATGTCCAGAGTAGCTTATCAAGAACTGCTAGACACTCTCACCAACATCACTGTTTCATAACCAAGCTTATGCAAAACTGTGTTCTGGATAACTGACTCTTATAGCTCCCCAGTAACAAGCTCGAATAAGGCAGATCAAACCTAAAAGGTAAGCAATTGCCCAAGAAACATAGGTTGCATGAAATCGCCTTGCAAAATCTTGGGTGCCAACCTAAAAAAAAAGCAATATTAAAACAAAGATTAGAAACTTTAAGAAAATACCTGCCTAGAGAAACTGTTTCAGCTTACACTTAATTTTTATGAAAAATATCCCCAGGCTGAAGCCATAAAGTTCCTACAAAATATGAATATGTGTATGTGTTGATATAACAGAAATGTAATACTTCTTTTTTTAAAAGATTATCTATTAATTTTATTGGTTATTATTATTATTTAATTTGACCAGAGAAAGAGAAAGGGAAAGAGAGAAAGCAAGCCACCAGGTCCAGGACTTGAACTGCCGTTAGCCATGTGCAAGTCCAGCGCCCCAACTACCACACCATCTGATGGCCCCAGATAATACTTCTATTAACTGTAACATTTATAAATTGTATGAAATAATAATAAAAGCACACCGAAATAGATATCACTAAAAGGAATTTAATCTATATAACTCCTTACTATCATGTGACACAGCTGAACAATATTAATCCTATGAGATCTGGTGTTCTAACTAAGGAATATGGGAACATGGAAAGTAAATGGTAGCAAAGAGATCAATTCCTTCCTCTTCTAGTATAATCCCCATGTCAACTCTTCACTTTAAGTCTCCTCTAAAAATAAGGCATTCTCCTATTCGTAATAAGTTTCTCTTGACTTTGATAAAGAAAAGAATGTGTTTTCAGACCACTAGTGCTGTGAGTGTTGCTCTGAATACAAACTACCTATGGCCATGCAAAATTGATTCTGGCACTAAATAAAAACAAATGGGCTTTTGTTAAATGAATGGCAAATTCTCCCATGTCGAAGATTTTCAGCAGGGTCCAAAGATATCATTTCATCTGGGTAAGCAAACTCCATTTAAAAACAAGTCCATGAACTAGCAGAGTGTGTGCAAGTTAAGGCATTGGATCCCACATGGCCAACTACATGATTTGAATCCTGGACCCAGCAGCTTGAAATACTCACTGGGTATGTGGGTGTGTGTGCCCAAAATCAGAGTGGAGAAGAGATTGCGGCAAAGATTGACCAACCCCTCTAGGGGGTAATTTTTCATTCTCTCTCTCTGTTTCTCTCTGGTGAGCACATACCCTCTAGAGCAAACTAAATAATAATAATAATAACAACAACAACAATGATAATATAAAATAATAAAAACAAGTCCATGAATTGGGTTTTCAATTGCCCATATCCTTTAGGTCCTGACATGCCAAGGAGGTAGCCTCTTCAGGGATCACTGAAGCTTGTCCCACCAAGTTTGGACTCACCAATGACTATTGCTAAAATTGAGAGGAAAAAAATTCTAAGAGTAATACTCACAGTTAACCCAACTCCAATGAAAATACATATCATCCCAATGGTAATATATGCACAGCAGCGTCTTCGAGGAAGTGCACTACCCACTGAGGAGCTGCAAATTCATGACAGCAAAACAGAACATTAACGTAAAGCTTCTCGATTCATCTTTGTGAGATTTTATCTATGGTTTTAATAATATTATTTTTATATACTTTTACTCATAATTTCAGTTTGATATCTAAGAACATGCATGAAAATGATATTTTTAATGAGTGACAAAACCATAAGGGATGAATTTGAGATATTATCATGGTTTTAAAGTTCAATACCTGGTCATTGATAATATCGATTAAAAAAAAAAAAAAAAAAAAAAAAACAAGAACTGTAGTCCCTAATAATTTGCCAAGAGAAAAATTCATTTTCAAAATATCAATTCCAGAAGGGAAAATTAGCAATATCTCACAAATAGCATTTGACTTGGGATACCATGTGGCCTGATATGAGAACTTGATTACACATTCCAACTGTATGATTTAAGTCCCAGATCCAGTGGCCTAGAAAAGCATGCTGGGCACATGTGTTCGTGTGCCCAAAATCCAGACAGAATGGAGAAATGGAGAAGGGATTAAACCGTGATCATGCTCCATAGGGAATGTTCTCTCTCTCTCTCTCTCTCTCTCCCTCTCTCTCTCTCTCTGTCTGCCGAGTACAAGTGTTCTCTGGAAAAAATTTTAAAAAAAGAAAAATGACACAAAGCATTTGACTTTTTTTTCAGTTATAACAGTGTATGTTTGGTGCAGAAGATTTGGAAAATAGAGTGAAGAATAAAAGGAAAAGGAAAATTACCAATAATTCTATTACCGTAAAACAGTCACTCAGAATTTTTAGCATA